>JAQQAC010003801.1:31690585-31801068 GCA_029783875.1 Phataginus tricuspis | reverse complement strand
TAGATAGATAGATAGATAGATAGATAGATAGATAGATAGATAGATAGATGATAGATATAGATAGATAGATGTACAAAGAAAATTCAGAGAAAGGAAAGCCAGGATAAATCAAAGCAAAGATCAAGAGCTCTGGAATAAGACAAGCCTAGCCTCCCATCTTAACTGGAATTCTGATTTCACCTAGGAGTCTTCTTTCTTTTCTCTTTACAAAAAGCTCTTGACAGAGATGAACTGTGCTTTTGCTTACCTAGATTGCTGGATGGCATTTTCCTTCTCTCCCGTTAGGCTCAGGGCAGCTCTGCAAGGTGCCAGGTTTTATGTAAGGGACTCAGTCCCACCTTTTGCCTCTGCCTGTTGGCGGAGTTGTTGCCTCTGTCCTTGAGAATATTAGAACTGCGTGCGCGGGACCTAGCGTAAGTCTCGATTCTCCCTGAAGCAGCTCAAATGTAAATATTACTGACCCTTTGGGCTTAGATTTTTAACTTGGTTTCTTTCTTTGGAGTTAACCTATGAGATTAAAGTGCTTTTAATTTAGACCTTCTATTCGTGCTTTTTTATGTGTTTATAGTAGAAAGCTGAGCTTCTGATTAGCTTAGATTGCCAAACTGCCAGGCATCTTCCGTAAGACATTTTGGGGCCTCTACTTCCTGGTTGGACAATCTCTGTTTTTAAAATATTACTGCTGTCTGTTTTGCAATAAGCTGAAAATATGCAATTTTCTGGTGAATATGTGTGAGAAATTGGAATCTGTCAGGTTTTAAGTGAATGAGCCCATTGTTAGGAGAAGAAATTAAGGCAGTATTTGGACCCAATTGTTATTAATGAATCACTAAATAATTTTCCCTATATCTTATTGAACAATGAGCCTAAGAAACTTATACTAGAATATTAATAAGGAAATATGTTTTCTTTAAATTATATTGCCTGGTATAATGAATGATAGTTCAAAGGGTGAGCCTTGAAGATGAAGAATATTTTTTAAAATCTTCATAAATAATCCAATTCAGGGGAAAATTATTTTATGATTGGAACATGGGTTAGAAAATGCAAAGTCAAAAACACTTACTTCTAATAACTTTGAAATTACCTTTATTACAGTATCATATAAACTATTAAAATTAAAGCAAAAATATTCTTTTCCAGAAAATTCCTTTCAGCACTATGGAAATACTGAACTAGTCTTTTTCTGAATAGAATATTAACTTCACAGCTTTGTTCTGGACGTATTTTCCTTGATTTTTGTCTGAATTGATTCACCCTTACCTGTGTTTAATCCATGTCAATGACATCTGGTTGAAAATGGAAATGTTCACAATAGTGAATCTGACTTATTAACAAATTGATTAATCATTTTGGCCCCAGAACTGGCTACTTCTGCTGGATCAATATGTTGCATTAACTACTTGTGAGACTCAGCTCTGATTTTGTTAGAAACAACAGAGCCTACCGAAATCTTTACAACCTACTTTTTACTCAAACTTCACAAATTATAGAAGTTGTTCTTGCATAACAAATAGGATCATAATGATCTGATTGTCTAAATAGTGTCACAGGTTTAGGGAAGTGGTTTCGCACATTCTCCACAAATTTATGGCTCCATGTAACGTGTAAGTGTCCAATTATCCTCTGAGTCCAGAATGGGTAGAAGATGCTGAGGTTCTCAGTTCCCTACTGATCTCTCTCTGCTTCAGCTTAGTTGTAGGTATTGATCAAATAATTGAAAATAATTTCAAATGTCTGCAACATTTGACATCATAATTAACTCCAGACTAATATCTATCATTGAAAATAATACACTGTGACTTTCATGACCATCATTAGCCATGGAGAATTTTAACTTGCAAGAGATATATTCTTCCACCAGAACGTTGTCTTCCAGCGACGTGTGTTGGCCACTGGTAGTATCTTGATTATGGTTGTGTTTCTCTAGTAATGGCCGTTGGTTGTCCTAATGCAACTGTGTTTCCTTCTTTCTTTGTGAGCAGCGATGTGCATTCAAGAGGCAGAGCTGTCCAAGTTAGTAGCTATGGAAGAGTGTTTGCGTCTTGAGATGGTAACTGGCTCTTTAGGCAATTTGAACCTGCTGTGTGGACCTCATAAACACCACATTCACCAACTAATCACTCAACACATGAGTTCCCAAACTCTCCTGACTATGGAACAGAGAAATCAAGTTGCTCTGTTTTCAATATTCGCATGAACCCTATGCAGGAGTAGAAATGTAAGGGAAACGTAACAGAAATTTATATTCTCAGCTTCATCACTGATAGTTTCCTCATTCTATTTTATATGAATTTGTGCTTGTATAAAATGGGATAATGGTTTGCAGTCTGGAGCAATATCACTGAAGCATTAAGATTGGGTTTGCCTTTTTCCAGTTCTTTTCTGCAGCACAGATGAGGTCATGGATGGACCTGGTGTGTTGTAGATTGGTTTTGCCAAGGCAAGAGGACGGTCAGGCCCAAACACAAACCAAGTTTTAGAACCAAAAAGTTCACCCTGAAGATAGGTTTCCAAACCAAAAGATAACCCAAAGATGCCAAATGCAAATGGGAAACAGTGGTAGAAAGAGCTTAATGTTAGAAAAAAAACCAGGAGCAGATTATGGATAATTCAAAAGCTGGCAAGGGGTCGATCAGAATTTTTAACACAGAACCCATAAGTGTTGGGGGAGATGGTGGCTTATGGAATAGTGGGGATGTATTTTGGGCCAAAATTATCAGAAGGGATGTGGTACATGTACAATGGAATATTATTCAGCCATAAAAAGAAAGAAATTCTGCCATTTTCAACAACATGGATGGACCTAGAGGGTATTATGCTCAGTGAAATAAGCCAAAGACAAATATCATGATTTCACTTATTTGTGGAATATAAATACAAAACAAAATAAACAAAATAGCAGTAGACTTATAAACACTGAGAAGTGACTGGTGGTCACCATGGGGAAGGGGTTAGAGTTCGGGGTGAAATAGATGAAGGGGATAAAGAGGCACAAAATCTCAGTCATAATATAAATTAGTCATGGGGATGAAAGTACAGCACAGAGAACACAGTCAATAATTCTGTAACATTCTATATTGACAGTAGCTACACTAGTTGGGGCAAGGATTTAACAAGGTGGGTAACTGTGGAATCACTGTATCGTATACTTGAAACCAATATAGTATTATATATCAACTACACTTCAATAAAAGTATATCAGTACACAAATCAGTCAATAAGCAAACCAAAAGTGTCAGTGGGGAAAACACATTGACTTTAAAATGCTAAGTATCCAATAAATAAAAGGATACTAGACTCCAAACTAAAAAGCCCAAGACATGACCTCTTGCTCTATTTTTAGTTACAACAGGATTTTCATAAGCTATTTGCACCTCCCTGTGTGTCATTCTGCCACCTACATAAGAAGTCAACTTCTTTAACACTGGGATACACTGGGATAATGCGATCAGTGTATAAACAGCGCTCAACAAATGATTTCTGGTTGTTTTGTACTATTTCTATTGCTCAAATTGATCAGGTCTGTACATAAAACAAAGGTATTAAGCACATATATTACTTTCACCAATTACTGAAGCAAAAATTTCCTGTAACAGTGAGAATGGAATCTGACCCGACTATACTGGCTCCCCCTCATTGTATCCTCTGGCCCTGGGCAGTGGTGCTTGATCTGGTTGGACAGTAGAATTATTATGTGAGTTTTAAAAAAGTATCCATGCCCACTGCTCCCTTAGGATAATGAATTCACATCTCAGGATGAGGCCCAGAAAGTCACAGTTTCTGAAAGCTTTCCACACGTTTTCAGTGTACCATAAGGGCTGACAACTTCATTTAGGAACCATAACCCACTAACCAAGTTGACGATGCCCTTGTGTTAGCTGGGCTGGACTACCACACTTTTCTCAACATCTTATTCTGAGGAATTATCTACTGAAAGATAAGAATCGGGAGAAGAAAGCTCTAATCCCTTGAAATTCATTTTGGAAAATGTTACACCAGTCTGACGTTGCCGATCCTCACGAGGCATACAAAATTGGCAAATTCTTCTGATATTAAGTTGAAACTGCATTCTTTTCTCTTTCCTGGAAAAGACGCTTAGCAAATACTGATGTAGCATATAGTCTACCACAAAACTCTAGCAAAAATTCAGCCAAGCTATGCAAAGAAAAATTCTTAATCTACACGTATTTTTCTATAGCTATATGGTATCTTTAGGGTATTTGTTTGGCAAACACAAATGTAGCACCACCCATATAGTTCCCGCCTGTACACAGACAGCATTCAAACAGATCCATTCTGTCTTTACCGCTCAATACAGGCGGGAACTCCGTGGCCGAAGGACACAGCAGCCTATAAATTATGAGCAAAACATGCATATGCCATTGCTTAACTCCCAGAGGACTTGCTCCAGTCCGTGAACACCAGCTGAGGCTGAATGATGGGCAAGCCACTGGCGATTCCCCAGACAATTTGCAGTGAGCCGACCCTTCTAAATAAATCACTGAAAGAAAGTTGTGTGCAACTCTTGAGAAAAACCAACCTGGAAAAAAAGTGACTGAGGTGACCACCCAAGGTAGACTACTAACTGTGTTTTGGGTAAGAGACCGAGACATGAAAAATATTCTCTCTGCATAAATCTAATCCTCTAGGTCAATGTTATTCTAAGTCGGTCTGCAGACAGGTGGTGGCCCAAGAACTGTTTGCTGCCCGTCTAAGTACAGAAAATGAAAGCAGGCATTTAGAAAGTGTACAGTGATTTGATGAAGTAATTTTATACCTGTTATATCTAATAACAAAATAATCAGACTTGTCTTTTTTCCGTGTCATTTTTCTTACAATGCCTTTTTATTTTATGAAAAATGTCACAGTGAATGGCTGATTGAAAACAAAAAATAAAATGGGTCCTTCACCACAGATAGTTCTAGAAACAATGCTCTAGTTTGCCTCAATAGGAAAACTTGTAAAAGCTAGTGCTTAAATTACAAGGTTATGAGGAAATAAAAGATAGATAAAAATCTATGTAATTATAATTCCATCATGCTGCTCTTCATTGACCTTGCTGGTCAAAAATTATTTTCCTGTAAAATTTAAGTGTTAGTGCCCACACTACAGGAAGGATATGATAATTAAGTGAGGTCATACAGATACTTGACTCCTTAGCAGGGCACATACGGCCTTTCTCATCTGGCCTCCGCTTATCTTTACACCTTCGTCTCCTGCCCCTGCTCCAGACATTTACACAGGGAGTTCAAACTAGTCACCTACCAAGAGATTTTAGAAGCTTACCCTGTGCCTTCTTTCAAAAACATTTTAAAAATGACATAAAACAGTAAGTTTGCCAAACTTGAAAGAGACATGCACTTAGTTTTCTGATTCAAGGAACCCTAAGGTGGAAATGTACCAATCGCTCAGGAGAAAAAAGATTATATCTGATAGTTATACAGTAAAGAAATTTCTCCTCTTATAACTCAGAAAATACTATAGTGCAATCACTAAACATTTTGTAATGTGTTGGATGGTCCCTCTTGGAACCCAGCCTCTAAACTGGGAGAAGCCCGGGCAACCTAGAGAACTCACATACCATTGCTCTGGTTGAGCCCAGCTTTCAAATCATCTCAGACTTAGTGTTAAACTTGTGAGTGGAGGAGCCCCCAGATTCCACTCCCAGCTGTTCCCATATCCCAAGTTGAGTACCAGATATGAACCCCTGCATTCTTTGTTCAAATCCCTGGCCTACATAATTTCTAAGCATAATAAAACAGTTGTCGCTTTATGCCTTCAAGTTTGGGTGAATTGTTTTGCAGCAATAGATAACTCAAACGGTAAATGACATTTTTACAACATCCCTATGCATAGAGATGGTGATCATTTTTTCCCTTATTAAACCTTTCAATAAATTTTGTTGCCCCAACAAGAAACAAAGCATGATCAATATAATTAAAGATTATAAATGGAGAGGTGCTACTTCTTGCAAAAAGATTCTTTTTGAATGGCTCTACCATGGCAGACCCTTCCGGCCTGGATCGTCCACACTGCACCTCCACCCACACATTCAGGCATCTGTTCTTCCAAGTTTCATCTCAGATGTTTCTTCTACTGGGTTTCCCTTGAAAATTCCGCCCTACCTCCGGCAGAATTAGCAGCTCCCTCCCAGCTGCTCCCTGAGCATGCTGTGTTATAACAGCATTCATAATGGCATTCATAAGGTCACAATAAACTTTATACAGCTGCCCCTCCCCTCCCCAGCTAGTCTGATGACTCCTTGAGGGGGAAGATAACCCTTTCCTCATTTGGCTTAGATGTTTTATCATGGTACCTGTCATACAACAGGTAATAAAAAATGCACATTGTACTGACTGATCATGAAACATGTTGGGTGAACAACCTTCCCTACATTCCAATTTGTGGGTTACATACAAGCCAGCGATGTTCTACATGGCCACACAAAGAATTACTAGCCTTAATAAGAAGACCAGTAAGCATAGATTTACCATATATAATGCCTATTCAGTTAACCACTCTTTGCCATAAGATTCTTGAAAAGTTGCCCCACTTTCTAAACAGCTCTTTCCTTTTTTGGTATAGTGACCTTTATTTCCCAAAGCACAAAAAGCAAATAAGCATAAGAAATGATATTTTGACATTACAGATTTTGGGAAAAACATGTTGTTTTATGTGACTCAACAGTAGTCAGTCATCAAATATCAGATGGAACACGTTTGAACTGTGCACCACATTTGGATAAACAAGGTATTTTATTTTGCCAAAGCATGCTTAGCCAGAAGGATGAAGAGGTAATATTGTTTGCAACTTCTTCTTCTCAAAGCACTAAGTACGCTTTCTCACCTTTCCAAACACTCTCATCTTTAGCCATTATTTTGACCAAAGGTATCTTTCTATGCTATAACTTCAAATCTTATGTGCACTTGAGTGCAAGATAACCATGATCCTCCAAATTGTTAAAAACCACTAATAAAGAAAATTGCTCAGAGGAAAGCCTGTACCCCATAGGGAACAACTGCCTTCAACAGTCTGCTTGTCCGCCAGGATTAGGGAGCACAGCGGGCATTCCTGTCGTTACATTTTATGCACAAGCTCTTTCATTTAATTCTAATTTAATGTTAATTATTTATGTAATATACTGACAATTGAACAATATGTTTATTTTTCAATGAAAACATTTTCCTTTCTATAAGCATTTTTGGGGTATCTTGGATTGGCATGGAATTCGTCACAATTTTTCCATGAAAATTAATGAAAAAGTTTTCTCATAGCTTTTAACTTAGCAGCAGGGTTTGGGGATCAAATTAAGATAGTTAAGCAAGGTACAGGTCCCTTGTGGAAGCTTGGCTAATCACTTCTGAGATTACTCTTACTAATGTTTTGGGGAGAGAAGGGTTGATGCAGGTACACACATTAGGGGACTTCATCAATTGCCCAGAGGAGAAAAGACAGCAGCTTGGATGAAGGTGGGGGCATGGAAGTGGTGAACAGTGGTCAGACTCTGGATGTGTGTTAAGGACGGCACCCGCAAGTTTTGCTGTTGGAATAGAGATGGAACGTGTGAGGAAAGGAAGTCAAAAATAACTTCAAACTCAGAGATATCTAAGACTCACAAGGCAGAGTTATGTGAGAATCAGGATCAGGGTGCCTTTTTGATGTCCATTCTGGAGTTCTGCCCGCTCTCTCCTGTGACTATAAAGGAAATCATCTTGCATTTGAGGTCTCAATAGCGACTTGGTGACAAGAGAGCTGGGCGGGGACCTTTTTAGTACTGTGACAAAGTAGGTCTTTGTCAGGAATTTTTGCCTGGAGAACTTAAAATATCTATTCTGGAACACTGAGAGCCTGCAGCTGCTTTGAGGATTTGCTCCAAAGCTTCTAAATCCTTAACCAGTTATTACTGAGGTTGGAGGAAAGAAGAACATCATTTTGATGTTTTTGCACATTTTCTGGTTGTCTCCCAATCACTTCATATGGAAAGAGCATGCTAGCAAGAAAGCCAGCTTTTAGTTTTCAGCAATACCACCAGTTGACTATGTCATAAACTCTCTGAGATCCAGATTCCTTGTCTCTAAAGTAAAGAGATTAGATGAGTAGGATTTTTCAACTAGTGGGTGTAAATCTTGTAGAACACTCAAAACCCTCCCCAGGAGCTACCTTCTTCACAGTTCCTGGACTTACAGAAATGTCCCAGACACCTTGTCTTCCCGGTAACCTCAAGGTTTTGAAGACATAAGAGGCAATTCATGTTGCTCATAAGACTGGGGAAACCTTTATACTCAGTGGTTCTCAACATTCTTCTAGCTCTCAAACTTTGATTTGATATTGCTAAATCACTGTTTTTATGTGTCTTAAAACACTTTTCAAAGTAGATGAGGTATAGGTTATCATTTTTTAAAAAGAATTTTGAAACAGGGAAACCAGTATATTTGAGTTTACATTATGTGTCAGGTGGTAGAATAGATACCTTAAATATATAATTATATCCTCACCGTAAGTAGGTTTTACTATCATCTGCTTCCTATCTAAGGTCGTTGTGACTTAAAAAGTCAGTTGCCCAAGGCTACACAATGGTGGAGGTGGAGGCCACATCCAAGTCTGTCCTGCTCCAAAACCTTTTCCATCACACCAAGCTGTTCTTAAAATCAAAGCAATTATCATTATGAAATATTATCAAAAAAGAAAAGGAGAAGAACTTTCACTTATATGCTTTTATTACTCACAATGTACCCTCATGCTACGGTTAGGTATGGGACATGTGGAATGTAAGCTGGCTTCCTGAGAGACAGGCATTCAGGGCTGTCCTGTCTGGTCCTGCAGAGCTCTGCCAACCGTTCTCAAAGTCAACTCACTCTTGGCCATGGCACTGGGCGAAGGCCTGTCCTAAAATACAGAGCCTGCTGTGTGACATTTTCCACTATAAACAACTGATTGGATGGGCGTACGCCAGTTTCATTGCAACTTACAAGCCTAAAAGAAAATTTACATTGTATGAAAGATTTTTTATTTTAAAGCATAGGCAAAATTTCCCTTTGTCTTGGCCAAGAATTGATAATTATCTACTTACTAGTAGAATATAAAATTTCCCCAAATTTGGGTGAAATATTGATTTAAAACTTGAAAGTTATCTTGTTTTGAGAGCTCAGGGAATATTCACGGCACAGTGACATGAAAAAGACTTTAGTGAGTTGAAACCCCCAATAAGACATAAAAAATGAAAGGCTAGAAAATTCAGGGTTTTAAAAATAGTTTTAGGGGAAAAAAGGCACTGAAAAATGAGCCAAAATAAGATTAAAAAAATGAAACAAATGGGCACTAAACGGGGGGAACTTGTCCATTTGGGGAGGGGTATTTGGGCCATTTTGAATATGTGCATGAGAAAGAATTTCTCCACATTTTAGGAATATAGGGGAAAAAAATGAAAAGATATTGCTGGTAGGGAAAAATGGCATGAAGCCTGAAAGACTTTTATCTATATTTGACTAACTGGAAGTCACATTAATTTTCCATAATAATTTATTGCAGAATGACAGTTATGTTGTCTGTACAGAGACCCAGCTCACAGGCCTAGCGCTGTTATACTTGAGAACTAGCATATGCTGATTGCAAAGTATTTATTTGGGAAGTAACTTAGTCACTGTTCTGGGCTGGAAAGAACTATTATATCATAAACAGTGATTAATCATCCTTTATTTCACCTGGAGAAACAAGAATAAACTTCACGGGTGGATGCAGGCTCCGAGGTTGGATAAGAACAGGGACAGAAGCAAGACCCAGAAACATTCATTCAGGCAGGGGTGACCATCTGCCTCCTTCCAGAATAAGCTGCACATTCATGTGGGGGGCTTTAGGGGAGGGAACTGGAGACCCCTGCAGGACTTTGGTCACGGTGCCATGGCAAACTGTCCAAAGGACTTGGTCTACTCACCAGTCCTCTTGAATTCCTTCTCCGTAATTATTTCAAGTGCTACCTCTGACTCAAACATTTTGGCTCAGCTTTTTATTTCTGGGCCTTTAGGATTCACTGTTTGATTTTTCTTTTGTCCCCATTTTATGTTAACTCCAGGCAAAGGAAGGGAAAGAGTAGGGACAGAAACTGCATCTTGGCATCAAAAACATGCTGGGCTAAGTGCCAAGTGGGGAAGAGAAAGGCTTAGAGACACTTCCCAGAAGGGGGGAGATTTCAGACCCACCTGGGCAGATGCTGCATGTGTGTTTGCTCACCAATGAAATGTTGTTTATTACTTACAAGAAATAAAGTTGGAACTAAATTACTTGGAGCATTAGGGCTTAATATAAAAGTAGGGGATCAACAATAGAGGATTGTATTGGAACATATTTCAACATCAAAAGATATTGCGGGTCTTCATCACTTTGAGATTTGAAAAAAACTGAACTTTAAAGTTTTCCAGATTTAAGTGCAAAAAAGATGAACCTAATCTGTTGTGGAAAGAGAGTTAAACATGAAGCAGACGTCCAGCTGTCTACAGGCTATAAAAGGCATTTTAGATGGAATGTGAACCAGACCCCGCCCCTTCGATTATGCAGTTTTGCAATAATAACGCAATAGCAATAGTATGGTTGCGGAAATAACACCGACACTTCCGGCTTTTAGTTAGTAGTTAGGTAACATGACTTAGAATGTTAACCATCTCTTTTATTACTTGGCAGCTTTGGGGTATCCGATTTAAGCCATGAGTAATCCCTTTTGAAAACAAAACCTCTCCTCCAGAGGGATAATCAGACTGTTACTAAAGACAAACTACCCAACATCAAAAGCCCTGGCCCCAAGAAGTCACGCAACAGGCAGTCTCCCCCCAGCCCCATCCCCGCCCAAGTTAAAAGCATGCTTAGCACTAGAGGTCATTGCAATAAAAAAGGGATGTGAAGCAATTACTTACAAGGTTCAGGCAAAGAACTACAGCAAAAACCATGACAAAAAGCGACTGGCTTCTGAGAAGTGAATATGCGAATTGTACTCCGTGTTTGAACTGGTGGCTGGAAGCCCGTCCCCTCTTCTCTGATTAGGACTCATTAATCATTCCTGTGAGGTCACTATTTTTCCAAGGGATCCTCAGTAACGGAAGCAAGGGTATTGTTGCCAACAGTATTAGAAATGGGGGAAAGCCTGTGGAAAGCCCAGATGGTAATGATTACATTAAGATGACCCCCTGATTATGAGACTATTTTCTCTCAAGGTCAAGATGTGCAGTTTTCTTGCTGCACAAATGCATAACCAAGTGGCTTATGATTAATCACAACACCAAGTCCACAGCCACTTTATCCATCGGTTGAATGACAATAAGATAATCAGCTCTGCTCATGGCATTTTTTTTCCAGTTGGTTGCTGAGTCACTCCCAGTCGCCCATTATTTTAAAAGTTCCTGATGAATGATCAGAATACAGTCATTTTCAGTTGAGTCTTTCCAAGTTCACCCAACTCAAGGACTCTTTTATACGATCAACACAAAATTATTTGTGACCATGGACAATGGTCACTAAATAAAGACAAGATTTCCCAAGAATTTCATTTACACCACTTTTTACATGGGGCATTAACAGATGCTATCTGATAGCAGTTTCTTTAAAATCGATTAGATCTTTCCTAGCTGTATGAGAAAAAGAACAAAAATCAAGTGTAGAAACCTGTTGAATACTTTTTGTCAACATGAAAAAAGTTGATGAGTACTTTTCAGTCTTCAAGGAGAACTGGGGAGAAATCATTTAAAGGCTGGTTGAGTGGTAGGACCAAGCCCAGGTGGTCCACAGGATGCCTCCCTCTGCAGCAAAGACGTGGTTGTTCATGATGCAAACCGGCTCCTGCTTCTTCCAAGGTCTTTCTCTTTCACTTCTGAGAGGGTGTCAAAATCTCACTTTCACTCAGTCCTTTAGGAAGATTAAGCAATTTTAACATACGATTATTGCCAGCAATCAATAATGTATTTTAAATTATTTTACAAATGAACTTCTCTGGAACTTGAGAGAATAAGTTTGCCAGCTAAGCTGCATCTGCTGATGCCTGGGAACGGAGGACCAGAGTCCCAGAGGGTTGTCAGAGTGGGGACAATTCAGAAGGAGGAAAAGTGAGGGAAGTAAAGGAAGGAGGAGAGAGCTGGCAGCCGAATTAGCTTACTTAGTCATGTCTGAACGTTCAAAGGAGGAAGAAGACAGGAGAAGGAATGCTAAGGACTTCAAGAGTGTAGGCGTCTGACAAAAATCTCGATAATAATGTAAATCAGTCACAGGGATGAAAGTACTGCATAGCGAATACAATGAATAACATTATAACATCTTCCTATGTTGACTGACAGTAACTACACTAGTTGGGGTGGGCATATATTATAATGTAGATAACTGTCAAATCACTATGTGGTAAACTTGAAACCACTATAATCTTATATGTCAACTATACTGCAATAAAAAAGGTACATGCACCTCTGTGTTTATTGCAGATGGTAATGAACAATTATTATGTACAATAGCCGAGATGTGGAAGCAACCAGAGTATCCATCAATAGATGAATGGATAAAAGATCTGGTATACTTACGCGATGGAATATTATTTAGCCATAAAGAAAAATTAAATTTTGCCATTTGCAGCAACATGGATGGATCTAGGGGGTTTATGCTTAGAGAAAGACAAATTCCATATGATTTCACTTACACGAATCTGAAAAACACACAAAACAGAAATAGACTCATAAACACAGAGAAGGGACTGTTGGTTACCACAGGTGATGGGGTGGATGGATGAAATAGATAAAAACATACAAGCTTCAGATTATAAATTAAACCAGTCACAGGGATGGAAGTACAGCTTAGGAAATATGGCCAATAATATTGTAATATCTTGGTGTAGTGGCAGTAACTGTACTTAATGGGGTGAGCATTTAGTAATGTATACAATTGTTGAATCACTATGTTGTATACCTGAAACTGATATAATATTGTATATCAACTGTATTTCAATAAAAAATAATTTTAAGTGTTAAAACAAAAAGGTAGTGTAGGGGCCTGACAGACCGTGCTAAAGACTCAGGCCCAAATATTGGGGAAAAGAGGAAAGATTCTCTTCCTTGGGAAGGCTGTAAAGGTGCAGTCGTCTTCTGTATTAGTCAGGGCTCTCCAGAGAAGCAGAACCAACAGGATATACCCTGTAGGGCATATATAATGAGATGTGTCACAAGGCATTGACTTCTGTGATTATAGGAGCTGAGAAGTCCCAAGGAGACCCAAGACAGCCAGGGGTATAAATTCTGGTCCAAGTCCAAAGGTCTGAGAACCAGGAATGACGTGGCCTAAGTCCCAGTCCCAGGACAGGAGCTCTCAGCTCATCACTCAGGTAGAGAGTACATTTTTCCCTCTGAGGTTTTGTTCCATTCAGGCCTGGAGGAGGCCCAGCCACACGGAGGGCAAACTGCTATACGTTGTCCACCAGTTCAAATGCTCATCTCTTCTGGAAACACCTTCACAGACTCACCCAGAAATAATGTTCAGTCTGGGCACCCTGTGGTCCAAATCAAGTTGATGCAAAATAACCATCATATCCTCCATCTTCCAAGTTGTCTTGTGTAGAGGGGGTAACTGCCCCCGAAGTTCTGAGACTTGGGGCTGTGTCTTTCAGCAGAGGAATGTTGAGGATGTCCAGTGCAGAAAAGACAAAGAGAAAAGAATGACTTTTGGGAAAAAAGCTCAGGGGTAGGCGGTTACATATACATCATTCCTTTGCTGACATATCGGGAAGATCACTAAAAAGAAAGAAGGATTTTAAATTGCATGTTGAAAAAAAGGTTTTCATCTTTCTTTCTCCAAACATTTTAGTGGGAGAACTACTCAAAATTGGAATTGTATGGATCCCCAGGCACAGAGGCTAGAGATATTTTTATCTTTTTTAATAAAAAACAGGCATTCTGAGCAACCCGCGGTGGGAGCACCAATGCCCTACACACCTTATCCTCCGGTGTTAAGCTCGTTGGGCCGCCATTATTTTCCTGTCTTTATCCTGCATTTCCTCTTCTGTCCGTTTCTGTTTAGAGCGGGCCTGGGTGTGTTGCTATGATCGTTTGAAGCCAATAACAAACTGCACTTTGTAAGTCCTCCTTTATAGTCCCAGGCAGGGTGGAAGTTCTGATACCCCTGAATGCTGCTATTCAGACGGACTCCCTGGAAGGAAAAAATGCCAAGGGCGTGTCTAACCACAAAGAGCAGAAGGCTTCCAAGCACTGCAGAAGGAAAGACAAGGTTCTCTCTCTTAACTCAGTTTAAAGCAGCTTCAGTTGGAGGTAGTTTCCAGAGATTTTGGAGTGATGTATTGTGAGGTATTTTTCTTCCCCAAGAAATCCCAAATCAGAAGGTCCTGAACTATTAAAACAATATAAAACATACCACTAGTTAAACTTTCTGTCAAACATTTCCTGAAACTATATAGTAATCTAAACTCAAATATCAGCAAAGAGAAAAAAAGTCTAAAATTTCAAGAAATAATATGTGTGTGTGTGCGTGTATGTGTGTGTGTGTGTGTGTGTGTGTGTGTGTGTAAACTTTCTGCATTAATCGAACTAGATAGAAGTTTTTCCTGGTTGTTTGTGCACACGGTGTGGGAAGTGCTACAGTGTGCTGGAAGTGTGAAGCCCGCGGAATGAGGTCCAAAACCTGCTTCTGTTCCTGCTGACCGAATACAGCTCTCACATTCACTTTGCCATATGTAAAGTGAGGGTGCTGGAACCTGCTTGTCACGATTATTGTATGTATTAAATAACTCACATGCCAAGTCGTAGCACAGGGCTCAGTACATAGATGCCTTTCAGTCAAGTGGGGGTTGTTCACTTCTGTTATTTGACTTGTGTTCCCTTAAATATTTCCCCCTCTGTTAGACATGAAACAATGGATGAAGTGATGTCAGCCATCACTTCGTATACTCAAAATTTTACATGATTAACTGAAACCTGTGTTTTCATCTAAAAATTAAAAATGCCTAATTAAAAAAAATAACAAGATAAAAAGATCTAGAGGTAGTGAATCATACCCAGTAATCCTTAGTAAGCATTTGCTCAGTGATAGATCTGGGCTGTGTTGGGATAATGATTAAGAAATTCATCTCCCCATAATCTGGCAAAAGATATTTGAATTAGGGATTTTATGGGACTTGATGGCACCCTTGTGCCCCATCATCAGCCCCTGCCTCTCCCCAGGCTCGCCAACCCCTCAGTGCCCTGTCTCGTGCCCCATTCCAGCTCACCCAAGGCTTGTTCTCTGCTGTTCCTTTATGGGTTCCTTTGCTCAAGCTGTCTTCTTCACCTGGTTCCACCTAGATACCCTTGAAGATTCAGGGGACTCATCATGACCTCCTCGATTCATCTTCCCATCTCCTCTTCCACCTCATAGCCCCTCACGAAAATGCATCAGGCAACTCTTCTTGAAGTTCCCATAATAACTTTGCATATTCCTATCACCGTAACTCCACATTCTTTGACAACCCTAAACTCCTTAGACCGTACCTTATTCATCTCTGAATTTCTTCTTCCTGACATACAGCCTGGCATTTAATAGATCCTCAAAAAAGATTAGTAGGATAAATGAATGAATTAATGACCTTACGTTAGAAAACAATTTAATCCTAGTTTTTATAGACTGAATTTGTTCTTCTTAAATTCATGTGTTGAAACCTAATCCCCAGTGTGAGGATATTTGGGGTTGGCGTCCTCTGGGCGGTATTAGATCATGAGGACAGACCTCTCCTGAATGGCATTAGTGTCCCTATATGAGAGACCCCAGAGAGATCCCTCACCCCTTCTGCCATACGTGCATACAGTGAAAAGATGGCCACCTATGAGCCTGAAGGAAAGTCCTCACCAGACACTGCATCTGGATTTCCCAGGCTCTAGAACTGTGAGCAATGAATTTCTGTTGTTTATAAGCCACTCAATCTAGGGCATTTTGTTACATCAGCCGAAAGTTAGTGTTAGGGACCAAACAAGGTCCCCGACTTTGGGTTAAGATCTACTCTTATCTCATCACCCAGCACAGCAATTCCTAGGAGAGCCTGGACACGACTAACGTACTATACTGTTTTTCAAATGGAAATGTTTAGGAATAAAATGTATGATTCTATCACGAGTCAAGAATCTGGCTTGAAATAAAGTCCACCTGTCTAATTATCCCACTTGGGTTTCTGTGACTTTACTGTGCACCATCTTTTAGAATAAAGATTCTAGCGAAACTTTTTTGGCATCATTATTCAGTAGGAGGAAATCGTGACATTTATACCTTAAACTAAGTGAATCTAAGCACACCGGGTCTAACTTGAGTTGGGATGGACTTAGCAGAAAGCCAAAGTTCCTCAGACATTTTCCTGAGACCTTGCGGGCTACCTTAAGTCTGAGGATCTATATGACCAGAGATTTGCCAGGACTGTTTACAAATTCACATAATTTTATTGATTACATGATGGAAAACATTGGGAGTTGGTCTTTTATTGTCATTGGCATTAGTGAGGTTGAGAGTTTTTGTTTGATCTCCACTCAAGCTTTTGAGAAGCTTGGAAATAGCAGACCGAAGCAATTCAAATGTAGGCCGAGTTTGCAGTGAGTTAATTACCAGAACTACGCAAAACTGAATTTTGAGAAAGCAATTCTGGCATTTCTGAATTGTTGTCTGTTATGAATGTACTTATCCATAAGCATATGCAAGCTATCTGTCAACGAGCTGGCTCATTTTAAAGACATGTCCACTTAAGAGAAAATATTATATTTCAAAGAGTCTTATGAAGCATAGAGGAAAGATGGTGAGGACTCTGCCCTTTACCCTTAAAATGTGTACAGAACCCCAAGCTAGAGCTGAACTCGTCATAACTGACCTCCCAGGCACCATACTTGTTAAAATAGATACAGACACTAATCCAAACAGGCGGGGTGGTCCAGCCCCAGCACCCACATTCCACACACTGTCGCAGACACCTCTGGTCGGAGCCAGCCCGCCACGGGATAGAGGAGTGTGCTTTCAAAACCAAGTCCAGGCAGCCCCCCAAAATGCAAGTCCTTTCACCAGCTGAAGATTTCCCAGTTCTACATTTATTTTGTGTCTTAACATCTCAAATACTATTAAAAGGGAAATTCTCTGTTATATATACATGGAAAGTAAGAGAGGAGGAGATAGCTTTAAAATTATTTTTCCCTGTGTGTAAATAAATGTATCAGATGCTTTTCTGACATTGGTTATAAAGGGAGAAAGATGAGAGCCTCAGTCCCTAGACACCAAGAAAGCGAAGGCAGTCCCTCTGTGAGTCAGAGACATGAGAGGGTGGAACCCTTCAGAGGCAAACTGGCTTGGGGACCCATCTAGTGTGGGGCTTGGGCTCTACCGTTATAAGGGAAAAAACATCAAAAACTGAGTGGGGCTGGAGGGGGCGATGCTTTTTTTCTCTTCACCCTGTCTCTTTAATGAGTCACATTTTCCATCTGAAAGTTTACTTATTTGTGTTCAAGTTCTCAATATGGTACAAAGAATGAGCCAGGAATGATCGGGTTGCAAGAAACATACACCCACTAACACTATGCAAATGTGCAAGTTCATCGCAAAGGCGTTAGAGGGAGATAAAGGACTGAGGGGTCACCTGGGTTTTGGAGCCCAAAGCCGTAGGGCAGCTGCTCTGCCTTGGTCCTCAGCCACATCCCATCTCTGGTTCTCTCTGCACGTCTGCCTTGTTTTTCCCCTGCTTTCTTAGAAAGGATCTTTAGTATTGGTTCTTCCATAAAGGTAGCTTTTACTGGCCTTAGCCCCGGCTCAAAGTCCAGCTCAAGATAACTGTCCACTTCAGTACACACAATAAAGTGACTTAATGTGCCAGCTCCCAAGTCCCAGGAGAGAGAGAGAGAGAGACAGAGGGAGAGAGAGAATTATCCCAATTTGAATGAGATTTCCACTTAGATCCTGTAACTGGCCAGAAGAGTTCCCTCGTAGATACCGACATACCAGGGTTAAGTTGTTCAGCAGACACTGGATGGGACATAAATGATCTTAGAGCAATGCATGAGAATGGAGACATTACCTAGGCATTTCTCATAAATGAATATTGCAGAGCCAGATGAATAAACAAAAAAGGATGAATAGAATCACATAAATCAGCTCCATCCAGTCTCCACACTCCTCGCTCAGGTGATGTAGGTTCTGGACCCTCCGTGTAACCCGGAACATTAATGAACGGCAGTACCGGGGTGAGTGATCCCATGGACAGACCCCACAATGGGTCCGCCAAGGATTTTCCCAAACAGGAGTTTTATTCTTATACTCAGTTTTGCTATAAAAAATGTATTTGACACACACCAGTGTATGTGTGCTCTCCCAATAAGTGAGGAAACAAAAAGCAGGAAAAAAAATTTCTAAAAATCAGGACCTTCCCAATAATTCTAGAAAATAGAAAATTCTGGAAAATACAACGCAGAGACCAAATGGAAGAAATGCAGACGCATCCGGCCTCATGGAATCTTCTAATGGATTGTGGAATTCCTCCCACAGCTTTTCTACTACCAAGATAAGGTTCCCTTTATATGATTTCTCCTCCTCGCTTCTGTAGTATGCAGCCCCAGCTCCTTGGACCTAAAAATCAGGCTATCATAGTTCAACTGTGATGCTAATGAGGACTTTTTGTCCCTTCTTGTGAACACTGACCATCATGACAAAATGTGTTTTAGGATCCAGCTCATCAAACTTAAAAATAGATTTCAACAACTGCTTCTACCTTGTGAGCCGATTCCCTGCTGGGTAGAAACTCCAGGAGACTTCCGCTTAACTCACAGATGAGCTGATGTCCATGTCTGTGCTTACGGCTAGTAAAGTATTTCTGCTCTTGGGTTCAGCTATGTGCCTAGCAAGAGTCAAGCGTTTCATTCTTCAACTTCTTTATGCCGGTCATACTTGTTTTCATAATTACATAATTAAATATTGCACAGATTGATGATACGGAAGTGGGAAAAGAAAAAAAATGTGTTAATCTGGTAACTAAGTTGAATACTTTGGAAAGGCTAAATAAACGTGAGTTGCTAAAATTTCATTGTGATAGGAAGTTATTCACACTTGCCATCCATCCTACAGTCAATGAATATTTACCAAGTACGTTTTTGTGCCAGCCTTGACTCCAGGTGAGTAAGGCAATGTTTCTCCTCTCAGTTTGCTTATAATCCCTTGTGCGAGACAGACAGGTACACACACTCTCTCTTACTGTCCTTCTGTAGATACAGAGGGCCCCGTTGGGGACACACAGCACAATCCTGGGATGGGGAGGACTTCCTGGAGAAGGTTACATCTGAGTAGAAACCTGAAGGACAGGGACAGCTAACCAGAGTCTGGGAAGCAGAAGGAGAAAGGAATTTCCACTAGAGGAAATACTAGGTAAACGCCCAGGAGAAGGATGAACCCCACATATTCTGGTATTTGAAATAAAGGGAGAGGGAGATAGCTCATGTGGTTCTAGAAACAATGAAGACTCAGGACTCATATCTCATGTAAGGAGTTGGTATCTTATCTTGAGAAAAGTGGAGAGTTGTTGAAGGGTTTTCAGAGGACAAGTGAATTAATTAAAGTAACAATGTTGAGCAATTGCACTGACCATACCATAAAAAAAGAATGAATTGGAATTAAGACCTATTGGAAACAAGTATAAACAGTCCAGTGGAGAGCTGATGGCCACCTAAACTAGGGTAACATGACTTACCAAAATTGAGTCCAGTAGAGACAGAAAGCCTTAATAGACACATAACCAGAAAAAATTGATAAAGTTGTCAAAGAACTGTGTGCTCCCTAAAATCACAAAGTTCAAATGGTTCCATGGAATGTACTTTGAAAAATTCTCAGGCTGATGAAGCTATTTCTCAACATTAACCAAAAGGCCATGTGGTTTTATGAACTTAAAACTTTGATAATGATAGATCTGACAGCTATTTACACCGAATGAGCCCTAACAAATTAATAACCAGAAAACTCTCTTAAAAACCTATTTATTAATGTATTTATAAAATTTCTAATGATGTATATGAAAAACTATATTAAAAAAAACATGGCCCAGTGAGACTTACTCTTGGAATGAAAGGGTAGCTTACATAGTTTTTCACGTTCTTAGGTAAAAGAAGAAAAACCATATGATCATGTCAAGATATGACTGTAGGGCCCACTTATGACATTCTAAATTTGTTCCTATTTTAAAAAATTCTTCTAAGTAAACTAAGTGTAAACATTTACTTAATATAAGAAAGGTTTCAAATTATCTAAAATTATATGCAGAGTTAACACTTATTAAGCACTTAGTTTATGCGCTATACACATTCCATTGTACCAAGTAATCTCATTCTGTAATCATATTTAATGTTCTTACATTGATTAACTGACCCCTTCTCTTACTTATCCCTACCTTGACACCTTGACCTGATTTTTCTATAATCCTGACTCCATTTTTATGTTTTAACTTATATGTCACTTTCTCAAAGAGGAATTACTTGATCACCTTGTTTTCACTTATAACCCTCATCACGTTACAATTATGAGACTACATCCTTATCACGTTTTAAAAATCTTTCTCTCTCTACTAGACTTTACATTTTATGACATCAAAAACAGTGGCAAATTATTTCACCAAAATATGACCACTACCCAACACACTGCCCATGATAGGAGCTCAATAAATATTTATGAGGTAAATGAATCCCAGTAGATGGGGAAACACCAGAAACTCTCCCATTAAAGTCAGAAGCAAGAAAAGGATTATTTCTGTAACTGTTATTATTCATACATTCAGAAATCGTAGTCTCTGGAGAGAAGAGGAAAAAGCATGAGAAATGTGTTTTAGAAAGGAGGGATGGAATGGCCATTATTCGCCGAGGAATTTTTTATCTGAGCACCTCTAGATGACAAATTTCAGCATGGAGACAAGAAATTAATACAGAAAATTAAAATTGATTTAATTTACATTGAAAATAACTAGCTAGAAATTGGAAAAACATCTCCTAATTGAAATAGAAATATGAAATGGCTTGGAAAAAACCAACAAGAAATAGGATAATGTGTTTACGATGGTTCACTGAGAAGCAGAAGAGGAGGATCACGGGCCTTCTGAGCCTTTGACCTTAATCATGCCCTTGACCTTTCCCAGCATCCCTTAGCGATTTGTTGGTCAATACCCTTACACATGCTCCAGAGTCAGTTCAAACTGCTGGGCATTTCTTATTCCTGCCCTCTCCCAGCAGGTGAGCCTGGCTGCTTCCTCAGAGAGAAAATAAAGCCATCAGATTGGAACTCTTTTGAATTCCTTCTATCTACATATAAATGGAACTGGCTTTAAATCTCCCTTCCTTCCTCGCCTTTCCTCCTGCCGGACAGTCATCAGCCCGACTGGGCTGTAGCCCTGGAGCACCTCACTGTACCGATTTTCTTCCCCCTTGACTCCCTATCTTCCCGCAGTTATCATCTTGTTTATCTCCTCTTCACAACAAAATTTTTAAAAGTGGCTATACTATCTCCATTTTCTCACCCTCACTAAATGTCTTATCTCCTTGTTTTCTTGTGTCTTCACAAAGAGTCCAAAAACTGCCCTCATCAAGGCCATTGGGACCCAACTTCATTGGGCCTAAATTTTTTAAATATCTTTTTAACCTTATGTTAGTTGACTCCTCTGTCCTAGTAACACCATTCGCCATTCCCTTAGTCCGCCTTGAATGATCCCGAACTCGGGGGCTTTCCTCGTACCTCCCTTTTTTTTTCTTTTTTTTTTTGCCTTTCATTCTTCCTTCTCTCCCCACCTTTGAATATAGCTGTTTCTTGGCAGCAGAGTCCTGTAGTCCTTGTTCTTATTCTTCATGCTCCTCCCAGGCGAACTCCCTCCCCCCCCCTCCCAGTGACTTCAGTCACAGTCTGTAAATGCTACCTGCCCGCTCATCTACACTATTTCTAGCCCAGATGAATTTATACTGAGCTCCAGTCCTGAATATACAACTTCTTCCTGGATTTTGATTTTCCTACATATGCCTGAATTCTAACAAAGGTAAACGTTATTGACTCATTTTATCCACGTAATCAGTTTCTCCTCATTTTCTTTTTTACCTGAGAATGGCGGCTCCGTCCACTTCGTCACTTCAATCTAGTCGTCAACTTTGACTCTTTCATCTTCTTCATCCCCCACATCCAATCAGTCACCAAGTCTTACTGTCTTTACCTTAAATACCTTTAATATGGGATTTCTCCATGTCGGTGGAATTATTATTTTGTAGATTTCTGTAACTACTTCTTAAATGGTTACCAAGGCTCCCTTTTGTCACTCAATGTCTATTCTTCCCTTCTTTATTTGTAATAGAATGATGACTTTACTCTGCACTGAGAAGCACCCAGCTAAGAGGTAACATGTCCCAACCTACTTTGGTGCTCTGGCCAAATGTCTGGCCAGAAATATGTAAGTGGAGGTGGTGAGTGAAAGTGTCTGATGGGTCTTCAATGAAAGCTGTTTAAAGATAGTTGGCCTGTATGGAAGGAAGATTTTGGGTTCTTGCTCCCATCTTTTCTGTATGTAATGCACCCATCTCGGACCATGGGACGATCTCATGGGTGGAAGTCATGGCAATAGAGTGGGAATGTGGAAGGAAGCTAGATGGTTAAGGCACCTCAGCTTCTGGAACCCTTACCTCCTGACTTTTTTTACACGGGAGAACTACATTTCTGTTTGGGGCAAGCCATTAATATTTTGGGTTCTCCCTATATATAGCAAAATTGAATTTTAACTGATGCAACACGTTAGGTTACATTGCATGATTGCAGGTGTGTAGATATTTACTTATATGTCCAGGCATCATCTTTCAATTGCACTTCTCTGATATAAGAGAAGACCATCACCAACATCCCTGATACTTGATGCTGGCAAATAAAATTTTATTTGGTGCCCTCCATCTCCAGTCAAAAACGCTTGCAGATCTAGCCTCAAATGTAACTTGGGTGATTCAATTGAATTCCTCCTTAGAATTATAGATTTTTATAGTAGAAAGTGATCTTTACTATTGTATTAACTCTCCTGTTTGACAGAAGTAAGAGGCTGAGAGAAGTCCATGTGGTGAATTATTGTCGCTATAGCATAGTGACTAGACACACAGACTCTGGAGCTAGGCTATTTGGACTAGAACCCTGGTTCCCCCTCTTGCTAACCATGTGACTTTAGGCAAGTGATTTAACTCTATGGTGCCTGCTTTCATAGAGCTGTTTTTGAGAACTGAATGAGTTACTCATGAAATAGTGCCTGGCACTGGTGAGCACAACACAGGTATTGCCCAGAACTTCAGCTCAAGTCTCTTCTTTCCAGCCCAGTGTTCTTTCTGTCCCTACGGCGCTGCCTCCCGGAGCACGGGTTAGGCGTGGCAAGCCCAGACTGAGAGCCAAGGTGGTTAAGATTCAGTGGGTACAAGGAGAGTAACTCTGGAGGCAAGAGTGTCGCCTGGGAAGGAAGGTCCAACTGTAGTGCATACGACAAGAATTTGGGGCACCGGGGAGCAGTATGAGGAGACTCAGCTCCTAGAAGATGGGCGCTGAAAGAGATGTGGAGGGAAAGGGCTCACAAATTCCTATTTTAAAAATTGCCAAAGGATCACCAAACTGGTCACAACCAAAGGTAATAGCTTTTGTTCTTTAAAATTAAAAATCAGGTGATAATGGAAGATTACATAATGCCCTCAATTCTCAGTTCAAAGGAATATAGAATTTTCCTCTCAGCTTTCATAAAACAGTTTGCAGAACAGCATTAAGAAGCCAAAATATCAAATATGTTGAAGGGACAGAAAAGGCAAATACTTTGAGAAACAAGGTATGCACAGGATTTAGGCATGCATATTACTTGTGAGATCTAGATTCGTAATTTTCATCCTGTCCATAAACATCCCTTGAGAAGAATATAAATAGGACTTTTGTACCACTAAGGGTTTGCTGAAATATTTAGAGCTCTACCTAATCCATTTCCACATTATAGCTTTGAGGCGTTTTTCTCTGTAGTTTTTTGTTAGGAATTTGAAACACTGAGCAAGATTTCTATGAGCCAAGATCAGACAAAGGATGACAATGTGGTGCCACTGCGGAGTGTTAATGCGTAGGGGATTCTATTATGCATCCATCACTCAGACTAAGCCGGAGGACCAAGAACTTGAACATGTGGATTATCTTTCCATCATCGAAGATAAAAGAATGTTGGTGCTGTTATTTTCACTAAACCTCTCATGTAGAGGGGTTTCTATCATTTTCTGTGGATAAGCAATGCACACATGAGAAAAAGCAGAATGCTGACATAGGAAAATAAATAGTCCTTTTCTAAACCAAGTACAAAATATGAATAGATGAATAAGCAATGATTAAGAAGATAACATTGCAGAACATATTGTTTTTTGTTTTAGCTCAGAGGAAATAACATTTCCTTCAGTTTATGAGGTGGCATGAACTCATTCAAAGAAAGCCTATGAAATCTTAAGTAGAAAAGCACTGATTATTTTTCTACCTAGAGGTCCAACATTAAGTCTGTGAATTTCTTGCACATCCAAATGGATAATAGCTCCATTCAGTTACCTTTCCTTTAAAAAAGGAAGTATTTTCTGGAAAATAGTTTCTATTAGACATGCGCTGCTCAGAGTTCCCGGTAATTCTGTGACTCCATTTGTCCTTCCACCATAACTCAGGATCAAAAAGGGCAGATGACAACATCTGTGACAAACTTCCTAGAGTTTCCAAGAGATGCTTATTAATTAGAATAACAACAAAAACTAGTAATCACTCCCATCTACTCTGCTAGGTTCCTCAGGGGTCATCACATTCAATTCAGTGATCTTGTGGGGGGGGTTGTTATTATCATCCCATTTAATAGATGAGGTAACTGAGTCTCAGAGAGGCCCAGAAACTAACACATAGTCACTCAGATAATAAGGTGGGTCCAGATTTTGACTCAGATCTGTGCAAAGTTCCTTGGGACAGTTTACTGTGTCCTCCTCGAGTTACCTTCCTTTTTTCTATTGTGTCAAGACAGATCACTATGATGTGAAAGTCCAATATTGACTGCTTTCTCCGTCTATTCTGGCCTAGAGCATCTTTATCTATTACTCTTTACTTCAGATGGCCAAGCCCATGAGCTGGGAGCCCAGGGGCGCAGGGGCGGGCACACTCTGCCAGGCTCCATGTTACCCTGCCACACTCAGCCTTCCCCCAGCCCTAGTATTGATGGTGTTATTTTCCCTTTCGCAGATTCAAAAGCTGAAGCTCTCAGTTAAGTAACTCACTCAAAGCTACACATTACATAGGCATATATCTGTCATTTATGGTGCCAAGCACATAGTAAGTATTCAATAAATACTTGTTCATGGATGAATGTATAAAAGTAATATCATATCTGGAGTATATATCCCAGATCTTCTGACTGAAACTCTCTGATTTTTCCCCTTACATCTCACTGATCCAGGCTGGGATGAGCTGGTTTGGGTATTACATATTTGGAAAAGTTTTAACTGTTGATTTCTCTGATGATCCTTTTTCAGATTCCACATTGTAAACACTTTGCTGGATGCAGCAGATTCCTCCAAAAAAGAATATGTATAAATCACACACACATATATGTAAGAAAAGCCTTGACCTTAGTCTATCATTCCCATAAAAAATACTGGACAATTCTCAAGAATCTTCCTAGATTTCTGAAACAGATGTGGGTCAATCCATGGAAGCATCATGAACTGAATCACTTGGTCATGAAAGTTCTTGGACAAAAAGTAAAAAATTACAAACTTAAACTTTAAATGACTACTTGGCATCTCTATTCCCCACAAAGTCAATAACTAAATAATTATGCGGAGCTTTTTGTTAAGGATTGAAGAAAACCTACAGTAAGGAATATATGTGAAATTAACAAAAACGATGGGATGCATTGATTTACTTAAGACCTTAAAATGTCTTTAACTTTATCAGGAATACCTAAATTGTCATAAAAGTTTGATTTTTATAATGAGGAGAATGGTAAAAGAAAAATGACAGAAACTTATCTGTGGTAGAAAAACAATTTCTGTTTCCCCATTTTTGTGGGTTTCATCGTATATTTATTCCTGAAAATATACAAAAAGAACCCTTCATAAAAACTGTCCACCTTGAGTTGCTTTAGAAAGGGTGAAGGGAGGACAGCATAAACTCAAAGGCAGCTGAGGCTGGAGCTGCTCCAAAGCTGAGCAGAGGCTGGAAGCCTCGGCGTGCCTGCATTACAGAGTCTAGAGCCTGTCTTTGAACGACTTATGGGTGTACCTCGCCGTGGTCTGGTTGAAGAAGTGGCCAATGATCTCCCATCTCAACAATTAGCTTTTTGCGAATGATCGGGGAGCATGAACCTCTCACCTTTGAAATCCTTCTCTCGTGTGAAGTCATTTCTCCCCCAGGTGTGTGCACAGGGATCCATACACACATTCACACGAATTTATTTATGATTTTAGCTGGCCCTTATCTCTAAGAATGGGCCAGGAGAAATGAGTCACTGCGCTATTAGGAAATGACAATCTAGAGAAATAAATGTATTTAGTGTGTGAAATGATTTCCAACGAGCAAGTTTCATTTAAGCAAACAACTCACATGCTGTTAGCTAGGGACTAGATTATCTTTCAAGAGAGTAGACTTTTTTTTTAATCTGAAAAAGGTACAAGCAGATGTCCATACATTGCTGTGAGAGTGCTGTGAATGTGTAGAGCGTGGGAGCGCAGGACATTATGAAGAAACAGTTTAATGCTATTCAGAAAAAATCCCTTCTTCAGAGTCTTGCCTGATCAGACCACCTCTTTAGCTCTCATGTATTTAATGATATTTTTTAGACACATCCTTAAAACTTTATCTTTTAAGTGCAGCAAAAATGTCCCCTTGTTCTCTACCCTGTTCTGTAGAAAAAAACAGAAATGGGAAATAATAGGAGGGTCTCTTATTCTATAAAGGACTCCACTTACAATTAAATTTTTTTAATTCCAGAAAATCTTAGGAAATAGATTTAAATTAGTGAAATGCCAGGATATTCACAATTTTTAAAAATTAACACTCTAGCACCATCCATGTTGTTGCAAATGGTAGGATTTGTTTTTTTCTTATGGCTGAGTAATATTCCATAAAAGACAAATACCAAATGATCTCACTCATATGTGGAGTATAAGAACAAAGAAAAAAACTGAAGGAACAAAACAGCAGCAGACTCACAGAACCCAAGAATGGACTAACAGTTACCAAAGGGAAAGGGACTGGGGAAGAAGGGCGGGAAGGGAGGGATAAGATGGTAAAAGGGGCATTACGATTGGCAGACATAGGGTGGGGGGGCACGGGGGGGACTGTACAGCTCAGAGAAGACAAGTAGTGATTCTCATCTCACTACACTGATGGACAGTGACTGTGGTGGGGTTGGTGGGGGGGACCTGATGAAGGGGGTAGTTTAATCATCACAATATTGCTCATGTAATTGTAGGTTAATGATACTAAAATAAAATAAATTGTAATAAATAAGTAAATAAATATAAATTAGAGGTAAAAAAAATTAACACTCTAAACTTTCTATATTGATCATTTAAAAGTGATGTCATATGAAAGAATCCTATACATGGTTATAGCTGATTAACAGAAGTCATCAGCTTATAATGGCTCTAAATTTCTTGGGTGCTCAGTTGTAAAGCTGCTTAACCAAAGGATTTGACAAAATAGACGAAGGAAGTTAAGAGGTACAATAATACAGCTATATAATAACTAAGACATGGGATGTAATGTACAGCCTAGGGAATGTAGTTAGTAAGATTGTAACAGCCTTGTTTGGTGATAGATTATAACTAGACTTAGTGTAGTGAGCATTTCATGATGTACACACACATTAAAACACTAGGTTGTGCAACTGAAATGAATACAATATTGTATGTCAATCTCCATTGCATCTTTTAAAATTTGAGAGCAACTTTTTATATTTAATAAATACCTGTGATTCTGAAAGAAGCAAACAGATTTGGGACTGCGGTGGGTAATGTTCACAGAGTAATCCAACACTCACACATCAGACAGGATAACTTTACTGTGGCCTGCAAGACAGAGAAGGTAGGTTTACAAAAGATCTAGATTTCAAGAACGGTGGAACCGGTGGACTGGCAATGGGCTCTAAACAATCAGGTGGCTCTTTAAGCAATTTTTTCTCTGTAGTGACATCACAAGCAGCTACCATTTTCCCCTATGTATGCTCCCTGCAGTGAGACCCAGTTATCCTACGTATTCCTATCATCTCTACTTCAAGAAAGGGAATGCATCCAATGTAGTCCTCTACTTCTGGGCCGGATCCCTTTTGGCAAGTGGTTTTGGAGACAAAATGTGTCTTTACTGAAGGGGCTAGTCTCCTGGAAACAATTAAATTTTAAATCAATTAATGACAGATGCACAAAGACATCGGGTTAAATTATGACCAAGGGACAGTGCCAAGGTGACCTATATTTGAAAGAAGAACGTCTTTGAAGTATGATATAGATTGGGAATGATGATTAGATAGGGACTTTAAAGGATCCCAAACTCACTGTGACTCCATCCATTCCCAAACTTCGATTGCTGTCTCTACATTAAGAACTCTCAAGTCCACATTTCTTGTTGGAAACCTCTCTTCCGAGCCGCAGATTCTAATTTCTGAACCTTGTCCTAAGTGACTAAAACTGAGCTCATCATCCATCGTTGTCCACTTCTCATCCTCCTATTTGTTATCATTTTATCCAGTCTCCTAAACTAGAAAAGGCCAACACATACCCCCCACCTCCCTCATCAATAGCCCTGAACAACTGCTCACCAAATTTGATCACTTTTATTCCAGAACAATGTCTCTCAAATCTGAATTCTCCACTCAGTTCCTACTGCCGCTCTGAATTCGGGCCTTCTGCATCTCACCCGGCCTCACCTCAGTGGACTTTGTATCCTAACTGGCCTCTACCATCGGTCTTTTTCTTCCCATTACATTTATGACACTATGGCTAATTATACTACTAATTATTTTTTCCAAATTCTCTTTGAACCTCATTCTTCTGCTTAAAATCTCACCTTTTCTCCATTGTCTAAGGGATAAATCCTAAATTCTAACAGTGCCCTTGTGAACACTTATCTCTGACCCAGCCCTGTCACTCTCAGCTCCTCTCTGCCTGCCCTTCCATACACAGTGCACCAGACCTCTAACAATTCCTTAACTTTCCACAGGTACTTGTATTTCAATGCCTTTGCACATGCTCTTTCGTCTGTCTGGAATGCCCTTCCCCATACTTAAGCATCTACTTTTCTTTCATCTCAGCCTTTAAATATTACTGTCTTCATGTTTCCTAGGGTTTCCATAAGAAGGCTAAGCATTGTGCCCATCCTTCATAATTTTACTAGAGTGCTTGTTACATTGTAGCAATCCACTTTTACGTGTGTTTCACTTATTCATTTATTTATTAATTCAGCTAACAAACACATTGTACAAAAAAGGCTCTATAATACACCCACAGGCTGTTCTGTCATGCTGTTCACATGCAGTTTTCATTTAAACTTTGCCATCTTCTGTGAGATAGAAATTGTCATAATGTTCATTTTAAAGATGAGGAAGTTAAGGTTTGGAGAATGTAAGTATTAATGATTTGCAGCTAACTAATAGCAGGACCACAGTTTCCACACAGATCTGATTGATTACAAATGCCAAACTCTTCTCAAATTCTCTCTGAGTTGCATACTCCTTGAGGTAAAGGGCCAAGCTAAGCAAGATTTGGTATTCATTTTTATATCCCCAATGGCTATCACAATATTTGAACCAGAAAAGACCCTGAATAGCCAAAGCAATCCTAAGAAGGAAGAAGAAAGCTGGGAGAATTATGCTCCCCAGCTTCAAGCTCTACTACAAAGTCACAGTAATCAAAACAATTTGGTACTGCCACAAGAACAGACCCATAGATCAATGGAACAGAATAGAGAGCCCTGATATAAACCCAAACATATATGGCCAATTAATATATGATAAAGGAGCCATTAATATACAGTGGGGAAATGACAGCCTCTTCAACAACTGGTGTTGGCAAAACTGGACAGCTACATGTAAGAGAATGAAACTGGATTATTGTCTAACTCCACACAAAAGTAAACTCAAAACGGATCAAAGACCTGAATGTAAGTCATGAAACTATAAACTATAAAAACGGAAGAAAACATAGGCAAAGATCTCTTGAACATAAACGTGAGCAACTTTTTCCTGAACACATCTCCTAAGGCAAGGGAAACAAAAGCAAAAATGAACAAATGGGACTACATCAAACTCAAAAGCTTCTGTACAGTGAAGGACACCATCAGTAGAACAAAAAGGTATCCTACAGTATGGGAGAATATATTCGTAAACAACTTATCCAATAAGGGGTTAACATCTGAGATATATAAAGAACTCACATGCCTCAACACCCAAAAAACAAATAACCCAGTTAAAATATGGGCCGAGGATCTGAACAGACATTTCTCCAAAGAAGAAATTCAGATAGCCAATAGACACATGAAAAGATGCTCCACATCGCTAATCATCAGGAAAATGCAAATTAAAACCACAATGACATGTCACCTCACACCAGTAAGAATAGCCAACATTCAAAAGACAAGGAACAATAAATGCTGGCGAGGGTGTGGAGAAAGGGGAACCCTCCTACACTACTGGTGGGAATGTAAATTAGTTCAACCGTTGTGGAAAGCAATATGGAGGTTCCTCAAAAAACTCAAAATAGAAATACCATTTGACCCAGGAATTCCACTCTTAGGAATTTACCTGAAGAAAACAAGATCCCTGATTCAAAAAGACATATGCACCCCTATGTTTATCGCAGCACTATTTACAATAGTCAAGAAATGGAAGCAGCTTATATGTCCATCATTAGATGAATGGATAAAGAAGATGTGGTACATATATACAATGGAATATTATTCAGCCATAAGAAGAAAACAAATCCTATCATTTGCAACAACAAGGATGGAGTTAGAGGGTATTATGCTCAGTGAAAGAGGCCAGGTGGAGAAAGACAAGTACCAAATGATTTCACTCATTTGTGGAGTATAAGAACAAAGCAAAACTCAAGGAACAAAACAGCAGCAGACTCAGAGACTCCAAGAAGGGACTAGCGGTTACTAAAGGGAAGGGGGTGGGGAAGGAGGGAGGGAGAAGGGGATTAAGGGGTATTATGATTAGCACACATAATGTTGGGGGGGGCACGGGGAAGGCAGTACAGCACAGAGAAGACAAGTAGTGACTCTATAGCATCTTACTACGCTGATGGACAGTGACTGCAATGGGGTGTGGGGAGGGGACTTCTTGATAATATGGGTGAATGTGATAACCACAATGTTGCTCATGTGAAACCTTCATAAGATTATATATCAATGATACCTTAATTAAAAAAAAAGAATATATCAGGCATTTGACAAATGTTCTTGAATAAATGAAAGAATGAATGTGTGAATAAATACATGGGCATTGTGTAGGTCATCTAACGTGATAGATGTTCTCTGGAGATGCACATACATAGCATCTGAAAAACAAATCCTATTTTAAATATATTAGAGTGTTTTTCTAGAACTTCTCCTTTGGCAAATCTTCTAGCAAAGTTTATTTTTAAGCTGGATGTGGATTTCCCGTACTGGGATTGCATAAAATGAGGTATAGCCACATGGCATGACATCGGCCTCGTGCCATGTGCGTCCAGCGACGCTGCTTCCCATTCAGCCGGTGCTGCCTCAGGGGCTCTGCTACTTGCTGTGGCCACTGTGGGCCGCCCAAGGGAAGAGGATCTGGAGCAAGTGTACAGAAGAGCAATGAACATGACTGAGTGGTTGGAAAGGTCACAGGAACTGGGCCTGTTTAGAGGAGAAAGATGATGGGCAAGTCTACCGACATATTTCAAGGATGGGAGAAGGAGTAGGCGGAGGGGCACAGCTGTTCTTGTTCTGTATTTATGTCGGTAAAAAGTTAGGACAGTGATTTCAAGTGCAGTGTAAAGATTTAATGTTAGTCTTTATAAAGGCTTTATAAAACAATAGACTTAATTAACCCAAGAGGTTATGGTATTTCTTTCTTTGAAAACTTTTGTGAAGAGTCTACTTCCATAGAAAAGGAATGTACAGTGCCCAGACCTGACTGGAAAAGGAAAGATGTATCTTCAGGGATGTGGCTGGAAAGAAAGTCTCTAGCAAAGATTCATGCCTCTGTGTTGTTCACGCTGGAGATAAAAATTAAATCCAGCAAACTTGGCTTTTAGGAAACATCTGTTTTTCCCTCTTTATGATTTTTCCTATCATTTTGATAATTTGAAATCCAAGTATCTTGCAAGTAAGTTATTTTGGAAAATCTATCCAATATTCAGTGGAGTACTTCTTGACAAGGAACATTATGGAGTCATGGGCAATTTAAGGCATGATTTATGAACAGTTGTCCTGAGAATGACAAACCAACAGTGCTGAGAGGAGAGGGCCGAGGGCCATAAACAGCGCAGGGCTTGTGGGGCGACCAGTCTGAGCGTCTGCTTTGCTTATCTCTGCACAGCAGTGTTGGTGTTGATAACGAGACGGTTCATACTCTCAGAGGTGTCCAGAACGCTGTCTGTTCTGCCTGTTCGCAGATGTAAGGTCTGAGCTGGAATTGACAGTAATGGTTTTCTTCCAGCAAAGCCATGTGAAAGTCTCAGGGGGTTAGCGATGTTTCTATTGTATTATGTTACTGTTGCATTTCTCTAATGCAGTATTAATATGAGACAGATGTATTAATTTATTATGGAGTCACAGATATTGAAATATACTGGCAGGAGAAATGTGTGGGAAGAGTCAGCCAGGTCTGCTGAGACTTCCCCGCTGATCCAAAGGAAATCAACCCCCAGGAAGAAGCCCCCTCACCAGAGAGCAGCCATGCCACCAGGGTTGCCTAAATTGGTGGTGTGGGCAAAATGCTGAAAGTAGATAATCGAATCAAAATAGCATATACCTGCCATTTGGGTCTCCAGGAACTAAAAAATCATATTAATTGCAAATGTCAGTGACCAAAATTGTGGTTTAAATCTGCTTTCTTCCCAGAGACTATTGTCTCCAATTCTGGTCTTCAACAGAAAAATAAATTTGAAAGGCATCTTTACCATACAAGGAATTCTTTGTTCAGACTGGCTGCTGACATTCCAAACAAACTTACACTCAAGATAAGGTTATCCTTTCAGAGAACTCAGACACTTGTTTCTTCCCGATCATCAACTTGCCAACATTAAAGGCAGTCGTCCCATTTAGACACCAAATGTTTGTTGCAAATGGAACTGCAAGATTAGCGCACAGCCAAGTCTGGCTGGTCTTGCATTACGTCCTGATTATGCATATGCTGTCAGATGTGAGCAGAAGCCAGCCTATGAGTAGCCACGGTTGGTACAATGTGAAATACGAGGCTTTATGATTAAAAGTCCAGTATGAGGTGTGGCGAAAAGCAGGACCCCCAAAATGAACTGGCGAAAAGTAGGAACTATCTGTATTTTCCAACAAAATATGCAGAAACCTTTCTTCTGAACATTTTAAACAGTCCTTTTCACAATTGCTCCTTAGACTGTGAAACAGAGGCATCTTTATACACCTTCCATGCCTAAGCAGGCTCTTTCTCCACTGTGTGCCCAAGTTTTCCATCCTCACTCACCGCGTTTATTGCAATTAGGTGCATGGCTTGAGGGGCCATTTGTAAAGCTGTGTAATTGTTAAAAGCAAGTCCTTTTTTATCAGACCTCACTTTTAGACTTGAATTTGGAATTGTTTTTACTGAATTGGCAGAAAGAAAAGGAAAGTGACAGAACTTTCATGGAAACTACTTCCCAGAAAGTTGGTTTTTAATAGCATTTTTGGTCAAATCAAAAATAAGGAGCACCAAAGTTCCAGAACGATTCTCTTGAATGAGTTTTTCTCCCAAATGTTGTGGAGTCAGCTGCTTTTATTCTTCACAAAAGCCGAGGTATTTTCAGACCACTTTCTGCATATTCCCACCTCTGTGTGGGCAAGGCGAGGCAGGGTGACTGAGATCACTGAGATGACTGACATGTGGACATGTGCCTTCATTTTATGATAAATGCTCCATGGTTCTGTTAGTAGGAAAAAAATGATTTCATCCTTATGTTAATCCCTTCTGCTACCAAGAAAACTGGGGAACGAATGTCATCTTATATCCATGCCCAGTGGCTGAGTGGTCTGGCCACATATTTATCTCTATCTATCTATCTATCTATCTATCTATCTATCTATCTATCTATGTAGTTTCTCCTAATTATATGTTATTCAAGCACCTGCTTTAGATCTAGTGATGATATATATCTGTAATATGTCCTTTCCTTCAGAAATGTTCAATAATCTCAGGAACATTTTTAGGAATACCCAAAACCACAGCATAGAACAGGGCCATCAAATGCTAAGAAAGGTAAGATGTAACATTCTGATGCTTTTGTAGTTCAGGGAAGAAAAAATAAAAGAGGAATAGAATGGAGGTCTAGGTCTAGGTTTGAGAGATACTTTCTGGCATAAAATTAATCAAATTTGTTGAACAACTGTTTTGAGTTATTGGTGAGAAAGGTAAAAGAGTACATGTTGACTTTCTGTCTAGTTTAAAAGGTTGGAGAAAATGATAAGGAATATTGGATGACATATATGCGTGGGGGATGACAAGTAGATAATCAATCATGAGTGCAATTTCAGGCCCGCAGTTTTAGAGAAAGTGTAATAGGAGATGATGCTAAAAGCCCAGATAGCAGTCAGATCATGAAGGGTTTCAAGTTGTACCAAGAGTCAATAAACACGAAGACCCAAGGCCAGACTGGAAGCAGGAAGTCACCTGACCAAATCTGAGTGCAGACACAGCACCCGGACTATCTGAAGAGCGGCCTGACGTGGAGAAGTCAGTCAGTGGCCAGGCGGAGCAGGGGTTTTGTTGGTGAGATAGGCCAGTGGCACTAAGATAACGGACTGAACCAGGAGAGCGTGAGACCGAGAAGTAGACACGAGGTAACACTGGCAGGATGGGCGGGGCGATTGTATGTGGGGTGAGGGAGAGGCAGGGGCTTGGGCAACCCCAGAGGCTGGCCCCAGGGACGAGGTGAATGATGTCACGATTAATTAACATAGAAAACCTCAGAAAGAACAGTGGGTTTGGAGAGAGGAAAAGAGAAAATTCAGATTGAGGAAGGCATCTCAATGGTTTTATCTAGAAGGTAGTTAAATATATCAGCCTGCAGCTCAAGGGAGGTGCCAGAACCACAGCGCTGGACTAACAGCCACAGGACGTAGTGTCCGTTAAGATCAAAAAAGTGAGTGAGTTTCCTAAGGCAAGTGATGATGAAATGGCAGAGGGCCGAAGACCGAACCCAAGGGAATGGCCAACAGTGAAGAGTACAGGAGCGCCTATGGAAGAGGAGAGGAAATATTCAGGGAAATCAAAGAAACGTTAAAAAAGAAGGAGAAGAAGAAGAGCTGCCTCATAGATGTTAGCACAGTAAACATTTTAAAGATTCAGCGCGGGGTTGATGGCGTCCGCATTGAAGAGGGGCCCAAGAGGACGGCAAGTGCAGCGGGACGGGAGACTAGCTGGCGATCGGCCCTCACCCTGCAGGTGTCCCGAGCCAGCCGGGAGCCCGCGCGCGAGGCCCTCCCCCGAGCCCTCTCTTTCTTCCGAGCGCCACCCAGCCTGACTGTCACCCTCCTTGGAACTAGGTATTTGCTCCCCACAACCCACACGTGGTCTGCTCTGTGACCCTGCTTTTTGTTCTAGGACCCTCATGAATTTCGCCTGGTAAACGCATCCAAATGCCTTCCGTGTCTCTTGCTCGCCCATTTTCCTGTACTTATTTTATATTTTCCATCCATCCAACCGTGAATGGAGGGCTTGCTAAGTATGAACATTTCCTGTATTTCTTTTTTATGGAATCTCTGGCACCAGGCCCCTGATCATGTTTTAGACCCACTGCTCCGGCTCTGCCTGACTAAAATGACCATATCCACTGGACTTATGCCTGGGGACACTTCCAGCTGAGGGGAAGGGGGCTGACTCTGCAGAAAAGTTAACTCTCTGGGTGCCCGCATCCCATTAGACTTCCTGCCTTTCCATAAGGCCCAGACCTACACCAGAGCAATGATTGTGCTGAATTTGAGGTGTGGCAGGTGATTCAAATACAAGTACTGGACAGGACCTTCGAAACATGAGCCACAGAGGAGGTACAAGACCAGAACTGAGCTGTAATTCTGGGCGAGGGACACGGAGGTCACCATGAAAAAAATCTTTAAAACACAACTGCTTCTTGACAGAGTAAAGAGAAAATATTAAAGGGTTGATGATAACACTTCAAAGGACAACTGAACTTTGGGTGTGAGAGGAGATAAAGAAGATGTCTGAGAGCTGTGAGAGGACCTGAAAAATGGAAAACAGAATATAAGACAAAGTGAAGTGAACAAGGAGAATAAGAACAGAGATCTCCTGGTAAGACCAGAAGAAGCCGTCATTTGATCTCAATCCGTGAGAGGATGGTATCGGCGGAAGCAGCTGGATTTTAAGAGGCTCCTCAAGGGAATGCTTAGAACAAACGGTAGAGGAAGTGAGTTTGGGACCACATTCAAAAGATTCTTAAGGAAAGGAAAGAATTCAGTTGGCATATAGAAAAAATGTCAAATCCACAAAAGTCCGTGTTAATGGAGTGCTAGTCCCTCACCTCCCATATTCCCACAAAAGCGTCTATACACAGCAGGCATTCAGGAAATATTTGTTGTATGAATGAGTTTTGTTTTGCAGCCCCAGTCACATCCCTCTGTCAAATGCATGTAGCTACAGGTCTGGTAGAATGAGGAGGTTAGAGAAAAAGTAGATGTTTGTGGTAATAATATCCTGCAAACACTGGTAATGCTTGGAGTCCAGAACATTGACAGGGCCGTGAAGTCGAAACTGGAGGACAGTGGAAGAGAGAGGGGAACCAATATTAAAGGATGTGGAAGTGGGCAACCCTGATGTCCTCTCTTCCTCACACTGGGGGGTGTCCTGACGGTGGTGGGACTCACATTGTGGGGTGTCCCAATGGTGGTGGCAGATGAAAGGAAACACCACCGCTAAACTGGACACTAAAGCTGAGTTAAGGTGTGCATTTTCAATACTAGGGGCCACTGAAAGTGAAAGTACAGTGCCTTCAACAGTTAGATCAAGTCTTCCTATTTTGTTTCCTCTTTCTCCAATAAAATTCTGTGGTCTCAGAAACAAAACAAAACAAAAATGCCAGAAAAACAACCTTCGGAGGTTGCACAGGCCGGCATTCAGTGAGTGGGTCAGGGAGAAGCACTGGAGGCACTGACTGAGGAAGCTGCCGTTCTTACAGGACTGGGGTCAGAAAGGAGAGAGAGAGTCACCACTGGAGCACCTAAAGGTGCCAAAGAGAACAGAGAACAAATGGGTTAAATGGGAAAAGATGTAGGTGAAACCTGTGGTTCCTCTTCTGGGAAGCGCTGAATTAAAGATCTCAGAAGGAAAAGTATTGACTTGGTCACACTCGATGACAAGGTAGGGTTGTGTGGCTTAGGAAGCAGGAGCCACAGGTCCACAGGGTCAGCAGTGGGAAGGAAACAGGTCAAGGGATCTTCAGGGTCAGAAGTTTAAGTATTGAAGTTACTGAGCAAGACAGCAAAGAACACATGGAAAGAAATATTTTTTTTGCCAAATCACTTACATAACCCGAAATTAATTTCAGGGTGTGGTATGGTAGACAATAGCAGGGATGCTTTAAGGAAGGTCACATAGAGGGAAGTAATGGGGATGGGAAGCGCTTCAGAAGCCAGAGTACCTGTTAACACATGAAAATAAAACATAGGAAAATGAAATGAAATGAAATCACGTCCCTCTCTTCAGTTCACAGCACACTTGCTCACACAGCTGGTTCACTGATCAAGAAACGTTCAAAGAAAAGCCAGTTCTCACCACAACCCCACTTAATCAGGGACAGTGGGCGTTGAGACTTCCTGGGAACTCAGTCTTAGTGAGAAAGCAATGCTTCCGTTAAAGGAGAAATCATTTTTGAAATAAAGGACAGTTTTGCCTTGAACAGAGAGGAGGCAGGATGCCACTAGGTACAATGGAGTAGAAGGGTTAAGGGAACAAAGTTCAAGTGCACAGATGCAGAAGAGCAGGCTCAGACACAGACACGCAAGCACATTGCACAACGCCAAGCCCAGCACCACCGCGGGAATGGAATGTCTGTGTGGCGGCGTTTGCATAAACGGTCTCATTTAGCCAAGTATCTGCAGTACACTGGTGTTGCTGTTCAGCCAGCTGGGGCCTGCCTGGGAAGTGTCAGGGAACCGGAGATGGTGCAGAAAGAAATGGCTCTTTGCAGCACTTTTCCCCAGCTTTGGAGAAGTCTGTAGTGCCCAGCTTGCACCAGGGCGACAGCTCTGACGCTGCTTGGAACCGTTCTGCTCTCAAGCATTTAGAAAACGTTTCAGGTCTCGCCAAAGAGAAGCTATAATGAAAAAAGAATCTGGCTGCAATATGGAGAAATCTTAGCAGATACTGTGTGGAGTTTACGTCCTTTACCCAGAAAATATAAACATGACAGAGAAGCAATAACTCTTTATCATGTACTCAATGCCAAGCTGATTTCACAAACTATGAGGACACAGCAAAAAAATTTTTTTAAGGAAAGGAAAAAGAGAAACAAAGGTCCTGCTACATATTTAATCATATTTAACCGAATTGTCTTCATTTGCTTGAATGAATCGAGAGTTAAAATGACTGTTACGCGGCTCCGACATGACAGAGCGGGGGATGCCTGTGCACCTTCCATTTGAAGGCTTTGTGGTGGGAGATGGTTTCGGTGTGGGCTTGGAAGGAGGGAGGGGAATAACTCAGCAGATGGGGACTGGAAGATTTTTCTTTCATGTCTCAAATACAGTATGAAGTGAACTATGAAGTTAACCAGCCACAAGGCTTTGCAAAGGTCAGCTGGTCTCGACTGATTTCATGTTCTTGCCACAAAGTAATCTTGATCTAAAATGGGTTATGTGGAAAAAAATCAGATGTCGCTCTTTCCATGAGTAATTCATTTCATATATTTGCTTCAATTCCAAGATAATTAATATAAGCTTGACTAAGTAATACTTTCCCAGTTGTAATCTGTACTCTTAATTATCAATGTTGACCATATAAACATATTATTTTTATTTATTTCATGAGTGTTTGGATTTTGGGGCTTTTTTTGTGGTGTTTTTTGCATTTTTGGTGTCTGGTTATTTTTCCTTTGGGGCCTTCTCTTCATTCATTTGTTTTAGTTTGTTTTGGCCAGAGCAGTGAGTAAAGGGTCAATTTTAACCTGGCAGGATAGAAATATGAGTATGCCAAATTGTGAACATGAACAAATCCTTTTCTTCGAGTACAATAACATGTGTATACTTTTATGAGAATACAGAGTGAAGACAGTCAGTTAAACACTATTTATTAAATACCTAAAATTTATTTGTGAGCAGTATTTAGGACATTCTATATGCTCAACATTGTTCTAATTATTGTGGTGAACACAGAGAAATACATAGGGATAGTTTCATTCATCTAAAGTATCTATAACCTTGATCAGCTAACAGTACTAAATAATGTTTGAAATAACAAGGAATAATTTAAGAGGGAGTGGGAATTGGATTAAAGATGGCGGTGTGAGAGGTGAGACACAGGCTTCCTCCTAAAACTGCATAATTAATACAACTAATCCTGAAAGAGCAACAGGAAAGAGGACTGTGCCAGACTGCATACACCTGGAGACAAGAGCAGACCTCGCAGAACAGGGTAACGTACCAAAGCTGTGGCTCAGCGGGACCCAAGCCCTTCCTCCACCCCAGCTCACCAGCGGGAGGAAGAGAAATGGAGCAGGAAGGGAGTGGAGGCCTGGGACTGCTGAATACATAACTCTGGAGATCTGCTCTGGGAACACAAACCTATATTTTGTGGTGCTTGCATGATACTCTTGTGATTATGGGGTTGTAAAGCTAAGACAGGCAGAATTCCTGGAGAGACTGAGATGCCAACCACTTGTGGAAAGCAGGGATCCATATCCAGCTGCTCTGGGACAAAAGAAAGGCAGGCAGTCTGAGAGACTTCCTAACAAGGAAGTCCTTAGCAAAAGGGCTGCTAAAGGGGCAAGGATTGCACAGAGCTTACTGCTCAGGAGAGAGGACAGGTAGACAAAATTGTCTGGGTGCACTCTGCCCAGCAGGTTGGGAGCTTTGCCATATAGACTCTCATATTTAAGAAGGAAAAAGAAATCTTTCTCCTTAGATGATCTTCAGGTGCTCCAGCTCCCTGGCTGGCTACACAGCTCCAAGAACCCCCTCCGTGATAGGTAGGCCTACTGTGCCTTTCTCCTGGTCAGCCCCACCCGGCTTACAAACCGGCAAACCCTACCCTGGCGTTAGGCCAGCCAGAGGGAAGATCTGTCTACAGCAACTACAAAAGCAAAGTATAGAGGCTTATGCCTGTGTGCTCAGCCCACTGGTTCAGGCAGTGAAGACAGGCATAGCAGCTGGGTAGCAGGAAACAGCTCTCCCCCCCCCCATGCACCAATACTACTCCCCTGTGACCCCCAATACTGCTTCAGGGGCTGAGCAGCTCCAGGGAGTAGAGCTTCTGGGCACTAGAGGGCGCCATGTACAAATACGAAATGCCAAAGGAATCTGGTTCATAGTAAAATTATTAATACCACTCCTGAGAAAGATTTAAATGACATCGACCTCATGACTCTTCCTGAAAGGGAGTTCCAAATAAAAATCATTAACATGCTCATGGAGGTACAGAAAGATATTCAAGAACTCAGGAATGAATTATGGTCGGAGATCCAATCATTGAAGAGCACAATGGAGGGTATTAAAAGCAGATTGGATATGGTGGAGGAGACAATAAATGAAATAGAAATTAGAGAAGAGGAATACAAAGAAGCTGAGGCACAGAGAGAAAAGAGAATCTCTAAGAATGAAAGAATATTGAGAGAACTGTGTGACCAATCCAAACGGAACAATATTCACATTATAGAGGTACCAGAAGAAGAAGAGAGAGAAAAAGGGATAGAAAGTGTCTTTGAGGAGGTAATTGCTGAAAACTTCCCCAATCTGGGAAAGGGGATAGTCTCTCAGACCAAAGAGATGCACAGATCTCCCAACACAAGGGACCCAAGGAAGACCACACCAAGACATATAGTAATTAAAATGGCAAATATCAAGGATAAGGACAGACTATTAAAGCAGCCAGAGAGAGAAATAAGATCACATACAAAGGAAAGCCCATCAGGCTATCATCAGACTTCTCAGCAGAAACCTTACAGGCCAGAGGGAGTGGCATGATGTATTTAATGCAATGAAGCAGAAGGGCCTTGAACCAAGAATACTTTATCTGGCAAGATTATCATTTAAATTTGAAGGAAGGATTAAACAATTTCCAGATAAGCAAAAGCTGAGAGAATTTACTTGCTACAAACCATCTTTACAGTGTATTTTGGAGGGTAAAGAAAGTAGAACAGCTAATTACTAAACACATGCAAAAATTAAAATAACTATCTCCAAAATCAATCAAGGGATAGACAAAGAGAACAGAATATGAACCTAATATATAAAGAATGGAGGAGGAAGAAAAAAAAAACCTTTAGATTGTGTGTTTATAATAGCATATTAAGTGAGTTAAGTTAGACTCTTAGATAGTAAGGAGGTTAACTTTGAACCTTTGGTAACCAGGAATCTAAAGCCTGCAATACCAATAAGTACATATCTATCGATAATCACCCTAAATGTAAATGGACTGAATGTACCAATCAAAAGACATAGAGTCACTAAATGGATAAAAAAAACAAGACCCATCTATATGCTGCCTACAAGAGACTTACTTTAAACCCAAAGACATTCACAGACTAAAAGTGAAGGGATGGAAAAAGATATTTCATGCAACTAATAGGGAGAAAAAAGCAGGAGTTGCAGTACTTGTATCAGACAAAATAGACTTCAAAACAGATAAAGTCACAAGAGACAAACAAAGACATTACATAAAAAGGGCCAATCCAACAAGAAGATATAACCATTATAAATATCTATGCACTCAACATAGGAGCACCTACATATATGAAACAAATACTAACAGAATTAAAAGGAGAAATAGAATGCAATGCATTCATTCTAGGAGACTTCAACACTCCACTCACTCTGAAGGACAGATCAACCAGACAGAAAATAAGTAAGGAGACAGAGGCACTGAACAACATGACAGAGCAGATGGACCTAACAGACATCTACAGAACTCTACACCCAAAAGAAGCAGAATACACATTCTTTTCAAGTGCACATGGAACATTTTCAAGAATAGATCATATACTAGGCCACAAAAAGAGCCTCGGTAAATTAAAAAAGATTGAAATTGTACCAACCAGTCTCTCAGACCACAAAGGTATGACACTAGAAATAAATTACACAAAGAAAATGAAAAATCCCACCAACACATGGAGGCTTCACAACATGCTCCTAAATAACCAATGGATCAATGACCAAATAAAAACAGAGATCAAGCAATATATGGAGACAAATGACAACAATAATTCAACACCGCAAAATCTGTGGGATGCAGCGAAGGCCATGCTAAGCAGAAAGTATACTGCAATACAGGCCTACCTCAGGAAAGAAGAACCATCCCATATGAGCAGTCTAAACTCACAATTAATGAAACTAGAAAAAGAAGAACAAATGAGGCCCAAAGTCAGTAGAAAGAGGTACATAATAAAGATTAGAGCAGAAATAAATAAAATTGAGAAGAATAAAACAATACAATCAATGAAAGCAGGAGCTGATTCTTCGAGAAAATATACAAAATAGATAAACCCCTAGCCAAACTTATCAAGAAAAAAAGAGAGCCTACTCACATAAACAGAATCAGAAATGAAAAAGGAAAAATCACTACAAACACCACAGAAATACAAAGAACTATTACAGAATACTATGAAAAATTATATGCTAACAAACTGGATAACCTAGAAGAAATGGACAACTTCGTAGAAAAATACAACCTTCCAAGGCTGATGCAGAAAGAAACAGAAAATCTCAACAGATCAATTACCAGCAATGAAATTGAACTGGTAATCAAAAACCTACCTAAGAACAAAATGCCTGGACCAGATGGCTTCACCGCTGAATTTTATCAAACATTTAGTGAAGACCTAATACCCATCCTCCTTAAAGTTTTCCAGAGTAGAAGAAGAGGGAATACTTCCAAGCTCATTCTATGAGGCCACTCTAATACCAAAACCGGGCAAAGACCTCACTAAAAAAGAAAATTACAGACCAATTTCCCTGATGAACATAGATTCAAAAATACTCAACAAAATATTAGCAAACCGAATTAAAAAATACATGAAAAAATCATCCATCATGATCAAGTAGGATTCATCCCAGGGATGCAAGGATGGTACAACATTCAAAAATCCATCAACATCATCCACCACATCAACAAAAAGGACAAAAACCACATGATCATCTGCATAGATGCTGAAAAAGCATTTGACAAAATTCAACAACCATTCATGATAAATACTCTCAACAAAATGGGTATAGAGAGCAAGTACCTCACCATAATAAAGGCTATATATGACAAACCCACAGCCAACATTATCCTTAATAGCGAGAAGCTTAAAGCTTTTCCTTTAAGATTGGGAACAAGACAAGGATGCCCACTCTCCCCACTTCTATTCAACATAGTACTGGAGGTCCTAGCCACAGCAATCAGACAACACAAAGAAATAAAAGGCATCCAGATTGGCAAGGAAGAAGTTAAACTGCCCCTGTTTGCAGATGACATGATATTGTACATAAAAAACCCTAAAGAATCCATTCCAAAACTACTAGATCTAATATCTGAATTCAGCAAAGTTGCAGGATACAAAATTAATACGTGTAAATCTGTGGCATTCCTATACATTAACAATGAACTAGCAGAGAGAGAAATCAGGAAAACAATTCCATTCACAGTTGCATTGAAAAGAATAAAATACCTAGTAATAAACCTAACCAAGGAAGTGAAAGACCTATACTCTGAAAACTACAAGACACTCATGAAAGAAATTAAAGAAGATACCAATAAATGGAAACACATCCAGTGTTTATGGATAGGAAGAATTAATATTGCCAAAATGGCCATCCTGCCTAAAGCAATGTACAGATTCAATGCAATTCCTATCAAAATACCAACAGCATTTTTCAACGAACTAGAGAAAATCGTTCTAAAATTCATATGGAACTAAAAAAGACCCTGAATAGCCAAACCAATCCTGAGAAGGAAGAATAAAGCTGCGGAGATTATGCTCCCCAACTTCAAGCTCTACTACAAAGCCACAGTACTCAAGACAATTTGGTACTGGCACAAGAACAGACCCAGAGACCAATTGAACAGACTAGAGAGCCCTGATATAAACCCAACCGTACATGTTCAATTAATATATGATTAAGGAGCCATGGACATACAATGGAGAAATGACAGCCTCTTCAATAGCTGGTGTTGGCAAAACTGGACAACTACATGCAAGAGAATGAAACTGGATTACTGTTTAACCCCATACACAAAAGTAAACTCAAAACGGATCAAGGACCTGAATGTAAATCATGAAACCATAAAACTCTTAGAAGACAACATAGGCAAAAATCTCCTGAATATAAGCATGAGTGACTTCTTCCTGAACTCATCTCCTCGAGCAAGGGAAACAAAAGCAAAAATGAACTCATGGAACTACATCAAACTAAAAATTTCTGTACAGCAAAGGACACCATCAACAGAACAAAAAGGCATCTTACAGTATTGGAGAATATATTTGTAAATGATGTATCTGACAAGGGGTTAACATCCAAAATATATAAAGAACTTACATGCCTCTACACCCAAAAAGCAAATAACCAGATTAAAAAATGGGCAGAGGATATGAAGAGACAGTTCTCCAAAGAAGAAATTCAGATGGCCAACAGGCACATGAAAAGATACTCCACATCACTAATCATCAGGGAAATGCAAATTAAAACCACAATGAGGTATCACCTCACACTAGTAAGGATGACCAGCATCCGAAAGACTAAGAACAACACATGCTGGCAAGGATGCAAAGAAAGGGGAACCCTCCTACACTGCTGGTGGGAATGTAGGCTAGTTCAACCATTGTGGAAAGCAATATGGAGATTCCTCGAAAACCTAAAAATAGAAATACCATTTGATCCAGGAATCCCATTCCTTGGAATTTACCCAAAGAATACAACTTCTCAGATTCAAAAGGACATATGCACCCCTATGTTTATTGCAGCACTTTTTACAGTAGCCAAGATATGGAAGTAACCTAAACTTCTATCAGTAGATGAATGGATAAAGAAGATGTGGTACATATACACAATGGAATACTATTCAGCCATAAGAAAGAAACAAATCCTACCATTTGCAGCAATATGGATGGAGCTGGAGGATATTATGCTCAGTGAAATAAGCCAGGCGAAGAAACACAAGTTCCAAATGATTTCCCTCATTTGTGGAGTATAACAATGAAGCAAAACTGAAGGAACAAAATAGCAGCAGACTCACAGACTCCAAGAAGGGACTAGTGGTTACCAAAGGGGAGGGATGTGGGAGGGCAGGTGGGGAGGGAGGAGAAGGGGATTGTGGGGTATTCTGTTCAGTACACATGGTGTGGGGAAAACAGAGTAGCACAGAGAAGGCAAACAGTGAATCTGTGGCATCTTACTACACTGATGGACAGTGACTGCATTGGGGTATGAGTGGGGACTTGATAATATGGGTAAATGTAGTAACCACATTGTTTTTTCATATGGAACCTTCATAAGAGTGTATATCAATAATACCTTAATAAAAAAAAGATAGAGTGTAACGAAGTATTAATTCCCAAATGGGAGGCAAGTGTGGGATGTGGGTTAAGATTAGGCAGAGAAAGTTTAGTGACGGAGATGGGATTTAAATACTACAGAAGCGACCTTAGTGGTTGAGTAACAACTATTCAGTTGGGATGGGAAATAAAAGTAGGAGGAAGTAATGAGAGTAACAAAAACAGCAGTAAAAACAAGGAGGAGGAGGAGGAGGAGGAGGAGGAGAACGGGGAAGGAGGAAGAGGAGAGCTTACGGCGACTACATGTTTATTATGCTCTGGGAGCAGGACTGGGTGTGTTGCACAGCCTGTAACATGTGTGATGTGTTCCGAACCCTTTCATCCTAAGTTGCTTGACCTGCAGTCAGCATTTTCCCAGTAGTGGTGACATTCTTTGAGTCATTCATGATCTCCTCGCAGGTCCTCTCTGCAGCCGGGGCCACCCATTCACCTGAACAACAACCAAGAGGCAGGGTGCGCAGCGCCGGGAGGGGGGCATCTTTCTCTGTGGTCTTCTGGGCTCTACTTTTCATTACTTTTACTTTCCTGCCATCAGAAGCCAAGTTCTCACTTGCTTCCCTGGGCCCCATGAGATAACCACTCTTTCTCTCCTTAGCAACGATGCTGGATTTCTGTGTTCCTGAGCTGCTTGCCTCTTTACCACCACTTGCCTCCTGGAGTCTCGTTCCTTCACCTTTCTGTGTGATGGGAAGAAAATCCTGTAGAGAAATTTTGGGGGTTGGTAGTCCCGTAACATCTGATGCCTTTCAAATTGTTCACATTTTCAGAGGAAGTTGATTACTTAAACCCAAGGGAAAGAGTAAGGGGAGACTGTCAGGAACAAGGATAATGCAATGCTGTCCAGTCGTTTCCTCGGATGGAGTGGAGGGAACCTTCCTATGTCTCTCAAATCATCAAGGAAGAGTCAGTTACCTCATCATAAAGCCACTGAGGCCAGGGAAAATGTTATCTCTACATTATAAAAGATAAGTGGACATCAGTGGGGATTGAACTTACGACCCAGACCTCCTTAGCACTCAATTTTAATAATAATAAAAAAAAACTATAGCAAGTGTCAGTTAATTCCTATGTATATATAAGGAGTGCACAGCTCTCTTTACTGAGAAGCAGATATTACATCTCTTTCTCTTTTTGAACCTAATATAAAGGTAGGTGCTGGGTAAACCAATGAGTCAACATGTGAGACACCACTGTGGGCTCTGGGGCACTCAGAGACCTAGTGCTATTTGGCTCGTGACTTGGGTCATACAGCTCTGTGGGTCCGGGTGAGGATGCTAACCCACGTACTAGGATACAGAAAAAAGCCTAAGACATACTGTACAGAAGGGAAGCCAGTGGATGTTAACTTCCACTTCAGGAAGCAAGTAAACCATGTATTTCGTTTGAAAGGTGCTTACCTTATGTGTAGAATTTATCAATAGCGCCTGAAATACCTTAAAAATATTTTACAGTGGAAGAGCATAATAATCTTTTCTGTTTCTTTTTTGTTTTGTTTTTTAATTGAAATATAGTTGATATCCAATATTATAGTGATTTCAGGTGTACAACATAGCGATTCAACAATAACATACATTACTAAATGCTCATTATGGTAAGCATAGTTACCATCTGTCATCATACAGATAGAGTGCAATATATTGACTAGATTCCCTATGCGGGCCTTTCATCCCCATGACTAATTTATTTTATAATTGGAGAATTGTACCTTCTTATCCCTTTCACCTATTTCAACTCCTGATATTCTCCTAACAACCACCAGACTGTTCTTTATGTTTGAGTCTATTTCTGTTTTCTTTGTTGATTTAATTTGTTTTTTTTTTTAGATTACACATAAAAATGAAATCGTATGGTATTTGTCTTTCCCTGACTTATTTCACTTAACATAATACTCTGTAGGTCCATGGCAAGAATTCATCCTTTTTTATGGCTGAGTAATATTGCACCATATATATGTACTACATCTTCTTCATCCATTCATTTGTTGATGAACACTTTGGCTGCTTCTGTATCTTAGCTATTGTAAATAATGCTGCAATAAACATAGGTGTGTGTGTATCTTTTTGAATTAGTGTTTTTGTTTTCTTCAGATAAATTCCTAGAAGTAGAATTATTTGGTCATATGGTATTTCTGTTTTTAGTTTATCAAGGAACCTCTATATTGCTCTCCATAGTAGCTGCACTAATTTACATTCCCACCCACAGTGTAGGAAGGTGCCCTTTTCTCCACATCCTCACTAACACTTGTTATTTCTTGTTGTATTTTTTTAATATACTAGCCATTCTGACTGATATAAGGTAAATCTTATTGTGGTTTTGATTTGCATTTCCCTGATGATTAGAGATGTGGAGCATCTTTTCACATTTCTGTTGGCCATCTGTATTTCTTTTTAGGAGAAATGTCTATTCAGGTCCTCTGCCCATTTTTTGATTGGATTGTTTGTTTTTGTGGTGTGAAGATGAATGTGTTCTTTGTATATTTTGGATATCAGCTCCTTACTGGGTATATCATTTGCAAATATATTCTCCCATTCATAGGTCACCTTTTCATCTTGTTGATTGTGTCCTTTGCTGTATGGAAGGTTTGTACTTTGATGCAATCCCATTTGTTTATTTTTTCTTTTGTTTCCCTTGCCTGGGAGACATATCCAGATAAAATATATACTAATGCCGATGTTTAAGAGTTTACTGCCTATGTTTTCTTCTAGGAGTTTTGTGGTTTTAGGTCTTCTATTTAGGCCTTCAATCCATTTTGAGTTTATTTTTGTATAAGGTAAAATTTGGTGATCCAGTTTCATTGTCTTGCATGTAGCCATCCTGTTTGCCCAACACCATTTATTGAAAAGACTTTTTCCCATTGTATATTCTTGCCTCCTTTGTCATATATTAATTGTCCATATAAGTGTGGCTTTATTTGGGTGCTCTGTTCTGTTCCATTGATCTATTTGTCTATTTTTGTGCCAGTACCATACTGATCTTAGAGGAAAACCTTTCAGATTTTCACCATTGAGTATGATGTTAACTGCAAATTTGTCATATCTATCCTTCATTATATTGAGGTATGTTTCCTCTATATATACTTTGTTGAAGATTTTTTGCATAAATCAATGTTAAATTTTGTCAAATGCTTATTCAGCATCTATTAAGATAGTTGTGTGGTTTTCATCCTCCCTTTTGTTTATGTGGTATTTCACATTGATTGATTTGTGGATATTGAACCATCCTTGCATCCCTGGAATAAATCCCATTTAGCTGTGCTAAGTAATGCATTTTTAAATTTGGTTTGCTAATATTTGTGGAGGATTTTTGCATCTATAATCATCAAGGATTTTGATCTGTAATTCTCTTCTTTTGTAGTGTCTGTTTCTGGTTTTGGTATCAGGGTGATGACAACCTTATAGAGTGTATTTGGAAGCTTTCCTTATACTTTAACTTTGTAATAGTTTGACAAGGATAGGTATTAACTATTTAAATGTTAGGCAGAATTCTCCTGTGAAGCCATCTGGTACTGGAATTTTATTTGTTGGAGGTTTCTTTGATTACCAATTCACTTTTGCTACTAGTAGCCAACCTTTTCTTTTTCTTTCTGATTCAGTCTTAGAAAATTGATTATGTCTAGGAATTTATCCATTTCTTCTATGCTGTCCAATTTGTTGGCACATAATTTTTCATAGTAATCTTTTATAATAATTTGTATTTCTGTGGTGTTGGTTGTAACTTCTCTTTCATTTCTGATTTTATTTGAATCTTCTCTTTTTTTCTTGATGGATCTAGCTAAAGGTTTATCAATTTTGTTTATCTTTTAAAAAAACAGCTGTTAGTTTTATTGAACTTTTGTGCTTTTTTAGTCTTTATTTCATTTATTTCTGCTCCAATCTTTATTATTTCCTCCCTTCTACTTACTTTGGGCCTTGTTTGTTCTTTTTCTAGTACCTTTAGGTGTAAGGTTAGGTTATTTATTTGAGATTTTTCTTGTTCTTGAGGCAGTCCTGTATCACTACAAACTTCCCTCTTAGACTGATTTGGCTGCATCTCAAAGATTTTGAGCCACTGTGTTTCCATTTTCACTATTCTCCAAATATATTTTTATTTTTTTCTTTGACTTCTTCATTGACCCATTAATTATTTAGTAGCATGTTGTTTAGCCTCCACTTTTTTTTGTGTTTTTTCCAGCTTTTTTCTTGTAATTGATTTCTAGCTTTACCCTATAGTGGTCAGAAAAGGCTCTTGATATGATTTCAATCTTAAATTTACTGAGACTTGTTTTGTGGTCTAAAATGTGATCTAGGCTTACAGAATGTTCTGTGTGAAGTTGAGAAGAATGTGTATTCTGCTGTTTTGGGGTGGCCTCTTCTGTATATATCTTTTAAGTCCATCCTGGATTAATGTGTCATGCAAAGACATTGTTCCCTTATTGATTTCCTGTCTCAATGATCTATCCCTTGATAAAAGCGGAGAAAAATAATATTCTTTGTACAAATAATTGATCTATAATGAAAAAGAGTATTCTGAGCACCTCCAAGATAGATCTGCAAAGATGGATAAAGTCTTTTTGTTTAGACTTTGGGCAACTAAAGAAAATTATTTAGGAAATAGGTCATATATACCAAGAGTTACATACACTTCAGAAACCCTGATATCAACGCTATGGATATTTAATGATTGGTTAGCTATATTTAACTGGCATTTTTTAATATGTCTATTTCTTTTTACCCTTCGCTTTTGTGTCCTCTCGTCTTGCCAGATTTAGCTGTTCTAATTCCAGAGCAGGTGTGGGTGGCTTAGTCTTCCAGGGCAGCACCCACTGAGGGGCCACCCTGCCCTTGCCTCAGCAGCGATATCGTCATAAAGACAGACTGAGAGGAAATAGAAGGGCGACGATTTTTCTCCTCTGTAACTATTGCTGCTCTTGGCAGGGTGCTACCAGGAGGCCTAGATATGTACCACTTAAAGCTTAGATCCTACAGCTCACTGCACCAGAAAGCAGTTTAGAAACAAGAGCTTGGGTAGATTGTGCTCCTTTCCGGGTGACTCACCCTGGATGATAAAGATAGTGTGTGTCCCACACACAGGAACAGATGTGGCAGATCCGTTGCCTATAGACAGTCCTTTACAAAAGCTCCTCGGCCACAGAGATTTGTTCCTAAAATATGCTGCACATTTCCACAGCATTTTCTTCCAAAGTGTTCACAGCATTTGGGATGGGAGTCAGGGGAGGGAGCATCATTCCAAGGAACTGATGTGAGGCTCAGCTGAAGAAACATGTCCACCAAGTGCACAGCCAAAAAAAACAGCCACGGGCTGCTGACAGGGCCTGGAAGCTCTGGAGCTTTAGGGATGAGCCTGGAGACTCTTCCCCCATGGGTGATTTCTCCCAGGCCTGCCATCAGCACACAGGATGTATTAGGCGATTTTCATTCATCAGATAAAAGTAGACTTTTGTAATGAACACCCACAAACGAAATTGTTTGCCAGGTAGTGTCACCAAATCTTACAAAATCTCTGGAATATGAAGAAAAGAAAAAAATTTATATTCATCGTATTTTTCTCCTTACTTTATTTATATAGGCTCTTTAGTAGGAAAGAAATACTTATCTGACTGTCCAAGCTTATTTAAGCCTTCCACCCACCACCGTGCAGGAAGGTGCCCCGCCTGCCTCTGTGCAGCAACTGCCTCTACTAATTGATTTGCTGCCATAACAGACATGGTTAGATGTTCCCAGGAACCCAGGCTGGGGCTCTGAACCCTGTATTCTGAAGTGAAATCTACCAAAGGCATTCTCAGGAGTCAGCCCTTACCTGAGAATATGAGGATATTCAGGAGAGCTTTTATTGATTATTGAAGAGTTCAGAACAGTTATTTATAAGAACTATTACTTACAAGCCTAGCAGAATTCTGTTCCAGGCATCTCCACTCCCCCCACTTTCCACTGTATAACTCTGCCATGTATTTCAAACTGCCAGGTCTAAACTAAGATAGAAAAGGTGCTTTGTAAATTTCCATTTCAAAAGTTGAAGGTTTGCATGGTAATGCTTCTACTCAGCACTACCTCAATAGTTTTAAATTATCTAGAGCAGTTCTCCACACTATTTTGATTATGACCCCAAAGGATGTATATTAACATAAATGATATGTTTAATATACAAAAACTAGAAAATTTAGAAGACTGAGATAAAGATGAAATAAATATACTTAATTTTTGGGTAGCTTTATATTTTAACATATCAAGGAAAAATATATTAGGCAAGGCTAACTATTAACTAAAGTAGACATGAATCTTTAAATAGCTTTTCTTATCATTTCATTTTTGACTAGCTTTTCCGTTATTAATAGGTTGTTACTTTATTTATCTACCTGAAGAACAGCTTTTATTTGGGGAGGAGGTATCAAGTCAACCACTTTCTTATTGTGCCCAAATCCTTGCTCTATTAACATATATCTTCAAGCTAAGTTTGCTTTGCTAGAATATTTTAAAGCCATTTGTCCATTTTGTGAAGATTAGTTTAGTAAAAACTGGATTAAAAATTCAACCCATTTAATCATGCACATATTAAGCTATAATGCATAACAATATCTCAAAAGGAAAGGTTCAGAGGAGAGTTAAGCACACCATCCAGCTCCCCCAGCCAAACTCCTCTCCACATGCACACATTCTGTATGGGTAAAGTGACCATCTGTATGGGGCAAGTGACTGTCTGTAGGGGGTGAGGGACTGTCTATAGGGGGCAAGGGACCATCTGACATGTGTGTGCAGTAAGATGCCAAGGTCATTGCATATAACATTAATAGTGTTTTGCCACTAAAAAGGTGAACAGACAAGCCACAGAGATGGAGACACTATTTGAAATACATATATCAGCCAAAGACAAATGAAAGAATTCTTACAAATCAATAAGGAGAGGGGACAACAACCTAATGAAACATGGGCAAAAGACTTTAACAAGAAAAGAATATCTGAATGGTCAGTAAGCACTTGAAAAAAGGTTAAAAGTCTTTAGTCATGAGAGAAGGAGAAATTAAAACCACAGTGCAATGTCACTACACACACACAAGAAATGCTATTAAAAAATTAACTGTATCATGTTGGTGGATATGGAGCAACTAGAACTCTTATACAATCGCTGTTGGGAATAGATGTTGCTACAACCACTTCAGAAAACTAGCCATATTTACTGAAGCCTAATATATGCATACCCTAAAAAAACAGGAATTATACTCCTAGGTATTCATTCAACAGAGGTGTGGTAGATAATACTGTTCAGAGCGGCACTACTTGTGAGAAGCAAAAGTGGCAATGATGAAACACCCAAGTGTTCATCAACAGTAGAATGGGTAGATTGTGGCCCATTCACATAATGGAGTACTATGCAGCATGGAAAAAGAATGAAGCACAAGTACAGGTAGCAGTGGAGATAAATCTCACAAACACATTGATTAGTAGAAAGATGCCAGATACAAAATAATACACAGGAAGATTCCATTTATATAAAATTTTTAGAAAGTTAAAACCGGTATACAGTGTTAGAAGTCACAATAGAGATTTTCTTTGAGGGGAAGGAGACGAGGGAGGTCTTCTGTGCTGCTAATAAGGCCTGTTTCTTGATCTGTGTTGGTTAACTAAGTTTGTTCCCATTATGAAAATGAACCTAACTGTATACCATCATTGTTCACTTTTCTGTATGTATGTTCTACTTCACTAACACCAAAACAACAAACAAGAAGCTCTGAAGGATGAGTCAAGCTGAACTCACTTTCTTAGTTTTTTAGATAAAAATAAGTGACAGTTACAACTTGCTTTCTTCACACCCTACTCAATGATTCAGTGAGTTATCTTGGAGCACACACAACCCTGTGGATGCCCCTAGCCTGGATCAGTGCATGACAAGTAGAAGATTTCCTTCTAGCCAGTAGCTCCTGAGAGTTCAAATCTTCTAGTCCCAGGTGGGAAAAATGCTGATTCAGGGCATGTGGAAACTGGCTGTTGCCTGTTCTCTGGTGGCCACAATTGTGTTGGTCAGTTTAGGAATACAGGGAAAAGGAAAAGAATCAGCTCTTTTAATCTTCCTTCCCAATCTTTCTCTAGACCCAATACTGGCCACTCAGAAACTGTCATTTTAATTAAATCTTTGCTTTGTTCTGTTTAAGACTGTATCCTTTCTGGGCTACAAAATATGCATTGCATATAAATCATGGTTTTTCTCTCTGCAGGCCTCCCACCATAATTGAAATTCCTCACGTGCCTCAAAGATGAAAATGACCTTTGCATTCCCCTCTGCTTATTTAATCATGAAACAAAAAACTTTATATATTATCCTATAACATTTGTTGATGCAGTCCTCAATTAATCCATATTCAGTATTTATTGAGTTTCTGTTTTGTCCCAAGCATTCTGCCAGGACCTGATAATAACTTCAAATAAGAAATCATGATCCCTGTTCTTAAAGATCTATTACATGTTCATGTTGTAATTTTGTGTGTTGTTTAATTTTATATAAGTTTATCTAAATAAAAATAATAATCTATCAGACATCATTTACTAAGGATAGTAAATGAATTTTTTTTCTATTTCTTCAACCAAAATTGGTATTGGAGGTGATTGTGCTACCATTAGGCCGTTTAATTGGTTAAGTTTGTTGGATGTCAGGAAAAAAATGTCTTAGAGGCTTCAAAATAATAAAAAGTAAAGCCAGGACAGAGTTCCCACTTATCTATTACCAAATATCTTTTTAATGACTTAAGTGTAAATGAATGAATTAGAATAATCAAATTTCTCTTAAATACACATGTTTGCATAGTAACAACAAAATCTAGGTGAGATGTATTTTCATTTTTAATGAAAACCAAACATTTGTAATACCCAGCAGGCTCTCAGCTACCATCCTATTTCCTCACCAACCATGTTAATCTGGGTCTTTGAGACAGTTAACCATTTACTAATGAACCTACTTGATCATCTCAATAACTCTACTTAATAAACTATTTTTCTCCTAAGAATAAATTCCAATTTAAACTATTTTGTAAATACAAATGAATTTTAAAAGTCCAACCATTATCAATTTTTATATACTTAGCCAGACATCATCCTTTAAGAAAAAAAATGAATGAATTGCAATAGAAACAAACTACATCTGTAGATTCCAAGCTTGCAACTCAGTATGATTTCCAATGATTTGGTACTGCTTATTCTTTAGTTAGAATGCTTTTATCACGGTTGGGGAATTACGGAATATAAATTGGGAAGACTGATAAACGCTCTTCAGATTTCTAGAAAAGACTACAGGATGTTGAAGGAGTAATAATATGAGTGTTTCTTTTGTGCACACCATGACATGACTGCCCAGTAAATCAGAGATGACAACAATTTACATTTGTTCATTAATCCCCCTCCTCTTTTTTCCTTCCAGCACTTATTATGTGCCTATCATGTGCCAGACACTGACAGGCTGTGGGTATACCAAGTGAATTCAATAAATGCTGTCTTAGTCCTTGAAGAGCTCTCAGGCTGGTGAGGGAGACGGACATGTAAACAAATAATTACAATGCAATTTGAGAAGTGCTGTAAGAGACCAGGAATGCACTGGTAGAGGCGAGGAGACAGCAATCCTGCTGGAAAGGGGTCGGCAGGGTGAGCAGGGGAAGCTACAAAGAGAGAATGTTTGAATCCCAATCTTAGGGCTTGAGAGAAGTTGAATCAACCATTAAAATATTTGAAACAATAGACTAAGTAATATAACACATAGAATACTTATAAGAAACATATTTATAGGACTATGTTCCCTCCTAAGATTTCCCAAGGCAACATGGTCCTGCCATCTCTCACTGAATATCGTGTCAGCCACACCTCTTAAAATAAGGTGCATAGTAAATATACAGGTGATTCTTTCATCCAATTTTCAGTTTAGAAAACCCTATTACAATACTGTTGTTGGCCTCAGCCAACTGTACCCAGTTCCCTTTCCAAGACCTGTAAATATCTCCAATCCCAAGAGTTACAGGCAAATAGAAATGCAATTACCTATTGACAAGAAAGCTGTATGGTAGGCCCCAAAGGGGTCAGCCCACTTATTTCATACTAACATCTAATTTATTCATGTAGCTTTGTGTCTTTCCAGGCCACCCAGGATCTAGAAATCTTTTAGCACAAAAAGCTTCAAGGGGTTGTTACTTTTTACCACCATTTTCATGTTGTTATTATTGCAATTGCCACCAACCACATTTGCATCACTCTTTTTATGTTTGAAAGATAATTTTATCTCTCTCCAGACCCTCCCCCAAGTCATCTTAAAGAGGTTAACAATCATTTGTTCATGCACTAAAATCACAGCACGAAGGAAATGGAAGTTGTTAATCATTTAGCAGTCCATGCTAAAGGAAAATACAAGAGTTTATAATATAATGCTTGAAGATGTGATCAGTAATCTTTTTTGCCAATCCATATAGACTTCCAATAAATCAAACTATTGATGGTGTTTCCTAAGTGTCAGTTCCAAGCTGAGAAGTCTATCAGCCATGTTTGGAAGCACTTACAAAGGCTTACAATCAAAGGTGAGGCTTACATTTGCTTAAGAGAATCACAAAGCGAAATAAAGGCAAATCTGCAGAATACATGGACTAATGACATGACACATGGTGCCCTCATCGACTCATTGCAGCAGATCGAGTCAGATCATAGCATTATTATCTCCCAGGACTCTGACCCCTATTCCTCATCTTACCGGCACAAAAGCAGCTAGATTTAATTTACCCTTTTATGCCATTGTAACTAAACCAAGAGTAACACTATAAAACTTTCAGATCAAATATGGTCTGGCTGGAAACACTGAAAACAGGCTTCAAAACAACCAGCAATGTGTTTTCAAAAGAAGGAGGTGGGTGGATAATGGGTTCTGCAATGCAGGTGAAGTCTTGATACAATTAGGCTTTTTAAAGCCTCAATTCCACTTCAATAAAACAGTATGAGGCTCCAGCTGGTAGCCAGCTGCTCCCCAGACCTTTTCCATGTCAAAAAAAAAGGGGGCCCATGTTGTAAGATCCTATAGATTTGTTTTAACCACATTTCACTTCTCTAGGTAAATCAAACAATGCCAGATATTGAGTTATCTGAGTGTTCAGAAACTAATGACTTTCACCAGCGAGTATACCTAGATCATGTCATAAGCTTCTCACCCTATTCAGATGTGCTGGCATGAGGAGGACCACCAGGCAAGATTTTCTGTAGCTCATTCATAGAAAACGTGGACCTAGTCCAGGGTAGGTAACCTTTGAGAGGCTTTTATTCCTTTGGATTAAAGAATCCCTACCAGAGGATGCCCCAGCTTTCAAAGTTGCATGACAGGCTTGAGAAATCTAACAAAGATTTGGGAAAAGGCATTACTAAGCTTATGGATGGAAAATCTCAAGGGAATTGATTTCAGCAAGGACTAAGATTACAATATGTTCAGACCAAGAATTCAAATAACCTTTTCTACATAATGGCAAACTCCTGTAAGTTTGCATTTTTATTGTTATTTTGACCTATAAGTTAGTTTTATATAGATAACAAATGGTTCACAGAAAATATTCACAAGTCTTGATGGATGAGCTAAAAATAGAACTTACTGAATACAAGGCTGAAAAGTAGGTGGTGAGAAAAGTGAAACCAGAAAAGTAGCAAAGTGGAATCTTTATTCTTTCTCTTCACTGAGTGGCATCTGGCCTTCCCAAAAGATCTACTCTGAGAAGGCTGCATATCCAGTAGAGACACTTTATATTTATAAGTGTAGGACACACCTTTAAATCAAATGAACTGTTGTTCTAAGTTTGCTAAAACATTTGAGAAAATAATAAGGGAGACTTGGAAACTGGCTGAAGAAAGGATACATTTGAATAAAGAATATTCACCCATTCATTCATTCATTCATTTATCCTTTCAATCAGTCAGCCAAAAAATAAATATTAAGCACCTACTATGAGACAGACACCGAGTAAAGCAGACGTGGTCCGCTGCCACCACGCAGTTCACAGACGAGTGGGTGATGAGATCACGACATATTAGGCGTGACAGATATGGAGCTGGGGGACAAGCCCCGCCTGGGGGGGCCGGGGGGGGGGGGCCCGGGGGGGACCCTGGCAGTGAGGACGCCATGACGGGCTGTGAAAGCGGGCTAAGCGTTAGTCAGACCCGCTGGTGACCAGCATGTCACAGGCAGAAGCAGAGAACGCAGAGGGCAGAGACTCAGAAGCAAGAGGGGTGCGGAAAAGTGGGGGGCTGGGAGGTGTCCAGGGTGACTGAGTTACAAATTTCAAAATGAGAAAGTAATAAAACACGAGATGTGAAAAGGGAAAAAGAGACATTCTGAGGAGACCTGAAGGCTCGTGAGGAACCTATCGTGAGTCGGCCATGACTCAGAAACAGAGGACCCGACCTGGAGACTTACTGGTCGTAAGACAGTAAGAGAAAAGCATTCTGAGTCTTCTCTTTCTTGATTTATAAACCACCAATCCTGTCCCACTTACTTCACATGGCTATTGTACGGATAAATTGGGACCAGACATGAGAAATTTACATACAAAAACCCCCGTATATCATGAATATAGAAGCAGGCTCTGGAGTAGGTCAAAGAGAAGCCAGTTCACAGAGAGACAAAGCAGAAATAGAGAAGTCTGATTTAATGGTATCTTTCAGGTCCAAACAAAAGGAAATTTATGTGGAATCAGCTCCTTCTCTGCCTTTGTGGCAAGAGGAATTCATCTCCTTCTCTAAATCTCTGCCTCTTAGGAACAGGCAGGCCGACATGCCTTCCTACACTGTTCCCCAGAATCGCTGGCCCGCTGCCCACTTCCCTTCATCCCCCACGCGGTCAGCGCACGCGGCAGGCAACCCGCAAGGCTGGGGGGGGGGGGTGGTTTCCTGACGGCGCCCCCAGGATGGTCCCCGGAGGCTGAGGCCTCTGCTACAAAACGTCCCCTGGTCTATGTTCACTCGGTCCCTCCGGCTTAACCACCTGATTAGGGATTTATTCTAGAGGGTTAAAATTTTCTAAAGCATTGTAAAGGAAGTCAGTTTGTTACTTTAAGTCTTATTCTAGCATAACCAACACATGTTCTCACAGGGGAGTGTTGCAGTAACATCCCTACGAGGAAAACGTGTTAAAGGGTTTAAAATGGATCTTGTATATGTGGATGCCCTGGGAAATGACTGCAGAACCTGAGCTGTGTCATAGGCAGCCCGCAGCGCTTAGTACCAGAGACAGTGGATGGATTCTCGGAAGCCCCCCGTCTGGCCTTGACGGGGTGCTGACATCCAGACCTTTGCAAAAGGTGGGTGGTTTTGACCTTGGGGAGTGTAAGTACATTTCAACACTGTGCTCGTAATAGGATAAAAAGACGATTAGGTTTTATTCAATGATTCAATCTAAGGATCTTTTTATCAGTATCCGGGAGGCAGAGCAAGTGCTATTCTTAATTTCATTAAGCCTGTCAAGTTATATCATCTATTTTTTAATTGCAATTAATATACAGCTACAGAAGTATGTAATCCCTGCCCTCAATTAGCTTGAAATCAGATCTTCTAAATCTTTTTCAACCTTTCTAATGAGCACAATACAGTCCTGCTCATAGTTAAAAGGTGGTGGATGTTTATCGCACTGACAGGAGCACGGAACCCAGGCTCATCACGAGAGAAGGACTGGGGAGTCTCCCGGTGACTTCCAGCTGCCTCGCCAGCTCCCACTGAATCCTTGTTTTCTCGCGTACAACTTGCAGCCATTCCCCAAACTCAGCGCCCTTTCCTGCCCCCTCGCCCTTCCGCCATCCTCGAATGTCGTATGAACCAAACGGAGAGTCGCATAGCAGCAGGAAAGGTCATTCGAGCAGATGGGAAACAGAGAGGGAGCTTGAGGTGACAGTCTGGAGGGGAGAGGCGGGTGGAGGGGGTGATCATGGGCTGTTGTATCAGGTCAGAACAAACAGAAACAAGATTCAATGGCTTAACGAAAGGCTTTCATCCACATCAAGTCTAAGGTGGATGTCCCCAGTCGGGAGCTGTCCTGAGCCAGCATCCCCTCCACCTCCTTCTCCAGCCGGGAAGTCGGGAGACGGAGGAGACGGTTTAAGGCCAAGCCAAGAAGGGGCTCACAGCGCGCCGCCCACCTTCCAGCAGCCTGCTGAGCGCGAGCCAGCCTGGGGCAGGGGCCCGGGAAATGGACGGCCGCTGGGGCGCGGGAAGGAGGAGAGGAACCGCCACCAGCAAGCCCGGGGCCTCCGCCAGGGCGGGGGGCGAGAAGGTGGGCGGGGCCAGAGCGACCGAGGAGGCGGGGCCCGGGACGAGGAGGGCCCCGGGGGCTGCGAGGGCGTCTGCGGGAAACGGCGTGAGCATGACTGTGCCTTCCTCTCCGCACCCCCTTCTGGTGGCCCTCCGTCCAGAGAGTCCTTTCGCTGGCGTCTAGTTTCCCTCGGCCCCCGAGATGCCCCCTGGGTCCCCTCCTCGGCAGGGAACCTCATCCCTAGCTCGTTGACTCGTGTCAGATACAAACGCCTGATGTGATGAAGACCCGGACAGGAGGCACTCACCTCCGGAGGAGCCACGGACACCGGCGTAAGCGCCGACTCCTCGTCCTGTTGCAGGTCCCTCCCTTGGTTTCTGTGACTTCTGGTCCGGCCGGGGGTCTCCTGGTGACTTCTGGCCGCCTTGTTTCCTACTTGATGACTTTTAGCCGCTCCCTAAACTCAGCTCCTTTACTTGGTTCTCATCAAAATAGACACACGTACAAAAAAGTGGGTCAACAGGAACCCCCCTGTGAAGGCCGGTGAGCACAGCGGAGGGACGACGGCCTGGGCGACGCGGCCCGCCCACTGCCGGCTGGGGCGCCTCGGGGGCCATTCCAGCGCCCGCCTAGCCAGTCGCCTCTCCTCTCCCTCCCTCCCTCGGGAGAAATGACCGCACAGCCATCGACCTGACCGCTACTAAAGATCAAAGATGCGACCAGGTGCCTCCCTCCTTCCCAGGTCCTCTGTGGGAGGCAGGGCTGCCTGAGGCCGGGGAAGACAGCGAAATATTTGAAAGAGGAGGAGAAAGTGCTTTTTTTCCCGTTTCGCTCAAGAGCAGTGTTTCTTAAGCTGAATATTTGTCATTTACAATTCAACCTGAAGGATTTCATACTCTTCAAATGGAAAAAGTTCCAAAGCCTTGCCGTGCAAACCAGCTTGGAGGGGTATTTCCCTTGCTCATCACACTCCAGCCTCCCTCTGCCTGGAGCGCCGTCCCCAACCCCTTCATGGGCGCAGCCCTACTTGCTGACTTAGCTCAGGCACCCTTCTTGGGGAAGCCTGGCTGACCACTCTGTCTAATGTCTCCCCTTCCCTGTCGACTTACCCATCATCTTGTTTAATTTCTTCATAGCCTTTATCAGCCTCTAAACATGCTTTTATTATGTATGTTTCTTATTCATTATTTTTTAATCCCTCTTCTGTGGAATAAGATCCTTGAGGGCAGGAAGCAGGTCTGTGGGCATCTCTAGCCCTTCAATCAGTTTCATGTTCCATAAAAGGTAGCCAATATTTGAATGTAAATGTACTCCCTGTCCTCTAGAGACTCCAGGTTGTGAGGACACACAGACGTGTCAGCAGATACTATAAATCAAATGCATTTTGGATGCCACTGGGCCAAGGAAAAAAGATACCTAATACACGAGGGAAAGAATGGCGAGGAGAGGAGACAGAAAAAGCGGCTCCTGGGCTAAGGCATTATAACAGTTATCAAGCTGACCGTTTGGAGGGAGAAGGAGCGGAAGGACGAAGACCCCTGGCTGTCCTCTCAGGGTTCCTGGATCCGCCTGTAGAAGACTTTTTTCTTGCGCTTTTTCCCCACAGTCACATCACATCTGAGATGGGATTTGGGGTACATGCCCTTAATGTTTGCATAACCTCTCCAGCCCCTTCCTGCTGGTGCCTCTTTGGGACCCTAGTGGTAGTTTTCCAGCAACAGGATTCAGTTATTTTGTCAATGTAATAAAAAAAAACGAAATACGCATCTTATTTCTTTCAAGTCTTTTTTTATTTCTGAGGACGCTACCACTTTTACCTTAGGTTGCACAGTCTAAGTGAAAGACTAGAAAGAGAATGCAGGCTGCTGGGTAGGAGTGAGTTGGAAGAAACAGTGAGATAATCGCAAAGATTTAGTGGATCCAGCAAGTACCATTAATTTAAAAGTTATAAATATTTGTCATTGTGCTAGGACTCCCCATACTTAGGTAGTCAGTTAATCATGGCAGCAAACATTCCCAAAGATGTTTCCTACATTCCTCTCAGTCTCCTTTATCTCCATGCCCCTTGCCCTTATGCCAATCTCTCCAACTTAAGGTGGGTACTTCGAGGCCAAGCAGGACACAGATGGGGCGGTGGCCTCCATGCCAAGCTCCTTTGTTTTATGAGAAGTTTTAATGGGACTATGGACATCAAAGCCTCTTTTTAACAAATCATGACTAGATATTTTTATTTATTATCATTTTTAATAGGCTTCATTATTTGGGGGAAATTTTAGGTACACAGGAAATATTGAGCAAAACATACAGTTTCCATAATTGCCCCGTTCACACTCAGCCTCATCCATTATCCGCACCCTGCCCCAGAGTAGTATCTTTGTAACAATGGATGGACACACACTGACACCAAATCCATAGTTCATTCTTGGTGTTGTCCATTGTACGAGTCTTGACAAAGCTATAATGACATGTATCCACCATTATAGTACCATACACACTAGTCACTCTACAAATCCTCTACGTCTGCCTACTCATCCCTCGCCAACCCCTGGCAACCCCTGATCTTTTTACTGTTTCCGTAGTTTTGCTTTTCCCAGGATGTCATAGAGTTGGAACCATATAGTATGTAGGGTCTCCAAACTGGCTTCTTTCACTTAGCAATATGCAGTTAGGGTTCCTCCATACCTTTTCTTTTCCTTCACCCCCCCACCCTCCACCCCAGTTTTACTGAGGTATGACTGGTAGATGTAAAAAAAAATACATACATAGGTTCTACAACATGATTTTTAAGGTGTACAATGTGATGATTCAATATACATATCTCCTGTGAAATCATGACCACAATTAAGTTAATTAACACATCCATCACCTCACAGAGGTACCATTTTTGTTTATGGTGATAACCTAAGATCTATTTTCTTGGCAAATTTCAAATACACAATACAGTATTATTAACTCTAATCACCATGCTGTATGTTAGATCTTCAGAATTTATTTGTCTTATAATTGAAACCTTGTACTTGACTGTTTTCCCCCATCTTTCACCCTGGGAACCACCGTTCTACTCTCTCTGGTTCCATGAGTTAGACTTTTTAGATTCCACCTGTAAGGTGGAAATGCTCCTTACAGCATTTGTCTTTCTGGGTTTGATGTACTTCACTTAGCATAATGTCCTCCATGTTGTCACCTATGGCAGAATTTCCTGTCTTTTTTTTACTGAATAATATTGCATCATATTTACACACACACGTACATTCCACATTTTATTTATCCATTCATTCATCGATGGACGCTTAGGTGGTTTCCAGTCTTGGTTCTTGTGAATAATGCTGCAGTGAACATAGGGGTGCCGATATCTCTTTGAGATCCTGACTCCATTTCCCTTGAATATGTGCCAAGAAGTGGGATTGCTGGATCACATGGCAGTTCTGTTTTTAATTTTTTGAGGAACAACCTCCGTTCTCTTTTCCATACTATGCACCAACTGACACTCCCACCAGCAGTGCCCGGGGGCCCTTTCTCCATGATTGTCATGGCTTGTCTGTTAATAATGGTCATTCCTTTAGGTGTGAAGTAGGAGCTCATTTTGACTTTGATTTGCATTTCTCTGATGATCAGGGATACTGAGCACCTTCCATGTACCTGCCGGCCTTTATTTGTCTTTGGAAACATCTATTCAGGTCATTTGCCCATTTCTTAAATGTTTTTGTTTTGTTGATGTTTTGGGGGTTGTTTTTGTTTTCTTCTATTGAATTATGTGAGATCCTTATGTATTTTGAATATTAGCCCCTTAGCAGATACACAGTTTGCAAACATTTTCTCCCATTCTGTAGATTGTTTTTTCATTCTGCTGTGTCCCTTGCTGTACAGAAAGAAGCGTTATGGCTTGATGTAGTCCCCCCTGTTCATTTTACTTTCATCACCTCTGCTTTTGGCATCATATCCAGAGACTCATTTTCAAGAGAATTGTCACAGAGCTCTTTCCCAGTTTTCTTCTAAGTTTTATCATTTCAGGTTTTGCATTTAAGTCTTTAATGCATTTTGAGTTAAATTTTACATATGGTGCAAGAGGGAGGTCTAGTTTCATTCTTTGGCATGCAAACATCTCATTTTTCCAGCACCATTTATTGAAGAGACTATACTTCTCCCCCATTGTGTATTCTTGGCACCTTTGTCAAAGATAGTTGACGACATACGTGTGGATTCATTTCTGGGCTCTTGATTCTGTTCCACTGGTCTATGTGTGTTTTTGTGCCAATACCATATTTTTCTGATTACTATGGATTTGATATCATCTGAAATCAGGACGTGTGATGCCTCCCAGTTTGTTCCTCTTTCAGGATGTCTTTGGCCAGCAGAGCCTCTTATGGTTCTTTATGAATTTTAGGATTGTTTTTTTATTTCCATGGAAATGCTATGGAAATTTTGATAGAACTACATAGCATTCATATATTGCTTTGGGTAGTATGAACATTTTTTAACAATAGTAATTCTTCTGATCGTGAATATGGGATATCTTCCCTTTTATTTGTATCTTCAATCTTTCATCAGTGTTTTTTGTTTTCAGTGTACAGATCACTAGATTGTGGAGTGGATGGGCTTTAGATAAGGATAAAGACAAAGATATTAAAGATTCTTCCTTTTGAGAAATTTGCATTAGCAGAGGAGAAACGATCTGAAAAAATACCTAGAGAGGAACACAGAATTAAAGTCAGGGGTTCATTATTGGTTTTGCTGTGAAAGGTTTGTAACAAAAAGACTAAACTTCTATTGCAAAATATCATTCTATTTTATATGGAAGAGACTGAACCACATTTATGTGTTTACAAGGGCACTTATTTCCAGTCAGTATAAAACTATTAGGAAGATGGCTTCCCTCCCCTGAGTTTCCGTGGTGTTTACCTGGACCATGATTATGGTGTAAGTACTCATCTTCTTAGATTTCCCTACTAGACTATAAGATTCTGGTGGCAGAGTCCAGTTCTGATTTATATTTGCATCTGCGGAGTCTTAGAAATCCTGAAGTACTTACCTTCTGTATATACAATAGGTGCTGAGAAATGTTTTTTGAATAACATTGTAAGGAAACTTCCAATTCCAAGGTTATTTACTGAAGTAATTATTATTTTCTGGAGAGACATTGTTTTTAAGCCAACCAACATTCTTTGTGCCCCATAATTTTCTCTTTTCATATTGTCACTTTGTTTTCTTCCTTGTGCTGCTAGAAAATAGATATGGCCATCATGTTTATAATAAAATGCACCATGAGCTCCCTCATAAGAAGCATTGTGTATGATTACTGTATAAGATTACAGAATCAGAAACAGCCCTGTGGAGCCATCCAACCTCCTTTGCAGTGATAGCTGTATAATATATCAGTCATATCTGTGATACTTTATTCTCCCTAGTGGGTGAAACCCCCGATTCCCTTTTAATGAATTGGTGGTGACCCCCCAATGGTTTGCTACTTGTATGTTCTTTTCAGTTTGTTTAGAACTTTTCATTTACTTTCCTAAATTGATCACCCTATATGAATTTTACTTATGAACAGGAATCCCTTTGAAAGCCATTCACATCTGAGATCCTAAATTCAATGTACTCTCTAAGTCTGATCTTGTGTATTCACTCAGTAGTTATAAATTAAAATACAATATGGCTTTGACTTCTAGACTGAATCTGAGGCCTGAGATTTCATCTGCCATTATGAGTCCCTAGTTGTAAAACAGAGACTAGATCTATAGCCATCTGATCACCACCCAGCCCATCCATCAGAGCCTGGCTCAGTCCTTCCCTTCTCCAAGAAATGTCCCAAGACCCATCTTTCCCAAGAATTCATATCTCTTACTTGACATTTACCTTTTATTATGATGACTTAACAATTATTTAACTTTTCATATGGGTCTGTATCGCAAAAAGCATTGACTATGTATTTTGCATCTTTGAATGTTGGGACATAGCAGATTTTCAATGAGAGAATGAAATGTATTCATGACAAATCAGCTCAAACCAGAAGGGGAAATGTCCTAATCATAGGCAATTAAGATTCAAAATAAATGAGAGGGCTTATTGTGCCAAGTCTTGGTAGGATGAGGGTTATGTGGGATGCTTGGAAACTACAGCAGATTCACAAAAGATGAAAAACTAGGCAGGAAATTGAGCTGTTGCAGGACGGTAAGATAAAAAGGCGGCCTTTTCACAAATGCCTAGAGAAGACAGTGCATCAGGAGGAGAAACTGAAGTGTGACAAGTGCTGGCAGGGAGTCAAGCAATATGACGTTTGACAAGACAGGATTCCTTGTGGAATCTGATGGGAGCTATTTCAGTGGCGAGTTGAGTCCATCTACATCTTTAACAAGAACTTAAGGGGATTTGTACGTAGGATGATTTCAGGTAACACTGAGCCATATTGTCTTAAACTTTTTACAAATGCAGGATGGGCAAAAGCTTGGTACCAGACGCAAAATGGAATGGCTTGACTTTCTGCCCCAATAGATTGTTTGTTTAGATTATTACATTTTTTTGCCTATAAAAGCAGTCTCATTGTAACTGGAAGTAACCTGATATCTAGGTGTCTTCTCTTAAGGGACAGGAACTTCGATTAAAACATTAGTAATAAATGTTTCTAAGTTCCAGGAGGTTGCTTTCTATACTCATTTCATGAACACCAGGTATAAAGGAGGTCTTGTTGAACAAAAAACTTAAGTAAAGTGAAACCTTTTCCTAATGTTTTCTACATAACACAAAGAATAAAGTGTTTTCAGCATGAGAATAGGAAGAAGTGCCAAGTGTACGCATAAGAATGGGTTTCCAAAGGGCAAACATTATATAGGATAAACATTATAAGAAGAAAATGTTATATACTTATTGCATTGAAATTATGTATTTTTTCCACTAGAAATTATGCTGAAAAGGCTGTTTTACAAATATTTAACCCAAATATAAGGAGATCAAAATGGTTTAATCTGAAGAAATATTTGTAATATTTACTTAATATTTCCCACTGGAAATAAAAATATTTTTATTAGATAAATTTGACATGTCACATTCTGTAAGTTTAAGGTGTGCAGCTTGTTAATTTGATACATTTCATATTATAATATGATTGTGATATCACATTACATACTTACAGTATAATATTATTATCTATATTCATTATGCTGAACATTCAATGTCTATGGCTTATTGACTAGTTGTTACAAGTTTGTACCCTTAAGCACCAAGAATCTTATTTCCCCACTCCTCAGCCCTTGTAAACACCAATTTGCTCTTTGGTTGTTTTTTTTTCTTTTTAACAGATTTGACTTTTTTTAGACTTCACATGTAAGCAATATCATACAGTATTTACCTATCTAACTTACCTCACTTAGCATAATGCGCTCCAGGTAGTTGTAAATGGCAGCATAGTCTCCTTCCTCGTGGCTGAAAACTATTCCACTGTGTGCATATACACGTCTCTTTATCCATTCTTCCATTGACAGGCTTTTGGATTGTTTCCATGTCTTGGCTATTGTAAATAATGCTGTGTTAAATATGGGAGTGCATATATCTCATTCAAATCTTGCTTTCATGTCCTTTGGGCAAATACCCAGAAGTGGGACTGCTGGATTGTACGGCGATCTATTTTTAATTTTGGGGGACCCTCCATGTTGGTTTCCATAGTGGCTGGGCCCATGCTCATCCCCACCCACATTCCCACGCACAGTGTACGAGGCTCCCTGTCAACCATAGCCTCACCAGCACCTGTTGTCTCTTGCCTTCTCGATGATGGCCATTCTAACGGATGTGGGATGATATCTCACAGTGGTTTTGCTTTGCATCTCCCTGATGGTTAGTGATGTGGAACATCTTCCCTTGTGCATTGGCCAGTTTGATGTCCTCTTTAGAAAAATGTGTACTTAGTCCTGCCTATATTTTAATTGAATTGTTTTCTTCTACTAAGTTATATACTTCTTATGTAGTTTGGATATTAGCCCCTTATCCAATATAGAGTTTGCAAAAATGTTCTCCTACTCTGTAGCCTATTGTTCTGTTGATTGCTTCTTTTTCCTGTGCAGAAGCTGTTGAGTTGGATGTCGTCCCATATGTTGATTTTTTATTTTGTTGTTTGTGCTTTTGGTATCATGTCTAAAAATCATTGCCAAGCCCAGTATCAGTTAGCTTTTCCCTCTGTTTTCTTCTAAAAGTTTTAGGGTATCAAGTCTTATGTTTAAGTGTTTGATCCATTTCAAGTTAAGTTTTGTGAGTGCTGTGAGATAGGGGGGCCAGTTCCATAGTTCTTCATGGGTTTCCCCAGTTTTCCCAACACTATGTGTTGAGGAGACTATCCTTCCCTGTTGGGTGTTCTTGGTTCCCTTGTCAAATATTAGTGGACCATTTATGCTGGTGTTTAATTCTGAGCTCTCTGTTCTGTTCTATTGGTCTCTGTGACTATGTCTGTGTGAGTCCCATACCTCTTACACTACTGTGGCTTTGTAGTATAGTTTGAAATCAGGAAGTGTGATAACTCTGGCCTTGTTCTTTTAATCTCAGAAATGATTTGGCTATTCAGGGTCTTTTGTGGTCCCACACAAACTTTAGGATTGCTTTTGTATTTCCATGAAGAATGCCTTCGGTATTTTCATGGGGACTGCACTGACTCTGTGGATAGCTTTGGGTAGTGGGGCTATTTTAACTATGTTAATTCTTCTGATCCATGAATACAGGATGTCTTTCCATTTGTTAGCATCTTCTTCCCTTTCTTTGAGTAAAGTCTCGTAGTTTTCATTGTATAGGTCTTTCACTTCCATGGTTAAATGTATACCTAAGTATTTTATTCTCTTTGATGCTATTATGAATGGGACAGTTTTCTTTCTCCTTCTTAGGCTTTATCATTAGTGAAAGAATGCAACTGATCTATATGTTAATTTTGTATCTTGCCACTTTACTGAAATCATTGACTAATTCCAACAGTTTTTTTTTTTTGATTGACTCTTTGGAATTTTCTATACATAAAATCATCAGCAAATAGAGACAATTCCCCTTCTTACTTTCCAGTTTGGGTGCCTTTTATTATTTTGTCTTGCCTAATCACTCTAGCTAAGATTTCCAGTCCTCTGCTGCATAGGCGTGGTCACAGTGGGCATCCTTGTCTAGTTCCTGATCAAAGAGGGAAAGCTTCCTTAGTAATGATTAGATACAAATAGCATCAACTGAAAAAGGTTTACAAATGGTTTTATGTAACAGCAGATTCTGAATTGGAAGCTTCCTGCTCTCAGCTCTATTTTTGAGAATAATAGTTGAATAAAAGCATACCATGAGCCCATTAGTTAGAAAAGATAATTGTGTTTGCAAGTGTCTACATTCACACAGATCACACAGAGACATACTGTGTAAGAATAATTTTTTTTATGTAAGGTAATGGGTTCAAGAAAGTCAGTTGGTAATTAATAACCCTCAGGGGGTTTAATTGTTATTTTCCATTTTTATGAGCTTCCTTCTGAAGCCCAATAAGTAGTTGATGAATCATTCAGTAGCTAAGGAGAAGAAAGCTGTATTGATCAGTGCCTTTTGTACAAAATTATTTTTTATTATGACACTGATGTTGCCTGGTGTCGAGGAAAGCATTCCCGAATCAATTTCAATAGACCCTACAAATGGAGATAAATGTATGTAATAGATTAAAGTATGATTTTGAAATTCTTAAAGGGAAATTGGATGTTTATTTTAGAACAGATAATTGACAAAGGCAATCCTAATATATTTGAAAACTGCTCACTGATAAGTAAAGAGTTCTTAAAACACAAGGAATGGAATTATTTAACAACACATAGAGTAACTGGATTTCTGAATTCACTTAAAGGGCTATACATCACAATTCCCAAAGCAACAGTTATATAGTTTCTGTGGGGTAGCCCCTATTCCTTTCTTCCCTTCTCTTCTTAATATTCCAAATCTCAGTTTTGGTTGTAATGTGTTCTTTGCTATGTCCTTTGCCAGAAACCTGGCTAATTTAAAAGGATAAAAATTTGTACTCTCTGATTTGAAACTTTAACATCTCGTGGGTCTCACACTGAACTCTGCCCAGTGGACGTGAGGGTTACTCCATGGTAACAGCCAACTTGGAATGAAGAATTTATGGAGGAAGGGAAGTGCTATTTGTAAGACATGTAGCTGTTGATAAGCAGGAAAACCAGTTGAAAAGTATATAATTAATGTCCTGAGCTTATCAAACTCTCTCTTACTCAGAGATACCTTGAGGCAAAGTGAGAATTTCAGAAGTTAATACAGCAAACATAGCTCTAATCTCTACGCTACATGAAGATGATCAGGCCCTGAAAAATCTCCTTTAGGTTATAGAGGCAGAATTGCCACAGTTGGTGAGAATATTCCACTTACATTACTAATTCTTATATTATTAATAACATAATACATTAATTATACAATGATTAACAATACTGACTTACTGCTAAGAAAGTGTTCCCTCTAAGATCAGGAACAGGATGACGACAAGCATGGCTCACCAATTAGGGTAGCCCGGGAACTGGCCTCGGGGTCCCAGCAGGGCTTCCCGTCTGTGGAGGCCCAGCTCACCTCACTTTGGGGTCACAGGGAGCTTTTGACCTGTGGATCTTCCGAGTGAATTATTTTTTACCTGGGAGAAATTCTTTCAGAACTCTCAAGCTTCCTGTTAGACTTCTCTCAAAGGTGTATTTTCACATATAAGAGGAACATGATATTCTAAAATGGGAGTGTAGCTCACAGAAGGGAGACTCTCTGCCCTGTGAGGGGTGATCACAGGCAGGAGCAGATGTAACCTGCATATGGGCATTAATGTGGGCTTGGGAATGGACATAAATGTTGCAAATTGCAATGTCCCAAATGCTTGCATATTTATTTTTCACCTTATCCATTTGCATTTTTAAATAGACTTTATTTTTTAGAGCAGTTTTAGGTTTACAGCAAAACTGAGCAGAAAGTGCACCCGGACACCCCCTGTGCCCTGCATGCTGCTCCTCCCCCATCGGCATCCCTGCCACGGTGGCACACTGGGTGCAAGTACATTGACGAGCCATTATCACCGCAAGCCCAAATTCCTTCTTTTTCTCTCTTCCTCCTTAAAAAAAAAATTGTTTGTATTCCCTTCAGGCCTGCTTTTATTTCAATGTTTCAGAAGTTTCCAATTATTTAAATTATAGGTTTTGATAACAAGATGAAATATTATGTGTCTCTTAGCCTTGGTCTCATTATCTACATTTCTTCAAACTACTAAGGGCAGAGAATTATAGGTAAGTGAGTTCAGGAGACAGAAGGTACCTGCTAATCTGCTGCTTTCATACATAAGCTACTAGCCAAGACACAGCACAACTGATATATGTCTCTCATCTTTATATCACTTGATGAAAAAAACATATTAATGTACTTCAGGAGCCGGAATCACACCCTAAGGTCCAACTGGTTCTCATAGGCCTTTATTTGATCAAAAGGGTAGAGTTACTCTGTCTGGCATCCAAACCCCTCTGTGCCAGTCGCTTAGTGCAAGCAGCTTGCATCTGAATTCTCTCACCCACGCACCTTGTGGGGTCTGCCTGGGGAGGGGAGGTGGTAAAGCCCTTTGTGACATGGCTTTTGACTGCGAGCAGCGTACATTTCACCCTCTTGCATGACCTCTCTGAACACTGATTCTCATCACATTGAATTCTACACCACTCAGGGCCACTGGCCAACTGACGCAAGTTGCTATCTGCAGGGCCCGCCTGGTGGGCGAGCATGGCTGTCGCTGACCCGCCTCTTCCCTCTGCCGATTACTGTGAGCTGGAGTGTCCTCAGGAACACCACCGGTATGATGCTGGCGCCAGGTGAGCTCTGTGGAAAGACATCTTATGACAGCGAGTTTGTGCCTTTTGAATAAAAGGGCTGAATTCAAAATAGTAAAACGACAAAGACTATTTCTCCACAGTCAAACACAAACCATGAAAGTCTAAATCTGTTGAATGCAAAAAGTGTCATTTATGCCCGACTTACCTGTAAATAGCTCAGCTCTCTGCTCCTCTCCCTTTTCCCCTCTGCCTGCTCTCCCTCAGACATCACCTCCTTAGGGGGGCCTGTCCTGGCCTTTGAAGCGCTAGGGAGGACTGAGCCACAGTGGAGAATGCAGCATAGGACGGGGCTGGCGTGGCCCAAGTGAACAGCGGAAACAGCCATGGCGGCATCAGGTCCACCTGCTGGATTTTTTTGTGATTTGTTACCCGTAACTCAGCCTGCAGGGCCCAATAGTTACCAAGTTCCGCATTCGATATGCTGGGATGATAGCAGAAGTGACCCAGGTGAAGTCCCTCCTGGTCACACTACCCTACCTCTTCTTCTCAGTCATTCGTTCCTGGAGCGCCCACTCACCCGTGCATTCACTCCGCCTCCAGAGAGGGCGTGGGGGCCCACTCTGTGCCAGGCATTGAACCACGACTGCCGAGGAAGCAATGGTGGGACAGGCGACCCTGACCTTGTAGAGCTCCACTCTCATGGCGTAAACCACAGGCCGAAATAAATAAACCACTCATTGCCAGAGCAGGGAGGGGAAAGGCTAATTTTCATAAGACGGTCCAGAAAAGCTTCTTGCAGGGGCAGAATCAGTCCTACACACTTCAGAAGAGCTGCAACCGGAAAGGAGCTTCCAGCTTCAGCACCCCCACCAGAAGGGAAATGCACACTTTCATGCAGAAGAAAAATGTTATAGGAGCATGGGGTTCACCGTTGCTTGTGCCCAACCTGTTTCTGAATTCATTTGAAGAGGCAAATGACATGGTTTAGCAAACTGGATCCATTATAAGTAGTAAAAAGGGCTCAAGTTTTAGATACTGGTTGGTTAAAAAATTGGTAGATTCCCTTCACTTTTCTGGGCCTTACATCTTTCTAAAAATATTTAATAAAGACAATAAAAAAATCTACCATATCAAGTCCTGGAGTTACCATTATAATGTAGCCATGGCACCTGGTACAAAATTTCCAATCATAATCTTCTAAAGCATTTCGTGAGAAATACCTAGCTGGGTGATATGAGCCTGGTTAACGTGTCAAAGACTATCAGAGTCTCCGAGAGGTTTCAGTTTGTTGTTACGTATGATCCAATAGAATGGAAACATGACCTCGGCTCTAACTGTATCCCGCCCCATCTCACGCTCCCTCCTTATAACGAGGAGGCGGAGGGATGTGTCGGCACCCACTTGTTGGCCACCAAAGCTTCAGAATAGATTTTGAAGAGCCTTGGATTAATAGCTTAATGAAGACATACAGGTAGGAAAAAAGGTGCGGGTGCCAACAGTGTATGTGGCTTCAATGGCACTGATGCTATATGTGACCACGGTCCCCAGGAAAGGGCAGAACAGAGAGGGAACATACACGTCTGCTGGGCCAGCTGGGGGTGTCGCTGGTCTTCGCCAGCCCCACTAACTAACTTCCTCTCCTGCCTTCTCTTTCTGTGGTCCCGTGTCGCTGATCCACAGCCTTGCCTCTAGCTACGTCAAGGTCTAGTCATTAGGTTTTTTTTTTCTGTGATAAAGAGTATTTTTAATGTGATCACCTAATGAGAGGAGGCAAAATGCTACCAATTCCTAATTGATAAATATCCAGGAGTCGCAGAAGCACTACAGACCACGTGTCCTGAATTCTGAATGACTGTCAGGCTCAGGCCTACAGCCCGACCGGATCAACTCCCGGGGCTCCAGGGGCTCACAGGGCCGCTCGTGCCCACAGTCGGCGCAGCCTGTCACGGCGTCTCTGGGAGCTGCAGCTCTGATGAGAATTCAGATGCTGTGAAGACCTGCATTTGAAAGCTGGTAAAACATGAAATGTCTCCCAGCGCTGATCAGTATAATTTATCCTCTTTCTTATGGAGTAAGTCACTCACAGGCTGGGTAAATAAGCTCAGAATGAAAAGACTAGGTTCAGGAATGACAATAATAACAAAAACAAAGAGGATTTTGGAAGAAGAGCCAGATTCCAAGCCTGGGTCTGAACTCTGACGTCTTGGGTAAGTAACTCTTAAACTAGCTGCCATATTTATAAAATAGGAGCCATAAGCCTACCTTCTAGGGGTGTGGAGGGGTCTGCCGAAAGCACGTGTGCCCTACGCTCGGGCGCGTGATGAAACGTACAGCCAGGATCAGTACCTCCCAGGCTGGGCGGCCAGGTGGACAGCCTGCGCGGCCCCCGGATCCGGAGGCAGAGCAGTCACGGGGAGCGGGCGGGTTAGTGCACTGTCTCCGGAGGTCTGCGTTTCCAATCATGAAGGGAAAGAAAGGCCATGTCTTTATGACCACAGCAGAGTAGAGAATGTAAGACTGAATGAGACAAATGCTGACAGTGTGCGTTACGCCTGAGTCACTGACGTAACTGCCCGCATCTACCCTTACTTTTGGGTGTGACTCTTGAAGTCTCCCCTACAGTGTGGGAACCACACGCTTCAGTCTGTTCAGGAGACACAAGCCCCAGCTGCAGGGATAGCACGAAGCAGCCCTGAGGCTCTGGGCGCAAGTTCTCCAGGGAAACCATTTCCTGATTCATAAATACCCATCACCAGAATTCTCTGCAGTTTTTCACACATGACATTTCTCTGTGTTCAAAAAGTAATAATACTAAAGCATCTGTGGGAGAGTAAATGGATACCAACGTCTAAACATAAACATATAAAGTAACAGGATTTTATAAGTTCTGCTTTTCATATTTTCTTTTTCATAATCTATAAAAAGAGTATAGGATAAGCAAAATGGTTGCCTACTTCTAACTACGGAGTTTTAGCTCTTTCAACGGCATTAATCCTTCCTGCAAGAGCCTCTCTCATAGTTTATAATATCATTTAAATTTTACTCCAGACATTTACCCTCTCCATATGTCTCTAGCAGGAAACGTGCCTGAGAACAGAAATTCAGAGACATGTGATATTCAATAATAGAAAACATTTTCAAGGGGAACAAAAAGAACACTCTGATGAAAACCCTTGTTGGATTTGGTTTTAGTCAAATATTATCAAAGTATCATTCCTTTGGTAACCATTATTTAACTTCTAAGGGTTTATTTTTCCTGACATTTTTTGAATGCTCTTATATTAAGATGTTTTTATAACAAAGGTTGTTCTTTCAAGTCTTATTTCAAAAATATATAGCTGAAGTCACTTCTCCAGTAAGAGTTTCCGCCACCATTTTCTGAAGCCATAGGCATTATTTGATACAAAGGTACCATTGTTTGGGGTCCAGAACCTCACAGTAGATGAGACACTGCTGAAGTTTACATGTCACATCATTTAAAAGATGAAAACTAACATAGTAAACTGAAGGAGATCCATCAAATGATTATGAAGTATTTTTGACAGTCTGCATTTTAATCGTGGGACTATAAGTAGTGGTTAGTTTCTGAAAAATTCAGCCAGTCATATGTCTATGTAGCAGTAGAGAAGTATTGCTTCTGGAGATATTTCTATGGCCCAGACGTGTTAGTGAGAGATGTATGGTGACTGTGGGCTGAACCTGTGGATTATGTAATGGGATGGAATGGGCCAGGAAAGGCTTCAGATGCCTCCTTCAGTCACGCAGCAATAAGGAAACTGTGCCACTGGAAACCCTCTTCATGAGGTAGGAAGGCTTTATCTTCCAGACTTTCAAATTAGAACATCTTTAGGACTTAAATTATTTATGCATTAACATTCTTGAAGTTTTTGCCAATAAGATGGATTTTCTTATGCTACCCAGACGTTTACATATACCCATGATAAGGATGGCAAACATGTCAGGAGCCACCCCTCTCGTCCCTCCTTGACACCCTGCAAGTACCCACTGCCCAGTGGGCTGCTTAGTTTTCTGTGTCTCCTTGGCGGTGCCGTGGTCCCCGGCTGTTTGGTCAAACCACAGTCTAGATGTTGCTGTGAAGATGCTTAACATGTACAATCAGCAGCTGTGGAGTAAAGCAGTTTGCCCTCCCAGTTACGGGCTGCCCTGACGGAGCTGAGGGCGTACAGAGCTAGGGCTGAGGTAGGCAGGATGCCTCCAGACAGCACGATAGCTCGTCCCTATCTCCCTTCTGCTGGCCCACCCCACCGACTCCACACTTTTCCAGCCCCATGGCTCCCACATCTCAGTGAATATTACCAACTGCGACTTGGTGCTAAAGTCAGATATTTAAGTCATTCTTGATTTTTCTTTTCCTTTACTCCCTGTGCCCAAACATCACTGTTCACCACTGAAAGGCACATCTTGTTTGCATCCCATTCCCATTTCTTCCATGCTCACCCTGGCCCACGACGCCAGTGTCTGACCTGGACAATCACCACTGCCTCCTGTGAGGTCTCCTACACCGTTCTTGTCCCCTTGATTCAGTCTCCACATTGAGTGGAAAGTAAACTTTTTAATATGAAATTGGACAATGTGACTAAGCTGATTGATTATTCAAAGGCCTCACGTGACCCACAGAACAAGGCCCACAGTATTAATCCTGGCTGACAAGCCCAGTATTATCTGAGCCCTCCATCGGATCCTATTTATCCCTGCAGCCTCATCTCAAGCCTGTAAGCGGCTGCTCGCTGCCTGAGGCTCTCTCCTCCACACCCCCAACCCAGCTTTCCCAGTGGGCCCTTCCCCACCACAGAGCTTCACCTCCTGCTCTGCCCGCTGCCTGAAAGCCTTCCCTGTACATCCTGACCCCTTTACTGTCACCTAATCAGAGGGCCAGTAGGAGGTCACCCACATCTCACCCCAAAGAGACACGTTCTACCTGGGAGGCTTTAAAAACATTTCCTTCCTTGATGTATTTTGTAATTTGTAAATATTTTATTTATTAGTCTATGTATCTGCGTTTCTTACCACCACTGGACGATACCATCTGGCAGTTGAGGACTACATCTATCGTGTTCATTTTTGTGGTCCCAGCAAAGTCCCAATTCCTGAAACATAGGAAGCATTCAACATGTGTTTTAAAGGAAGTAAGGTATTCCATTTGCCTGAAAAAAACGTTCCTTTAGCTGCAAGCTCTTACCCTGCTATTCCTCGTGTCACTAGACCAACAGCCACTTCTCTGATGAACACATTTTGAATTTTGACACAGATATCCAGGGAAATGAAACAAAATTGACACAGGAAAATAAAACTTTATATCTCATTTGGGTAGCCTGAAAGATTTGGTTTGGATTTTGGATAGATGCGTAGCTAGTTAGCTAGATAGGCAAATATATCTAGTTATTTAAATAAATAGTATATAAATAAATTTAATTTACATTTATATTACATATAATGGGTAGATAAAATGCATACATTATGGCACAGTGACATAATAGAAAAATATACTTTTCTGAAAATTGCAATTATAAAGACCATGCTGTAACATGAGGAAATATTATGACATGGTATCCCATTAAAAACTATAATGCAAAATGGTCGTGGCAATACAACCACAGGCATATACAATGTGTGTACACATATAAATAAGGAAAGTCGCTGGCAAACATAAAAATAATTGTATTCGAGTTTATTATAATATACTATTACATTTTCAAAATTCATGTTTTATATCATCTCTTCTACATAAAAGTAAAAATAAGGACAAACTGTATAATAAAAACCTCCCATGAAATTATTGTTAAGTTGATATTAAAAGCTGAGTGGTATCAGGCTACAGGCGCTGGAGCAGTGGTGTATCTGGAGCCACGTAAGAGGAGGTGATTCTTAAACAAAACTGGAGACAACAGAGCCATTTTAGACAATTTAAGTTGGGTATATTTTTCTTTCTTTTTTTTTTTTTTTCCCTCGAGCACATTCTTTATTTCAGAACTATATGATTATAAGAAATGATGTAAGTAAAATGGCACACAGAGGTCTATGCCCTCCAAGTAATACAGTACACTGATGAACTTAATTACTGTGTGTTATCTACATCTAAGATACTCATTATAACCAGTGAGCATTGGCCACTGTAAAATCTAGGTTAAAATAAAGGAGAAAAAGGAAAGATAATTAGGAAAATACCACCTTGCTAGGCATATGCGAGGATAATCTAGTATGGTGGAAGGAGAAAAACATCAATTTATTCTACACAGCCATCTTATATGTAGCAATAAAGACACAAGCATTGAAAAAAGTTAAGCTTTGTAAATCTAGCTATCAAAATACAAAACCTCAGGAACATGAAATATTGCAAGTCAAATCCATCAACTATTTTACATGTGGATGACAGTTAACATATGCTGACGCTCCTGTGTTGGGTGCATATATATTTATAATGGTTATATCTTCTTGTTGGACTGACCCCTTTATCATTATGTAATGTCCTTCTTTATCTCTTGCTACTTTCTTCGTTTTGAAGTCTATTTTATCTGATACAAGTACTGCAACACCTGCTTTTTTCTCTTTGTTGTTTGCATGAAATATCTTTTTCCATCCCTTCACTTTTAGTCTGTGTATATCTTTGGGTTTGAGGTGAGTCTCTTGTAAGCAGCATATAGATGGGTCTTGCTTTTTTATCCACTCTGTTACTCTGTGTCTTTTGATTGGTGCATTCAGTCCGTTTACATTTAGGGTGATTATCGATAGATATGTACTTATTGCCATTGCTGCCTTTAGATTCGTGGTTACCAAAGGTTCAAGGGTTGCTTCTTTACTATCTAAGAATCTAACTCAACTTTCTTGTTAAGTTATTGTGAACGCCGTCTGATGTTTCTTTATCTCTCCCTTCCTATTCTTCCTCCTCCTTTCTTTATATATTAGGTGCCTTATTCTTTGCCTTTAGTTAGTATTTGGATGGTCTGCTTTCTTTGCTATGATTTTATTTTCTCTGGTGACATATTTTTAGCCTTAGGGGTGTTTCCCTCTAGAGCAGTCCATTTAAGATATCCTGTAGTGGTGGTTTATGAGAGGCAAACTCTCTCAACTTTCCTTTATCTGGAAATTGTTTAATCCCTCTGTCATATTTAAATGATAATCATGCTGGATACAGTATTCTTGGTTTGAGGCCCTTCTGTTTCATTATGTTAAATATATCATGCCATTCTCTTCTGGCCTGTAAGGTTTCTGTTGAGAAGTCTGATCTTTGCCATCTTAATTATTATGTGTCTTGGTGTTGTCTTCCTTGGGTCCCTTGTGTTGGGTGATCTGTGGGCTTCCGTGTTCTGCGAGACTATTTCCTTCCCCAGCATGGGAAAGTTTTCAGCAATTATTTCTTCAAAGACACTTTCTATCCCTTTTTCTCTCTCTTCTTCCTCTGGTACTCCTATAATGCGAATATTGTTCCGTTTGGATTGGTCACACAGTTCTCTTAATATTCTTTCATTCTTGGAGATTCTTTTATCTCTCTCTGCCTCAGCTTCTTTGTATTCCTGTTCCCTGTTTTGTATTTCATTGATAGTGTCTTGAACCTCATCCAGTCTGCTGTTAAGCCTGTCAGTGGCTTGTCTCATTTCTGCATAGTCTTTCCTCATTTCCTCCCTCAGCTCTTGCACATTTTTTCTGTAGATCCGTCAGCATGGCTATGACTTTTATTCTGAGTTCTTTTTCAGGAAGACTGTGCATGTCCATTCCTTCAGATTCTCTCTCAGGGGTGGTGTTTGTCTGAAGCTTTGTCTGTATCATATTCTTCTGTCTTCTCATGACTATAGAATTGGTTGTTGGTAGTTGCACGTATGTCAGCTGGGCTCTTTATGACTTTAAAAAGGAAAGAGAAGAAAGGAGAGAAAAAGAAAAAGAAAAAAAAATATTTTTAAAAATACTACTAATAATAAAAAAAGTAGAGAGAGAGAAAAAGGAAAAGAAAGAAAAAGAAAAAGCAGCAACACCTAAAAAAAAAAAAAAACACCCACCGGGAGTGGTTTCTGTGTGAATGCTGTAGGTGGCGCTGTTGCTCCATTATTCCAGAGCCATGGCTGCGCCACACTTTAAAGCTGTGGCTGGGGTGAAAATGAATGGGAGGCTGTTGAGCTCTGTGGGAGTCCTAATTATGGCTACCCTTTCCCAGTTGCCCGCTATGGGGTCCGATGCTCCCCAGGACTCCCAGCCTGCTGGGCTGAGTGTGTCGGGGCGATGAGATTCTCTGCTGGGCTCCTGTCTCTTTAAGACCGCTGCAAAACAAAGCGCGCGCGCTTTTCTCATTTTTTTTTCTTCTCTCTTCTCCTTCCCTGAGCCAGCGTGAGCAAACAGGCGCGTTCCTGTTGAGACCCTGCGCCGTCTGTCTCTCCAATCTCCGCCACACTGCGCTTTGTGCGCCTGCATTCCTGGGGCCGATCCGGGGCTGGTTATCTCCTGGGCCTGCACTTCCACTCCCTCCTGGCTCTGAATCCTCTCCTCCCGCCGGTGCGCTGGGGTGGGGGAGTGCTCGGGTTCTGCCGGGTTGTGGTTCACGGTTCCGTTTCTTACCTGCCTGCCAGCTGCTGAGTCCTCTCAGGTGTGGCTGCATGCTGTGCGCTGTCCTGTGTATTCTGGTCTCTCTTTTAGGAACAGTTGCATTTGCTGTGTTTTTGTGGATAAATATAATGTTGGGAGGAAAATTCTGCCGCTCCGTTCACGCCGCCATCTTCCCAGAACTCTCTCTGGAGGCCCCCACCATGCGCACGCCTCCTCTTGCCGCCTGCGGCTTCCTCTTGTTCCGGGTATATTTTTCATAAACATTGCTGATATCTAGCCATTTGGTCTTTTATCTATTCCCAAAATCAGCACAGCCGGAGAAACAAAATAATATATAAACCTTGAAGCCTGGATCCTATCACTCAGGACATGAAGATATTACATGTTTATCTCTTTGATGTAAAATTTTTATTTCGTCATTAAAAATAGTGGAAAATAATGGTATTTCCATTTGAAACAAGTCTAAAGACCATCAACTCATTTTATCTTTCATCATTTAGGTCAAGCATGATTCTGCGAGAGGTATTGCACCACCCAGTTGGCCCCAGTATGGGAAACGCCACCCCCACGTTCATTAAAGACCCCAGCAGACAGCCCGTCCTGGTCCTGGGGGCGGGCCCCGCCGGCGGCTCAGCGTAGGACCTCCAGGCCTTCCGTGAGGAGCCCTTCACCTGTCCGCAGATGACGTCTGTACCGGCCTTCGAAGGATGGATAGGGTTTCACCAAACACAGGCGAGAGGGAACAAGCAAGTGAAGCAGAGGTTTTAAAATATCAACATTCTTGACTGGAGGAGACACAAGATAAAAGAAAAAGAACTAGTATTTTCTATTATATACAGAGCTGACTAGTCCCTTAATAAGGACCCAGTAGTTCGTTTGTTCAGTTATATATACTTCATAATGGGCAAGGCATCTTATTAAACTTATTAGAAAAATAAAAATAATATTCTTTGCTTAAAAACTTCAAGGCAAAAATATTACCAGAAGAGGTCATAATATACTTGGGCAGAAAGAAATAATCTGCTATTGCATAGGAGATTTTTTTTTAATGTGTTAAGTTCATGGCAAGGAGGCAGAAAAATGTTTTTGGATTTATTTTTAAAATATAACTTCAGATTAATTTTCATATGTGTAATTGATTTGTTTTCCTTTTTAAATGCCGATGCTGTCATTACTTGAGACAATAAATGTTAGCGAACAATGTAATTTTAATACAGAATAGCATCTGCTTCAAGGCAGTCAGAGCCACTTGTAACAAATCGTTCATACCTAAATCATAAATGCATGCTTCTTGTTATGCAAGCTCTCCCTGTTACAATATGCAAGGATCATGAAAAACATGGCCTTTTAATCTGATGTCTTGAGATGGACAAAATGAAAGAAACCCTAGCAAATTCATAGAACACTTCAGATGTATACGTGTAATCAAAACCCGTTTCTATTTTGGAGAAATGATGTCAGGCGTTTCACTGCCCACTCACGCCCTCTTTTCCACCATGCATATTGCGGGAGGACAGTCTAACGTCAGGCACCCCGAGCGGTCGGGCCGACCTGTGTGGGGGAAACACCACCACTTTCCTCACCTGGGTTCAATGCTTCAATTCCACAGAGAGCTCCTAGTTCATGTGTTTTTCATTTTAAGTTCTGCCTCCTTGAATGCTGTTTCCTCTATTCTGGCTCTCACCAAGGTCAAAGGAATCTTCAGCAAATAAAAAATGCAAACATCCAGTCACACACTGGAAATCTGCCCACCCAGTGTCTAAACAACCTTAACTTTAAAGTTAACGAGTTCATTTAGTCCACAACCAAGTCAACAACAAGATTCTAATGGTCAAGAGCAAAGAACAATCATATGATTTACTGAAGATATTAACTGTGATGACTTTAGCTAATGTCTCTCCTTTTGTTCAGTCTCTGGTGATGTCCATGGGGCCGCTCATCACAGGGACAATTGCTCTCTAAACAGCATCTAGGCCAGAGAGTCTCTGATTCACCTCTGAACACACCCAGCCCTCCCCTGCCTCCAGAGCACCTCGGCTCTGTGATGTTCATCCCGAGTGGCAGGATAGAGACTCCAAGATGCTCCTGCTGGCAGACCAGTAGTGTGGTACAGCCTAGGAAGAAATTCCATCCCTCTACGTATGACCCCTTGTAGTATCCACGGGCCAGGAAGCCCGAATAGGAGATGTGAATAGTGCCTTGCAGAAACCTTCAGTGAAATTTTTAAAAGTAGTTGGCCCTGGGAATGGGAGGCGTCCAGTTACTAATTACCAGATAGAGAAATTACCGGATTCAATTTCCAAAGGAGCTACCCAACCATCCACACTCTTGCTGCCTCATTATGAACACATGTATGTCGAGCGATTGGAATTTTATCACTAAACTGAAGCTGAACTCCATCTTATAAATTAGAATACATGAAAGAGCCTCTCTGACCATCCACATTATAAGTAGGTTTCAATGACATTTAGAAATGCGGTTCCTGCTTCCCGAAAAGCAACTAACACATGCAACTTCATGCAGCGACTCCAGTTTACATACTCCTCCATATTGGTGTTTTCTTACGTTAGATATTTATATGTTAAATCTAAGCCAGAGGCTCATAGGACTAAATTACTCGCCATTATAGCACTTTCCCACATAAAATGTGGAGAAACAGCCTCCTGGAAGTCATTAAAAATACATTTCTAAGTATATGATTTTGATATAAATGTTCCAAAGAACAATTCAGTGTAAAAATATTGGACTCATTTGGCTTGTTAAAACAAATTGTATGCTAATAACACGAAGGATTGTTTTTTAATCCATATTCCTCTTCTGTTATCTCTTGATGTTTCTCTATTTTCTAAAATTAATTTAATTATTCATTCAAGAAACATTTTGAGGACCTATTATGTCCCCAGCACTGTGCAAAGCACAGGAGACCTTACGGTGAGCGAGAGAACACAGTGCCTGGGGCGGGCGCAGGCTGCAAAGCGGTGATTAAGAGGCGACGTATCGCCAGGACTGGGTGTAGTTTGGACAGAGGCAGGGACAGAAAGAAGTCCCTGAAGATGATTAGGCTTTTGGAGTTGACAAGAAGGCATCTGCTGGCCTCATTCTCAAAGTTAGAAAAACCAGAGGAGCAGGCCCAAGGGGGAGGAACCAAAATGGAAAGTTACTTAGGATGACACGCCTGCAAGAATCTAGACATCTACGTGCAAGAGGCAAGAAGATCAGGCTCGCAATGTAATTTAGAAGATGAACATGACTGTCCAGATGGGTAGATAGAATGAAAAGATAACATAGGACCAAATCCGGAGAGTCACTAACTTCTGTTAAAGATGGATCAGAGGAGTCTGGAAAAGAATCTGGGAAGGAGGGAAAAGGTCAGCCGCCTCCGGGGTCGGGGCAGCACTTTCTGAGGCGAGGATGGAGAGTTAAGCCAGCCCAGGGATGAGAAGCATGTCTTAGACTGAACACAAGGTGAAAGGCTGATTGCAGGGGCCCCTTCCGTGTGAGGGAAGCGGAAGGCAAGTCATGGAGACAATGACTGCACACAGTCCTCTCAGCCTGGAGAGAGAGAGGCGAGGCGGCAGCACATGGAGGGAGCTGGGTGTTTTAGTTCTAAAACCGTTACGTCGAAAAGGATTTCAGCCTTGTAAGAAAGGTGAGGCTTGAAGCCATTTAGTCACTCTTGGAAGGGAACCTGTGGACAAAAAGACCACAGAGAGAAAAGCAGGAAAGAGAATCACTGAGCCCACATAAAAAAGGAAATACTTCCAGCAATAACCTGAAGAGGACTTATTATAAATAAGTAAGAGATTTCCCCACACCTGTGCTACTCTCTCTCCGTATAACACTTTCTAGCTGATTATTTACTTACTAATATACTTAAGAACAATCTCCTTCCACAAAGAACTTGAAGTGGGTAACAAAAAAGTAGTACAAAAACTAAACTATACCGCAAAATTGTAAACGAGATGTGGGGGTTCAGGCTAAAAGGAATAAGGGTTGAAAAACAGTGAAGCCAGGTATAAGAAACATGAATAAAGACATACATTTGCTAGAAGTGGAGCAAGACTTGGCTCAGGGCTTCCTAGTGAGCAAAGCAAAGAGACAAACCCGAAATGCCACAAGTCCCAGAGGTTCCAAAGCAAAGACGGGACCTTGAGCACTGCTGCTTCAATCAAGCCAGAGAGGAAAGGTTTCTCACCAAGACGACACAGGCAGGGAAGCAATGCCTTCCTTACAACATGTCAACGACTGATGAAACAACGAATTTCAAAACCCTGTTTCTTAAAATGTGCCCCGATATATACTAAAGGGAAATTATACCAGATGATTAACTTAGGTCCCAAGAATGCAGAAGTCCGACATCAGGCTTGATGGAAGACCTAGTGTAGACTATTTTAGAAGAATGAAAAAGCTACATGCCCTGCAAGCATTCGTTCATAAATATTATTAAATAGCAGTTCTCTCAAACTTATAATAAGATTTATGCAGCAGGGAATTTAAGGTTGTATTTTAAGCTCAGCCACAGACACGGGCAGTCACTCAGTCATACAATGGAGCTACAGCACAAAATGTCCCGACTGGTGGGCACACATGGAGATAAGGAATCCGGGAGTAGTCAGACAGCATGGGCTGCCTGGGACAGACCCGGTTCATGCCCGTTGTGACTAACGACAGCTATCCCTACCACTCTCACATGCACCCCTATTTGGACAATAAATTATATGGCCATCTTAGTGGTCACTGTTAAGTCTGTTTATTCTCTGTACTTGAATCTGTTCCTGTTTTGTTCTGTTCACTCATTTGGTTTGCTTTTTAGATTCTACATATAAGTGAAATCATACAGTATTTTTCTTTCTCTGGTTGCCTTATTCATTTAGCATAATACCCTCTAGGTCCTTCCATGTTGTTGTAAATGTCAGGATTCCCTTCTTTTTTATGGCTGAGTAATATTCCATGCTGTGCATCTATACTTGTATACATACACACACCACCACATCTTCTTTATGTTCTCTATGCTGTACCTTCATCCCTGTGACTAATTTACATTGTAATTGAGATTTGTGTCTCTTTTTCTCTTTCACCTATCACCCATCCACCCCAACCCCTCCCACATGGTAACCACTATTCTTTTCTCTTTATCTTTGAGTTGATTTCTGTTTTTTTTAGATTCCACAAATAAGTGATATCATATAGTATTTGTCTTTCTCTGCCTGGCTTGTTTCACTCAGCATAATGCCCTCTAGATTCATCCATGTTGTTGTAAGTGGCAAGATTTTATTATTTTTTTATGGCTGAATAATATTCCATTCTGTATATGTACCACATCCTCTTTATCCATTTATCTACTGATGAGCAGTTTGGTTGTTTCCACATCTTGACTGTTGTAAATAAAGTGGCAGTGAACAAAGGGGTGCATGTGTCTTTTTGAATCAGTAATTTTGTTTTCTTTGGGTAAATTCCCAGAAGTAAAATTGCTGGGTTTTATGGTATTTCTATTTTTAGTTTTTTGAGGAACCTCCATGTTGCTTTCCACAGTGGTCAAACCAATTTACATTCCCACCAACACTATAGGAGGGTCCCCTTTCTCCACACCTTCACCAACACTTGCTATTTCTTATCTTTCGGGTGGTGGCCATCCTGACTGGTGAGAGGTGATCTCACATTGTGGTTTTGATTTGCATTTCCCTGATGATCAGTGATGTGGAGCATCTTCTCATGTGCCTGTTGGCCACCTGTATTTCTTCTTTGGAGAAACGCCTGTTCAGTTCCTCTGCCCATTTTTTAATTGGGATATTTATTTTTGTGGTGTTGAGTTATATAAGTTCATTAAATGTTTGGGACATTAGCCCCTTATTGGATTTATCATTTGCAAATATATTTTCCCACACAGCAGGCTGCCTTTTTGTTCTGTTGATGGTGTCCTTTGCTGGCAGAAGCTTTTTAGCTTGATGTGGTCCCATTGCTTATTTTTGCTTTTGTTCCCCTTGCCCGGGAAGACGTATCCAGAAAAAAGTTTCTCATGCTGATGTTCAAGAGATTCCTGCCTATGTTTTCTTCTAAGAATTTTATGATTTCATGACTTACATTTAGGTCTTTGATCCATTTTGAGTTCACTGTTGTGTATAAGACGGTGATGCAGTTTCATTCTCTCACATGAAGCTGTCCAGTTTTCCCAACACCAGTTGTTGAAGAGGCTGTGTTTTCCCTGTTGGATATTCATGACTCCTTTGTCATTTATTAATTTGACCACAGATGCATGGGTTTATTTCTGGGTTCTCTATTTTGTTCCATTGACCTGTATAGGCCAGTATAGTATTGTTATCATTATTAAGGGCAGTTAACTTGTTTTTTTCCAAAACAGTTTTCTAAAGTTTAATAGACGTTAATACTGCTTAGGATGCTGCAGATCTTACAACTGCAAGGCTGATTCTTTCGGCCTAAGCTTTGATGGAAGTAGTTTAATACCCGTACTCAGCTTGTCTTAATGTTTACTAGCTATTCAGTACTATACATATTAGTGCATCATGAAAGCCAGATTAATAAGTCAATATATTTCTTGGTAATTTAGCATTTGGCAGATCACCATTGCTAACAAGGGTCTAGTGTTATGATTTCCCTGGACCACTAAAAATAATGATAATTTAGATTTGTGGATGGAGTCGGTGTATGTAGCATCCTACTACCTACTCACTGTACTAATTGAAACTTTGGCATTTTTAGAATCTGATGACTGACAGTCATAGCAAGACCTTTCAGCAAGATCCTTAAGAACTCTATTGCCAACAACAAAATTAAATATTGCCTGAATGTAGTTTGTGCTAAATATAGCTTATTAAACTTTGAGTCTCTCAATATATACATCTATATTCAGATCCTATCATTGCAAGACTTTCTCCTATATGACATTAAGATAAATATCCTTTGACCAGAATATTCAGAATAACTGCAACAGAGATTTTTCCATAAAATAAGTATGTTGAATATATATGTGAGCTCATTTCCAGAAATCACAGTATTTAATAGGATATTATGAAGATCTGCTTTCAAAAAGCTCAAAGATCCTGCCAACAGATCAATTTTTGTCTAGTTATTCCTCCAATTCAATGTAATTTAAAATGCTTGTCATTGAGGCTTTGCCCATACATTTTCTAAACAAGTCAAATTTAACATAATTTGGTTCTTGGGAATTTCAGAATCCATGTTTTGTGAAGTACTAAATCGTCTTCATTCCTTAAGCCAGCTTCAGTTGGGTATGAAGGCATTTGAAGCTGAAACTATCCCGATACAGTAAACATGTTTAGAAAAGCCCGAGCTTTCTTGGTTGATTTGTGAAAGGTTAGTGTTTGACAATGTATTTATGTTTCATTACCAGCTCATGCCTCACCATGCTTTAGCTTACAAAACTGCAGTGAAAAGTAATTCTTACTTAATTACATTTTAACTAGTCATTCTCTTGCCATGAAGTCCATGAAACCAGCATTAAACCAAAATGATTTGATGTGAGCCCAGAAACAGCAAGAGCATTTGATGAAATTGTCTGAATATAGAACTAGAGCTTAATTCAGTAGCTCAGCATTTCAACCATTTAATTAGATTTCTTTTGCATTAATGTGGGTATTTTATCTTAATGGAAGTTTAGTTTTTTTCCTATTCTACTCTTAAGAGCACTGTGACACACATCTAGATGAAAAGTTAAAAGCTTAACGAATCATTCTTATATTTTACCTACAAAATGTCAAAACCCTAAAATATTGAAAACATCAAAAAGTTTTAGCACAGTGAACGTATTCAAGCATCATATGATGGTTGATTTCTTCAGTATTCATCTAGACATTTTGGTGTCAGTATCCCCAGAACTATGGTCTACTGAACATCATCTTACCTGGAAACAAACTATGAGTATAAAATACTGGTATGTGTCCCATTGTCAATTTTTTCTAACTCATTCAGTCATAAAGAGTTAAATGTATTATATTATTTTAACTGGTCTGTTTCAAAACATTTCCAGGTCAGTGTTACAGCAGCCAAAGTTGTATTTGTCTACTTATTTACAAACATGACATTGATAAATTATAGGCATAATAATTATAATAAAATTTTAGGTCCCAAGATTTATGGCAATTAAAGAAGGAATCAAAATAAGGGAGTAATAATGGGTATGGTGCCCAGTGGTCACTTGACCACATACTAATGTTTGTCTGGGTTCAGTCGGACACAGCCATTTACATGTGTTGAAAGTAAAATGATATAAGTAATATGGAAATTAAAGGTTTTGTGAAAGTGGGAATAACTGGATAGCCAACTTCTGAAAGCCTGCAGTTAGAACAAGAGAGAAACCGTGACCTGTGGCTCTGTGACTTCAGCCCACACATTGGAGGATGGGCCACGTCAGAGTCCCTGAGAAGGTCATGAAGCCACCACACCTGGCTGCTGTCACTGAGGGGCAGGGACTCATGTGAGACCTGAGACACTGCCACAGCTGGAAAGTGAGGTTTCTGGAGAGGTCTGAGACCCCCCACACCTGTCCAATGCCCTGCCTCTTGTCCTCCTAAGAGAAGTGTCTTCTGCTTTGTTTCTAACTTCCACATCTCCCAGCGGTTCTTCTCATTGGCAAGATCTATTCTTCTCATTGGCAGAGCCATGCAGGGAAGTGCTTTCATAGACGTATGTTTGCCAGCCTTAAAAGTACTGGTGGTCGGGCCAACTCAGCAGTCATAAGCATTCCTCTACCCATATTTAATTCCCAAATAAAGACAAAAACATTGTTTCCACCTGTTGTAACTATGCGGCTAATACAGTGTAACTGTCCTTCAGTGAACTGAAGACATGCTGACCTCCACCTCCAAATTTATCATCTAGTATCTCTGGGTGATGCTTATTTCTTTCCATTTTATTCACACTCCCCCTTCACTGTCATGTAGTTAAATACTGAGATACAGGGTTAGTCATTGCTAACACACCTCAGATTCCATGAGAATTGAGCAGAGGAAAAGATGGGTAAGGCGCATAAACATATGCCTATCAAAGCAAGGAAACTATCCATGTGACTTGCACAGCCTTGTGAACCCGGTCACGTGGCCGTAATTGGTATTTCCATCTCTCTCTGCCTTTACAATCCTAATTCTCTCTGACTTCATCAAGTACCTCAACTAGTGAGTTCTGTGCCTGATGGGGGAATCTGCACCTCTATTCCTGGAGGATTTGTGTTGTGCGCAGGTAGGCCTATAGAACATGGGGAAACTGAGCGGCGTGCACAGAGAGCCTTCCAAGTCCCAGCATATTCATCTTTGCAATCACACCAACGCAGTCCCTTGATAACCAGGATCCGTCTCGGAGCCAAAACAGCCACCTCCTCGCGCTGTTTCGGCGGCATAAGGTTCCCTCAGTGGCCAGGTGGCAGCCTTGACCTGCAGTTCAGGGGAATGGCTGCTGTGGTCCTTTGCTGGGAACACTCCTTCCTTATGAATTAAAGCTCTAAGCATGTGGAGCTTAAACAGGAACAGGCTTTGATAGGAGATTAATAAATATTGAGAGGAGCCACTCTCATTTTTCCTGAGTTTTGTTCTTTTTGGTTATTAACACATTCCCTTTGGCAATGCCTCCAGCCCCTGGAACCAGAGTGAATTTGCACGCGCGGACCCCTCACAGCCAAGGGACCAGCGGGACCCTTGGGCCACTTCAGGTCAGTCCCGCCACTGCCTGTACACCGGACTGACTCGTACCAAGTCATGAGGAGCAAACGGTACCCTTCCTGTTGACCTCCTGCTCCACTGTCCTTTAGCTTACTGTTAGTCTTAAATGTAAATGCAGGAGACTGACCAGGTCAACAGCAGCGAACAGCAACCACCGCTCTTCTCCCCTAATTCCTTAAACCATTCCCCGAGTCTAGCCTAAGCCTGAAGACAAGCACTGGCCCTAGAGGAAACCTTTCTAAAATAATGGTCTCGACGCATCACTACTCATGATCAGAAGTTCTACAGACTTCTAAATAAGAATCAGTTGGATGGATCACGAAAGGGGTTTCAGGAGATAGTGGTGAATAGAAAGAAAAGAAGACAGCTTAAGGCCATTAGGATAACTCAGCCTAGAGAAGAGAAAGTTATGGGGTGACAGTAACCTTCTAGTATCCTTCTCATTTTCATCCACAGTGACTAACGAGAAAACGTAGGTTAGCAGGATAAACTTCTTGAGGAAAAAGATCAAAGGGGCTGGAATGGATTACTGAAAGGAAGCTTTAGGAAACTTGCTGTGGTTCCTGTGAAGCAGTCCTGTGTTAAGAGAGCAATGAACTAGGTGACCTATAAGGTCCTTATCATTTCTAACGTTTTCGTTGTATCTCATTTACAGAGGAAAAGTGGCCCCAGTGTCTGGCAGTATGGTATAAATGCAGTGGAACAAGGTAAAATCATTATCTGATGTCCATTCCAGAGGTGGGAGGAGGGTTTGGAGAAGCCGAGGCTGGCAAGTTTATGACAAAGCATTTTGTCCACCAAGACTTCTCTTAGCCCCTCAACAGCCCTGTGACAGTTGAACCATTAACTCCATGTTGCATCTGTTGCTATTTAAAGAAGGTTCACAGCCAGAAAAAAAAGGCACATGGGCTACTTAGTCACTTCTCTTGAATAAAAACTCCCAGGAATAAAGTTCATTCTACATGTTTTAATCTTCATTAAAATAACTTGACAAATAAGGACCAGTACAAGGACAAATCTTAAATAAGGACATTTGTGATCAACGAAAGAAATATCTCCAAAATCGATTGTTACTACTGAATTTTCTCAGAAATTGTCAGTAGAGGAGAAACATTCAGATGTAAAGAAAGAGTTTGTGCTTTGGAATTCGGTCCACCTTTAGAATCTTCTCAGGGGTGTGAAGTGTTTTCTTCTGAGAATGTTACTTAACCTTTCTGAGCCACGGTTTCTTCATCTGTAAAGATGGAGAAATAACCATCCTGCAGAGGGGTTTGGATAAGATATTTTTCAATACAGTGCATTTTCTTTCCTCTTTTTTTCTGTCCTTATTTATTCATTATCTACCTAATTTGGCCCCCTCAGCTTTTATTAAGACAAACTGGAAGTCACTCTGCACCCGCACCAGGCTCATGAGACAGCCACAAGCTGCGGGGGGCACGTGAGCAGAGGGAAAGCAGCCCGTTGTGAGCAGCGAGGTTAGGGGGCTGAGCGGCCAGGGTTCAACCAGATAAGCAGAAATTACCAGACGCTCTGAATTTATCAGGAGACCCTGGGAGACAACGGCACCCTTCCTCCGGAGGGACGCTTTCCTGCAGAAATGCAGTGAGAGCTGCATATGTGCGGCTTAAGGTCCAGCAACCCCATTAGAAAAAGTAAGAAACAAACCAGCGAAACTGATTTTCATTTCAAAATCTAACACACACACAGCACATTTCAGGTCTAGCCATACGTGACATGTTCAGCAGCCACGCATGGCTCACGGCTCCCACGCCGAGCAGAGCAACACTGGACCCAGTCTTCTGGGCAGAACGAGACACAGAACAGAGGCCGTTGGGAGGAAACCTGCTATTACCCCTGTAGGTGGTGACAGGCTGCTAAGAGTTACTCCCGCCTGGGTCCCAGCTCTGAGCTGAGTTCCTGGGCCAAAACCAAATGCCTCTGGGGCAGCCTTTCACCTCCCTGTGAACTTCTTTGTGACTTTTTTGAGATTTTGGTCATTGACCTGTGAAACAAACAACAAGTTTGTTAGTCTTGGGACCACAGGATATACTCCCAAATGCCCAGAGCTCTGGTGGCACAAAAGGATTTAGGGAACATCTGAGCTGCAAACGCATTTTATGGTCCAGCTGTGAAGCTCTAAAGCCCCAAGAAGGCTGGGAAAGACCGAACCAGTCCTGTAACCTGCTTTGAATAAAAGGGCATTTAGGGCAATTTATTGTCTTTCATTTGTTTGTCAAAACCAGTGGAGCCTCACCAAGGGAAGGAAGGGTTAGTCTTCCCACTATTTGTCTCATCTTTGCTGATGTTTGAGCAGGTGTTGGGCTAGTTATCTGCTCTATTTATAGGGTTTTTGGACTAGAACAAACCCTTATAAATGCAGTCATCAAGCTTTTTAAGCCTAGCCAGTAAACAGGGGGAAGCTTTAATTTCGGAACAATTGAAAAACACACATTTCACATTTTATTCCTCACCTATGGAATGTGTTTAAATGCTTGACACCTGACATGCCAGCACTGGGGTCCCAGGTGCCCCCTGCACCACACTTGGGTTCCTGCTGTTGGCTCCGAAGGGGCTGTTTGAACAACCTGACTCCCTCCTCCAATTATCCGCCGCCCGTGCCTGCCCCGCGTCAGTCCACACAGGAGGAACTTCCTGAAGGGCGCCTCTGCTCAAGTCATAGTCACGACTAATGATTTTCAGGTGCTCCGTCCCAAACGTATGCCCTTTACCCATTCAAATGTTCACAACCACCCTTCGAAGTAATGACTCTCAGACTCATTTTACTGTAAGGAAATGAAGGTTTGGGGAAAGCCAAGATCAAACAGTTTGTAAGGGGTAGAAGTGAGATTTGAACCCTGACACACTGAATCGCATGGCATGAATGATAAGCTATCTCAAAAATTCTCAGCGGCTCCCCATCCTCTTACAAATCTAGAGCAGGGTCTTCCTCCATCCAACATCCTCATTTTCAAAATTCCATCATTTTCAAGACTCATCTTAGACATCTTCATTCCCCCAGTTGAACCAGTCTCTCTTTTGTCACAGAAACTCTTTGCAGCATTATTAATTCACCTAAGACATTGCCCTGTCAAACCAGCTGGTGGATCTGAGCAAGGAAATCACCCTTCCTGGTCAGAATGAAAAATAAATATGAAAGTGTGCGGCAAGCTGCCATGGTACGGTGTGAAACATCCCTGGGGTCCACCTTTGTATTCTCTATGATCTTTGGGGCCGTGCCTCACACTGAAAAAGACGACCTACTTCTTGAACTGGCTCATTTACCCCTAAGAGATAAAAATGAATAACAAAACAACAGAAAACAAAGAGAAAACGTTCCCTAATCCTTAATCTTAACAAGTTTAAATTTATTTGAAAATTATCTAAATGTTCCTAGATGAATTAACTGGGAAATTCCATTTCCCCTCCAAATAGCTTATTTCTTTGATGTTTCCAGAAAAACAATTACAATCTTTCAGGCCAGGGTAAAACACAGAGAAAATTACTTTTATCAATGCAAAAGCAAACTTCAATTAGTTATTGATCAGAACTTTTTTTATTAATAGAGTTACTGCCTTCCACACACCTACACCCAAACACACTGACGCCCAGCCTATGCCATTTTCTTATTTTAAACAAAATGCATCTCAAAGTTGTGACTACTATGATTATTTTTCTTTATCTGCCTGTGTTAATAGTTATCCCATAGAGTATCTTGGACCTAAAATTTTGGCTTCAGCTACAGTAAAGGCTAGCTTGATGTGACAGATTGTCTTCCTCCATCATCTCACTTGATCTGATTGCAAAAGCTAATTTATAATATGGCAAGGTCCTGCTGAATACCCCAGCCTCAGCTAAGTAACCGGGGACTTTCTTAGGGCAGAAAATTGGCTTTGCCAATGAAGGATGAGGGATTTGTGGGCCAGTAAGAATGTTCCAGGATGGGCTCTCTTAACCTCACATGGAATATACATGCCTCTGGACATTTTCCCTTTCTCTGCAAGGACACAAAAATTTGAAAACAATATATATGATTATATAATCAACTATTGCTTGTATATTTTTCTTTTGCTCATGGACCTCCTGAGATTGGGAAGAGGGCAGGATACAAATGAGAAGCTGATCTTCCACAATGCCCAGTGCTCCTCTGCTCCAGACTTTTCAGAAGGGATCGAAATGGAACTTCGGGGCTCATTCATGGCATAAAAATTTCACTTTTTATTCCCCACTGAAACATGGGTGGTTGGGGAACAGCTGTGCCTCAGATTCATGTAACTCACTTTCTCTAAAGTGTTTAATTTTGGGCACCAATTTCAAATGTGTCCTTACAGATTTTTTTTTAATGACCGTGATAAGGTTTGCATCTGACTGGCTTTGATATTTTCTAGAGGTGTGTGTATTTGATCTGGCACCAACTTGTGAGGCAGATACCTCTACAGAGAGGAAATTGATGACACAGTGGATAAATGGTTCCTTTTAAGGGATGGTTAATGGAGATTTGCAACCAAAGCCTAGATTTCACATATCTTGCCCTTCAGATTCTTTCAACTTGACTTTTATGCTTTTCCTGTGTTATTATATCCTGTGCATGGGGATTTCATGACAAGTTCAATGGCACTGAAAGAAAAAATATTATAGTCACTAAGATTGGCACTATGAAAAAATTTCAAAGATAAAAGGACCCTAGGTCACAGTCTACACAGCTTGTGCTTATCACCACTTGTAAAGAAAATGAGAGAGAGAAAGAGAGTGGGAGATACAGACAGACAGACAGACAGACACACACACACACACACACATACACCGATTGAGAGAGAGAGAAAGGGAAGCTAGTTTATTCTATATTGTCTTGACTTAACCTGTTCATTTTATGGGATTATTTGCTTGGTTATCATTCTAACAGTAGATGCATGCTGGCAGGAAGTGATAATTTTAAAAGAAAAGTAGAAACAAAATTTAAAAACGAAAATACAATTTTTATAATTATTTTTTGAAAGTTACTCTCTAACCCTTGCAATTCTGAAGAATGGAGCTGTTACCAAGAATTCCACAGACTAAATTTTCATTTCCAAGCTTAAGAATATTTCACTTTAAGTAACTTACAATGCTATGTGGAATCAAATAATTCCAGAGAACTACGTTGATGGCTTTATTACTCAGCTCTAATGATTATATCTGCAGACACATTGGCTTTTTAAGAAAAAAACTATAGTGCCTGTTTACCAGAATAAAATGTTCATCTCATTGTCCCAAATGAGCTGTCTCTCCTTAAAGTGACTTCTTGGTGGCAGCAGATATCTAAATGAGACAGAGAAAATTTAACAAGAAATTCTAACTACTAGAAATAGTAGTCACATTCAATGACAATATTTTGAAAAGTTAGTTTTTTCATTTAATATATAAAGAGCTCTAGATAATGAATAAGAAGCATAGAAATTTAAAAACGGAACAGAAGTAGAAAACCTGACATAAAAAAATAAAACATAACTAATGCATTTGCTGAAAGACTTTTCAGTCTAACTAGCCATCCTGTGGATGGTAAAGGAATGTAAGACTGCTGCACAGTCTAACTTCTATTTAAGGATGAATAAATAGAACAAAATCCATGTGAAGTACATGAACAAATTCTTCAGCCCAAGTTGGGGGTGGGAGACAATATCCTACAAGTTAGGTGGGAACGTTTTCCTCTCAATTAGATTTACATAGGAGAAAAGAAATCAATTAAAATGTTTGCCCTACTTTTTCTGGGAAGTAGAAGACACACCATCGAAGACACAGGAAGCATTCTGGTCACGTGCCAGCAGCCAACACATTTTCCAAGCATGGAGTACAGCCCCTCCACTCTGCATTCCCGTCTCACCTGTTTGATTCCCACCTTCCACCCCCACCCAAACAACAGCACTCTCCACATCTCGGCAATTTTTAATCATTTGCAGTCCACCAAACTCATCATGCTGTGTCATCGTCCAGGCCTGGAAAACACTTCGCTCTTTGCCTTACCTCAGTCATTCAGTTTCTTATATCCATTTATTCAATCATTCAACATTTTGATTTTGCCCAGTATGGGTTTGGCACTGGATTTATAAGTAGGGCAAAGCCCCTGCTCTCTGGAGGCCTGCATTCTAATCAGGAAGGATGTCAGAAAGCATTTTCATTGGGTTCCATTACTGAGGTAAGCAAGGGATGCTTCTAGAACGTACAATGAGGGCAGCGTCACTGTGGCAGTCGGCCTGGCAGGGAGTGTGAGGAACATTCTAGAAAGACCGACAAGTGTATGCAGAGGGCCAAAGGGAAAGACAACACTTGGTCCTGGGATATAAGTACAAAAACAGGCCTGCTTCAGGGGCTTTATCTGAGCTCTTCCCCTGCCTGAATCATGTCTCCCTTGAGGACCGAGGGCTGTCTCCCTGTCTTCTTTGGAGCCCCTGTCAGCTTGGAGCCTCCCTCAGTTTCTTGCCCTTGGGCCTCTCCAAAGGGAAACTCACATGGCAGCTACTGTCCCCTGGAGTAAGCCAGACAGGGGGCAGGACGGGAGTCAAAGTGACCTCGTAGCAGAAGTGACCCCTCCTGTTTTTGTCATATTGTATTCTTTAGCAAGAAGTCATCAGTGCAGCTCATACTCAACAGGAGGGGATTATAAAAGGTCATGGAACCAGGAGGCGGAATCATGGGTGGATGTCTTGAAAGCTGCCAGCCATTAAGGAAATAAATGCATGAGTAAATATATATTTGCAAGTTGTTACTAAGAGAAAGAATAAAGATGGGGAGCATGAGACATACTGTGCATTACATGGTCAGGAAGGGCCTCTCTGAAGAAGTGGCAGGAGACTTGGACCTGAAGGGGTGGAAAGAATCAGCTTCAGGAAGCACATGGGAAGAACACTCCAGGCAGAGGGCGGAGCGTAAGAACCCCAGGGCAGAACTCAGCACAGACGCAAGTGAACGGAGGCCCCTGTAAGTGTGGGAACGTGGCACAAGGTGAGCTGGCTGGGGCGGTAAGAGGCCACGTCGTGTTAGAATATTTTTATTTTAAGTGTAAAGAGAAGCCAGAGATTGACACAATTTGATGTCTAATTTGAAAAGCTCCCTCTGTATTGGGTAGAGGACAGAGTGGGAGAAGACAGACACACCAGGGAGGAGGCCATGATAATAGTTCAGGTGAGCCACGCGCTGAAGTGGCTCAGGTAACTCGGTACAGAATGGCTCTTGGTTCTGCTATTTAATGGCAGAAGACTCGGAAGAGTTTGCTGATGGAGTGTCAGTGAAGCAAGGGGAACCGAGGTGTGAAGGAGTCCTTGTGGAGTCCAGCGATGATGGTGGTATCTGGGGCCACTGGGCTGGATGGAACCGGAGCCCCCCGCCTCACGAGGCTCCCCTGTCACTTCAGGCCCAGGACTGAGCCCTGTGGCGCTCTCCCCGCTTGCCGGTTACAGAGACGAGAAGGCGCAGCTAAGGAGCCTGGGTGGATCTGCCCGAGGGGTGGGAGGAGCCTCGGCAGGGAACGGCCGTGGACCCTGAGAACTGGGGGTAGAGAACTGGGATGCCGAGCGCTCAACCAGTCCTGCTGATAGACCTATCTAACTTGTGGTGATGAAATGAAATGTTCGAGTTTGCCCGAACTGAATGGCAAAGGTTTTCTCTTCTCACGGTTAGATTTTCATAGTTTGAGGAATCACAAAGGCACTAAAATTGTGACAATGAATGCCACTTGCTTTGCAAACCTTTAACGGCAAAAGTCAAGAAACGGTCGCCGCACACATGAAAGGGTAAAAACAAGGTCAAGGAAGGAAAGAATAGAAAGGGAGCAAGTTAAGAGAGTAACAAAGGTGTAAGAAGATATGTGAAATATGCATATAAAAGCAAGAGTGGCTAGAGAACTACTAGGCTTGGAAGAATTTGCAGGAAAAAAACTTCAAATGGGATAAATAAGATCATTTTACAGAGAGAAAAAGTACAAGAAGAACTTAATGGAGAACTTCAAAGCAGCAATAACAGTCCAAGGAACTTGAAAGGCAACAAGAAATTGGTGAACTTAATTGTAGAAAGTTCAGCTCAATCTTAGTTTATGGTAGAAAAAGAGACAAGATAAATGCGTTAAAGATATAGAAAACTTTTAAAACCCTTAATCTAAAAATGAATGTAAAATAGGTTTCAAACATTATAAATTTTAAAAATACACCATCTTCAAAATTTATAGTTAAAAATATATTTATGAACAACTATAATAACTCCAAAAAGGAGGAAATTTTGCACTCTACATTTTCTTACCACGACGCAAGGAAAACTAGAAATTATAAGTAAAAATTCAAATCAACAATAACAAAAATACAGATCAAAACTATGGAAAATGTTTAATTAAATATTGATTCAAGGAAGAAATAAAAAATAGAGTAGTGCATGACTTAGACAACAATTAAAATACAAATATCATCTTTTATCTCAAAAGAGGTTTAGAGGAAATAAAGTAAACATTTAACTCAGGCTGTTGGAATTAACAATCCTAAGGAAAGTGATAGAAATAAGTAATGGTGTGTAAAATAGAAATGACCATGTTAAATGAGTAAATGTGGAATAAGTAAACAAAATAAATGAATGGGTTTTTTTTCCCCAAACTATTAGCAAATCTAATGAGCGAAGTAAGAAAAAAGCAAATAAATGAAATTTAAAAATATATAGTAAATGAAAGCATGTAGTAATTACAATATTAACCATATGAATAATTTCTATAGTTTTACTTATTGAATTTAAAAACTTATTAAGCTCTTATTTTTGAGGAAAATAGAAATCACAGAGAAAAAGAGGAAACAAAGGATACATAGATCAATAAGATACAATTAAGAACAACATCAAAGAAATACTTGTTACAAATGGTTCCATGTCTAGGTGGAACAGAATAATAAGAGATAAGCTTTATGCTGTATAACTGTTTTATACACAAAAGATTTATAAAAATTATCTGAGAAAACTCCATATCTATCCCTAATTCAAAAATGCTTTTTAAAAAATTAGAATACATGGATAATCTCATTAAAGTATAAGCAATATTTCATTCAAATCATTAGTCAATTAAATACTAGTTGCAAAATTTTTGTTATTTTACTAAAATCAGAAACTAATGCTAAGTACTACTGTCATTTTTGACGTGAAAGGTCTGGAAAATGCTATTAGATGCAAAGAAAAGAAAAGGGAAAAAATTGGTGGGGAGAGACAAAACTATAATTATTTTCAGGTGATGTGCTTACATATCTGGTAAAACAATGGGAACTTCTAAAATCACCTATGTGAAGTGGGCCAATTCCAAATAAATACATGAAATTTTATACTTTCTTTACAGAAATGAAATAACCATTTAAAATATAATGGAAAAAGAGACTACATTAACAATATCCACAAAAAGAAACAGTAAGAACAAGGAATATCATTAACAGAAATGGAACCCATGAGATTTTTTTGTGTGTGCTCTAAAAGAAAAGACAACATATTTTTAACAAGGCAACCCCCTCACCCCCAATAAACAATTTATTTCAATTGCACACTAAAAGGGGGCTCTCTGGAAACTTTATAAAATAAATACAAACTTTACCCCAAACTTTAAATATATTAAAAAGTTTAAATTTACTAAATACTGACTACTAGCACAAAAATGGCCACAGATCAATGGAATATAATAGATTGTCCAAAAATAAATCCCAGTGTATTTCAGAACTGAAAATATGACGAATAAAGAATCACAAATCAGTGAACAAGAAAAAGAATGTTCCAGAAATGGTTTGGGACATTTGGTTAAAACCTTAGAAAAAACAAATACAGATTCTTTATTCCACCCAGAGTAAAATCCCATATGTAGTGAAGTTATATGTAAAAAAATATTAAGACATAAAATCTTAGAAGATAACATGGAAGTGAATATTATAAATATGTGGCTGTGGCTGAAGTTGGGGACAGATGGAGTGAGAAGTATTTTTTGAACTTAAATTTAATAAAAGTACAAATTAAAAAGATAAATGGATTTGATTACATAAAACTTTTTACATTCACAGGGAAAATGTTCAAAACATAAACAACAAAGGGAAACATACTTGCAGCAAATACAACATTTAACTTCTTCACTAAATAAAAAGCTGTAAGAAAGAAAAGTACAAAATTCCAAGTAAATTAATGATCGAAGGACATGGAAAGAAATTCACAGGAAAAATGCAATGACTATAAACAATCACTTGTGATAATGTTCAAATTCTCTAGGAATCCAAAAAATGTTTCCATAATTGATCTATGATGTCAAGGAGAAAACATAAAGTGTAACCTGAGGAAAATAATTGCTTTCTGACATATTCATTCAATGAAATATTATACAAAATAGACTACAACAGTGTTAAGTGAAAATGAAAGGTAAAAAATTACATGCGCAATAGGAGAATAATCGTCATCAAAATGAAAGTTTTGCGCATAGATCAAAAGACTGAAAAAGATAAAAATCTTAATGGCAGCAGCACATGGGCAAAATTTTATGGGCTGTGGAATTTTTTTCTGATTTTCCCTATTGCTCAATTTTTCTCTGATGAGTGAGGAAGATTTTATTTTTGATGAAACAAGTGAATTTGCCGTGCCAACTAGGTCTCACTTTTCAAGGCCCAGAGGGAGAGGAGAGGGCTCCTGGGCCCAGCGGACCCGTGTGACCCCTACTCGCCCCCAGGACAGCCGCCCCCTTCCAGAAGTGAGCACAGCTCTGTTGCAGCAGAGCTTCAGGAATGGAAGAATTAGGAACAGCTGGGACAGATTCAGAGCCCTGGTGTGCATGCCCCTTCAAAGGCAGCCCAGAGGCAGGCAAGGTGAGAGGAGTTCAGGGCAGAGCCGGAGCTGAGGGACAGGTGGCTCAGGCCCCAAATGCAGCAGGCAGTTGGAGGGCACATGGGGCTGGGAGGGAGCTGAGCAGAACGTGGCACCTGCCGCCGTGGGCTGACCAGCAGCTGAGTGCCAGAGGAAGGAGAAAAGCTTAAGGCAGCAGAAGTGGCCACAGCAGCCCACAGGCAAGGGAAATAAAGCAGTGTGAGAAGGAAGGACCTACTTTAAACTGGTGACAATGTGCAGCGTTTGTAACAGCCTGTCTTGGTGTGATTATTGGTTGGCAGTTGTGTGTGTTGTCATTTAGATGTTTTCTAACAATTATGGCTTAATATTGTATAATGCAGGTTTGTTTGTTTGTTTTTAAGGAAATATGTAAGAATGGAAAAGGGACTGGAACAACCTGACCCTGGCTTGTGTTTGCCTGGCCGAAGGGTTGGTTATCATGGGCCTTGGTTTCCCACTATGGGGATCGAGCGATTCATTCTGCCAATATTTGTTGCGCATGTCTACTGCAGACCGTGTGGCTGGCCCTGGAGATGCATGATGAATGAGATGAGTGAGCCCCTCACAATTAGGGGGCCGCTGCGGGAGCAGAGAATCACAGGGCAGGGGCTGGGGGTCACGGGAACGAAAGAGGCCAGTGCTCCCGAGTCCAGAGAGTGTGCGACATGCTTGAAAAACGACAAGGAGGGTTTTCTGTTTGGCCTGCGTGTAGAGGGACATGTCATGCGGAGCCGTGTCAGCCGTTCTGGGCTTCATCCTACAGGGTCTGGGAAGACACTGGGCTTTAAGCGGGGGGGTCACACAAGCAAACTCAAGTTCCGTAACGATGACCCCAGGGCACATGAGAGGGGAGACCCCTGGTGCCCTCCTGCAGGAGGTCATGGGGGGAGATGCCCAGAGCTCGCCTGTGAGGGCGGAGAGACAGACAGGATTCAGGTCAGGAGAGGAGGACAGCGTGAAGGGCGTCCCCCACGTTTCTGACTTTAATGCCTGGGAGGACGGTGGTGCCCCGTGGCCTGGAAAGTGGGCAGAAGAGGAGGAGCAGGTTTGAGAGAGAAAAAGGTGATATCTGTCGTGAACACACTGATTCTGGGCGATCCGTGATGCCTTTAACTTTCGGTGTCTGTCCCCCTGAAATCGCGGGGCTGACCACAAGCGGGGAGTTCAGGAGGGAGGCTCGCGCGAGGCGGGTCTGCCGAGCAGCAGCAAAGGACGCCTGTGCCTGGGGCCGCCCGCGGGCCTCGGAGGGAGAGGGGCTCCGTGGCCGAATCCCGGCCAAGCCGGGCCCCAGGCGCCGCCCGCTCCTGGGAAGAGCTCGGCCAGGCGCGGAGACGGGGTGGCCGGCAGGGAAGGACGAGGCGGGCGCCCAGTCCGAGGAAGAGGGGGAACACCAGGCTGCGGGCCCCCGGGGCGGCCCTGCGGGACGGGAAGGCGGACCCCGAGGGCGGCGGCCGGGGCGCGGGCGAGGCGGGGCCCGGGAACCCCTTCCCTCCGGCCCGCGCGCAGGAGGACGGCAGGGCTCCGCCACGGACTGGTTTCCCAGGACGGCGCCGACAGGTCGTCACCAACTAGGTGGCTTAGAACAGCCCGTCTATTACCCCGCGGTTCTGGAGGCCGGCAGTCGGAACCAAGGCACCGCCCAGGCCGGCGGGCCTCTGCAGGCCCGAAGGAAGAACCCTGCTTGCCGCCGGCTTCCAGGGGTTCCCGGCAAAGACGGCATAGAACCGAAAACCTCCTGTCGCCACCGCCGTCCGCACGTGGCCTCCATCTGTCTGTCTGGGTCTGGGCACCCCTGCCCCGTCCCTTCTACGACCCCCCGTCACTGCATTCAGCGCCAAGTCCAGGGTCTCGGCTCAGGCTGTCGTGACAAAACGCCACCAGTTAGCCGCTTACATAGCACAACCGTGCTTCTTGCGGCTCGGGAGGCTGGAAGTCTGGATGAGGGCGGCCGCGGGGCTGGGCTGCGGTCCGGGGCCAGCCCGCTTCCGGGCGGCAGAGGCCAGCTCCTGAGACCCTCCTAGGAGGGGAAGGCAGAGACCTCCTCACGGGGCCCCACCCACAGACCCCCATTGTCCCCCAAAGGCCCCGCCTCCCGTACCATCACGCTGGGGATGCGATTTCAACATAGGAGCTTGGGGGAGGCGGAGGGACACAAATATTCAAAACACCCTTTAGCATCTCATCTTCACCTAACTCATCACAGTAGCAAAGACCCCGTTCCCAAATAAGGTCACATTCTGAGGTTCCGGTAGCCATGGATTTGGGAAGGACGCCTTTCAACGCAGTACTGAGATACACAGAGGGAGTGGCTTTTGTTTGCTGGCTTTATTCACTTTATACTTGGAAAAGTAAGTGATTCTGAGTTCTTTGTCATCACATGATGCCACTTGGAAAATCCACGCTCCCTAGAGATGGCAATTATTTCCTAAGAGGTTCTTGCAGAATTTAATGAGATTTTACACCAAATCTGAAACCAGTGAAGAAGACTGTCCCTCTGGGGTAAAAATGGCAATGCCATGACAGCATGCTTTCTGATGCTTCTCAGCAACTCTTAAATATTCTGAAATTGTCATAATGTAGAAGACTTCTGGGAAGAATCAAATGAAATTTTGTAAATTTTGTGTCTATATTCAATTTCAGATTTTCTCTAGGAGAGCATGATTTTAGAAGAGCCCATTTCCACGAGAAACACCTAAACCCTTTGTTGACAAATCACCCCCCCAGAAAATCTATTTTATAAACTGTTTAAATAAATTGGCCAGTTGGGGAGAGTAGCACGCAGTTACAGTTTGTTATCATGTTATTGGGATTTAAGTAATTAACTTATATACCTCGTTTCCTCATGGCATGACTAAAACAAAATAAACAGAACAAAAACAGATCCCTTACCTTGAGGAAAAAAACAGACAGAATTTCAAGACCAGCTACACTAAAGCTATTTCAAATACTGGCGTCCATTCTTTCTTTACTGAGTTTCTGTTACAAGAATTAGGATTCTGAATAGTAAATCCACATTGGTGATAGCTATTCAGATAACCAGGAAATGCAGAAAATATAGTTCTCATGACCATTTTCCCTCCTCCCTCAGCCTTTGTAGCTTTAACTAAAATGCAGCAATCTAAAAATACATGTATGTTCTGGTACCAGTGGATTAACCATCATTTTTACTTATTTTAAGTTTCTTCCTGAAGGCAAAAAGCTGAAAGGAAACATCTGCGACCCTGAGTCATTCACTTTTCCAGGGATGGAATCCACAGACTGTAGTTGAGACACTCTGTATGTTTCATTTCAGGTCGGATGAAGGAATAATTGTGAAATGCTTTGTGAATGACCACCTTGTGGCAAGAACTCAATGTCCCACTGGCCGCAGGCGCCAGGCATGCCTTTGCAGGCTGCCATGGACAGATCTGGGTGGGCGTCTCACAGCCCGCCTGCGGGGCCCACCCTGACGGCCGGCGCCCCCGGGAGCATGCTGCCCTCCAGCCCAGCTCATCACTCATCATCACATGCGCCCTGGTTGCTGACCTTCCCCAGCATACATGGGTCTGTGGACCACAGCAGCTATTAAGCCAGCTCCCCAGAGACCCCAGGAAAACGCACTTCTGCCTCAGAAAATTCTAGGCTGAATGCCACCTAGGCTTAACTAAGTCTTCTTCCTCCCTGTGGTAGTCGGCACATTTTCTAACAAGCTTATGTTTCACAAATTTGTGTGTATGTAAAGACTTGTGATATGTGAAAATTAACTCTTTGTCTTTTGCATGTCAGAAACCAAAATAGAAAATAACCTCCCCATTAATTCAGCAGGTAACTATTGAGTGTCAACTATAAGCCAGGCACTATGATTGGTACCAGGGGTACAATGATGAGCAGAACAGAAAGGCTCTCTGTCCTCACAGAGCTTGCAGTCTAATAAGGAAGACATATAATAAGCAAATATTCTATAGCGAGAGTGTTGCCAACTGGTAAATTCTACACAGGTAAGGAACGGGTTTGAGAGAGCATATAACATGGCAGACCTCATGAAGTTTCTGTTCATGACAGTAGAGATGAAATCTGATGAATGAGTAGAAATTTTCAGTGAAATGCAGAGATGGAAGCACCCCAGGTGGAGAGGTAGACAAACACAAAGGTGTTATATGATCAGAAACATGATATGTGCAAGGAAATGAAGGTCAGTATGTGTGGCAGGAAGGGAAGGAAGGTGGTAAGAAAGTGTCGGGAGATGAGGACTTGAGACTTTACCTGTAACAGCGGGAGTCATACAAGGGTTTTGAGCAATATGCTGATGTAATAAAGTTGACATTTTTAAGCAGTTACTTGGGTGGCAATGAAAACAGCAGATTACAGAGAGTGAAGACCGAATGGGTGATCAGTTAGGAAGCTCGGCGTCAGTCCAAGCAAGAGGTGAGGTGGCTTTGACCAGAGTGAGGACAGTGAGAAGAGCCGACGGGAGGCGGCTGGCCTGCAGGTCTGTCTCCGTCTCTGGCCTGTGGTTCTCTGTGGTGGTGCCCGTTCCTGTGCTGGGGACGCTGAACCGCAGGAAGTGGGGATGGCTGCGCAGACGAAACCATGCAGCAGGTTCCTGACATGTTGCATCTGGGGTGCTGGTCAGGCCTCTGCACAAGGATAGCTAGCAGGCCACGACATACAGGCCTGAGACTCTGAAGGGCCTATTCACACTGGAAATGTAAATTTGAGGGTCACTGACACCCAAATAGCTGTGGCAATGAGAAAGTCCGGGATGAGAAGAGAGAAGGTTCTAGAAAAAAACCTTAAGAAACTCCACTATTTAAAGATTGGACAGAGTGAAATGAGTCAGCATGAGGAACGGAAAAGGGGAGGGAGGAATAAAACCCCAGGACAATGGCTTTGTCCCAGAAGACAAGGGAAAAGATTGTTCTAAGGACAGAATGACGTGCTGATAAGTAAAATGAAAGCTGAACAGTATCCCTTAAATTGGGGACCTAAGGGTGATCAGTGACCTTAGCAGGAGCTATTTCAGGAATGATGGGTGGGCGCTGGATTGCAGGGGTAGAGGAGTGTACAGAAAGTGTGTTGTTCCACAGTAATTTGCTATTTTATGAGCCTTTCCTATGTATGTTCGTCATCTAACAGGATGTGACAGTAACATCCAGTTGCTTGGTTATACTGTGGGCTGTTAGAGATGAAAGAGAGAAAAGACAGGGTAAGAGAGAGAGAGGGAAGGAGAAAGAGAGAGGAAGGGGCGGATAAATAGGAAGGAGGAGGGAGGAGGGAGGGAGGGAGGGAGGATACCGGATTAATTATTCAGCAATGGCAGAAGGTGATGAACTCCTGACACGATGGCCCGTGACAAGTGGGTCCTGACATTACCTTCTATTTAAGACTTGGGGGCAAGTTTTCACCTGGAGCCCTGGGAACATGAAATATTTCATTGCATTTGAAGAGCAGGCACTTCTCTGACTCCATTTCGTTCAAGTGAACCACTTGAAGGCTTGTTAAATACTCCGTTTTGAGTTCTCTCAGCTCAGCCTTGCCAATGGAAGAAAGGAAGAAAAGGCCTGTGATAATGCAGAGACATGTCTTCTTCAATTACTTTACTTTTATCATAATAACTTGACCAGTATCATACTAAACTTAGACACCTAGTGAAAGGTCTTTCCGGATAGGATTCTACCTACGTGCAGTGCACACTGGTAGAGTCTGCGATTTAAAAGAAAATCTTCACGTTTGCTCCCTCAGTTTATTTTCTAAATTGCATTCATTCTTCCCGCCCCACCTCACCTGCTCCCCCTTGATCCCCTCGAACTATGCAGTCATGTTTTACGGGAGGAAGGAGCAGAAGCTTGGTGCCAGGAAGCTCAGGAACGGGGCTGCTCCCGCGTTGCCCCGGCGCGCATGCTTCCAGGCAAACGACGGACAACACGTGTTCGTTTCCTCCCACAATCGATCAGAAGTCTCTGTTTTCTACTTTACCATTCCTAAAAAGGCCCACTTGAGCACATGCCCATCAAACTAAACTATGAAAGTAAGAGCCACTGAGGAGCTGAGTTCCAATGACCCGGGCCCTTATAAACGCTGGATTTTTTTGAACTTCCAACAGCGAAGAGGAAGAACTTTGAGACTATTTCCTTTTCCACAAGTGAAGAAGTGGTGCAGCCGAGAGACTACGTGGTGGAGAAGGGAAGCAGACCAAGAGCAGGGGCGACTGCTACCCGCTTCAGTACCATCCCCCTGCAGCCTGCACCGCACTGGAACAGAAGAATGAAAAGAGGACCAGAAAACCAAAATTAAACATCATAACCTTCTACATTTTATCTGAGCATTTGCTATTTTCTCAGTCCCAAACGATGATGAATAAGATGTGCAGGATTTGTTCACTTACAAAAATTCTAACAATGGCTCACATACAGGCCGCTTTGTGGAGCCAGCAATTAGAAGAATGAAATCTGTGACTCACCCCTATAAATAGTCTGTTCCCCGATCTCAGGGACCTCCTGCTGCTTCACGTCATAGACACACAGTACTTCACGTTTATGTGGTCACCCTGTGCTCCAGAACTCAGCAGCCCTCTTGTTTTTGTGGCACCGTATCTTTATGCTAAACGGATGTCCATGTTTTTGCCTGCGTTCTCCCATGATATCCAGGTCAAAACCTCAGCATATTCTGTGGTTCTTCCTTCCTTCTCAGTCTCCCAAATCCAACCAGTCCCCAAGTCCTATGATAACAGCGACCAGTCTGTAAATTCCTGTTCCGCACCAAGCTGGGCTCAGTAAAGTGGGGTCACGTTTACTCACCCTGCGTGCAGGCTTTGCAAAGAAAATGAGGCTCTTTTTTTTTGGTTTTCTAACACTGTTCTCACTTTTCCACAGGAGCCCTGTTACAAAGGCAGCCGAATAAAAAAACTAAATATTAGGCCTCTCTAGCCAGGGAAATCATCTAAAGTTTCTTTAAGTATGTAAAGCCTCTTGGGGTGGTGAAAATGTTCGCCTTTCCCATATCCAGCTTTGTCCCTCTGCCCCTGCCAGACGGCACCTCCTCTGCTGATGCCTGAGGTGAGCGAGCCAGAGGCGATCCTTGGGCAGAACGGGGCACAGAATGGGGCCCCCTCGCTGCTCACTGGGCCGTCTTCCCAGCTGGTGACGATGGGCCAGCACTGGCCTCACCTCTGGGAAGCCTGGCCGCATCTGCTTCTGACTCTGTGATTGTCACTCTGGCCAGCTCACCTGCTGTGTGGTTCTGCTCTCGCTGGTGCTGAGGACCCTCGGGTGCTTCCAATCCCTCCAGTCAGCCACTAGATTAACCATCCCCTGCAGCCCCTGCTGCGGGTCCCCAGGCCCCCACGGCTCCCTGGGAGGCCCACACTAGCTCTCAGCTCAGCTCTCTCCTGAGGCTCCTGTGGGCCTCTGGGATATGGTCATTACAGTTCACAACATACAGAAATCAAAACCAGCACAGAAAACGTAAATGCTGGCTCCGCTTCTGCCCGAACAGGCTGCAAAGGTGGAGTTGCTTTGGCTGAGCGCTGCCTGCCCTCTCAGACGCCTGCAGGGAGAGCCCCGAGTCAGTCCCCCCTCAGGGGTGAGAGGCACCTAGGGGTCTCTCCCCCTGGCCCTCCCCCTGCCTCCGACTTCCTCGTCTTCCCACGGCCTCTGGAAGGGAAGCAGCCAAGGGTCCCCACCCCGCTTCCCTTCCTGGTCAGATAGGACCTCCATTATATAAAGCAGGCCTGCCTCGTGATTTGTTAAAGTGAGAAAAAGAGAAATTTTTAATCTCCACCTCCCAAAGGTTGTCTTCTATAAATACAATCTTACTAGAGAATTTTATTTGGATACCAGATGGTGAAGAGTAATTCTTTCTTTTGCTTTCCATCCCTGCTGTAAGTCCATCCCTACACACACACACACACACACACACAGGGCACACATGGTCAGAGCTGGAGCTGACTAGCGAGACCTTCATGTGCTAGAAATGCAAAAAGGACAGGCACGCTTGTAATTGATTTTCCAAAATATTGCACACATTGTACACATCATCTCTGATCCTCACAGCTTTAAAGTCTCCAACAAATGAAGAGTAAAAGTTTCCACGAGTAGAGATTAAATCACTCACCTGTGTTCATACAGTGAGTGACGCAGTCAGGATTCAAAGCCAGGTCTGACCAACCCCAAGGCGCAAAGTCCTTCTGTGACGCTACACAACCTGTGCACGCTCTTGATTCAGCCCCTCCTCCCAGTGTCCTCTGTCACTCCTCTGATCAGGGCCTTGAAAACCTCTTCCTGGAACTGTAGTAGCTGCCAGGTGGCCTTTTCCTTCTCCTTCCCTGTTGCCATGTTGCCATTCCTCTTATGTGATTATCTGGCTAATGCTCTGCAGCTCAGGTGCAGATACGACAGTCATGGCTCAGGAAACCTTTATGCCTGGCTCCCTGCAGAATAAACTTGAAACTCTCAGCAATGTGTGGTAGATGGTTTGCAAAAATCCAAAAAGCAGTCCCACCTCACCCCCATCCCTGTGAGCACACCCCTTTGCTCTATGACTTTGCCACGCCCTCTGTCATGAGGCGGAGTCTATTTCTCTCCCCTTGGAATTTGGACCTAGCCATAGGATGGACACCCTAGGAGGCGGGGCGCAGCTGAGACCAAGTGTTTGCACACTGGCGCTTGCCTTCTGCTGTCTTTAGAATCCCGAGTCAGCCTATGCAACCCACCGCATGCTTACATACTGGAGAAGGAGACTGACTGGAGAATGGAACAGAGCTGAGGCCCTCTGGAGCAGAGGTCAGCAAACTCCGGCTGCAGACCAATCCAGCCCACCACCTGCTTTGGTACAGTCTGAACTAAGACAGTTTTTATAGGAAAACCTTGTTGATTTGATTGACAATAGGGAATCCTAACGTTGAACCCCAGTTAAGTATGGTGTTATTCCTTCTCTCATAAAAAGATCCATTCTCCTCATTAGAAGATCTCTGTCACAAAATATTACACTGAATTATTATTATTTTATTCTGAATTCTGTCAAAAACATCTCTGGGAATTGTTTTCTCTCTTGTTGTATATGTACCTACATGATATCCTCAATCTTGTCTTCTCCTAAAATATTTACCACCCGATCCTTTACAGAGGAATTTTGCTGACTCCTGCTCTAGAACATCCAGCCTGTCAAGAACCCCACCCAGCCACACTGCCGGTATGCACAGAAATCAGCCGACCCTGCTCTGACCAGGTGAACTACCCAGCCAACCACAGATTCATGGAAAACAATAGATGTGTGCTGTTCTGAGGTGCAAGCCCAGGAGTGCTTGGTTACATGGCAAAACCTAGCTTGTTCACAACATGCTACAGGCAGCTCTGCAGTCTAGCATGGGGCCTGTCACTCCACATCTACACCATGTCCAGAAAGCTCATATTCCACTCTGT
>JAQQAC010003801.1:31599358-31690575 GCA_029783875.1 Phataginus tricuspis | reverse complement strand
TCACTCCACATCTACACCATGTCCAGAAAGCTCATATTCCACTCTGTTTTACAAATGCACCTTGTCCTCTTGGACTCCAGTCTTCCTTCAGCCTAGACTATGCCTTTCCCCCACTCACTTCTTTCAGAATCTTACTCCTTTATTGAGGCCTTTTTTTGAAGCCTTCACAGTCTCCTGGCCACCCTTAATTTCATGCTTCTCTGACGTCTAGAGAAATTTTTCCTAGATGATAGGTTCCACCCCGTTTTTGTCTTTATGTCCCACTTACTTGACTGTAATGCTGCTTAGATCATGTGCCTCCAGTCCACCCTCACAGCTTCGTCTCCCAGTACCTGGACATGTACAGACTTACACCACAGAGTGTGGATCAGTTAACTATTTCACATCACAAAGGCTCAAAGATAGCTATGGTTTCTCTTTGTCAGTTTAATTGTATTTTGCCCTCCAAGAAATGCCCTGTAAGAAGTGACACCTTGACATTACTCTCCAGGGAAAAGCACCCTGACCCATCCCTTTGGTGCAAGAATTTCCAGCTAGGGGCTACATGAGGGACGAATGCGAATCGCACAGCATGTTTGTATCAAGCTGCCATGCAGCCCTTTGCGAGCACGAGTGAAGGACATTCTCTCCTCTTCACTCTCCAGTGCTCCCTGGGCTATGTCCGTGTGTCCCACAACACTCTCATTTTTAACCTTTATTTTGCCCTAAAAACGTTTTTCTGTGCTAGTGCTTCATTTGGAAGGGAGGTTTAAGTACAAGATAACCACGAGTCACAAAGAGGTTGCCTGGTCACAGTTGACCATCTACTCTCTACCGCCTTCCAACAGATGGCTTCCTCATACCCCCGCCAGCACCTGCACACCTCACAGCTTTTCTCCCACCTTTGCTGAGCACAATAGACCTTCCTTATGCTGAATTTTATGTCCCTAAGTAAAACAAATCAAGTTATGCTGATCTGTTTTTCTATCTGTGAAAATTATTTGGGTATCTCGGTTTGAGGTGGAATGAACAAAAATTTTTTTTAATTCTAAGGCTCTTAGCTTAGTGACAGTTTTCAGGAAAAAAAGAATATATCCTATTCTTTCATCTTTTGTCCTCCCTTCCTTCCTTTCACCCTTTCCTTCCATTTTTACTTTCAGCTAACGTTTTGGAATCATTAATACATACACAGTGGCCAAGACCTGTCTTCCACGGCACCCTGTTGCCTTCACGCAGTGGTTCTCAGGGCTGAGGGGAGCAATTTTGCCCCCCAGAGGCACTCAGCAAAGTCTGGAAGTAGTTTCGGTTGTCCCAGCTCCCGAGGTGGAAGGGGGGTGCGCCACTGACGAGCAGTGGGGAAGGGAGCCCACGCCGCTCAGTCACTCTGTGGTGCCCCGGGAGGCCCCGGCCAGGAATTACCTGCCGCAAATGCGGTGGTGCCGGGGCTGAGACACCTTGGCCTAAGGCGCCCCGTGTCACCTGCCTCAAGGTCATCATTCACGATAGACTCTTTCCCCCTTGCCTTTCCTGTTGGCCTCCAGCTCAGTCCCGGTGTTCACGACCTGGGAAACGTCACTGTCTTCAGGGGCCATTTTCATTCTGGCCCCGAGGGTGGTGCCTCGTCCCTCTTAAACCTCACAGAATTCTGTCTGTGCCCTTCTCCCAGATTATGCCAAACTTCTCATCTCTGATCTAATTGTCTTCTCCATGAAGTCAGGGCTCTGTATTGGACCTTTGGAAAAGTCTCTTAATCTCAATGGGGCTCAGTTTTATCATTTGAAGATTAATGAGGAGCAGTGTTAAAGAAGTAAACAGATGCCTTTACTGCTTCTTCTGGCTCTGTTCTTTTGATCCCCTCCTGACTGAAAATGTGGGATTCTGTCCCCACATACCAGTATTCAAATGTAGTCCTACCTCTGAAGGCTTCTTGTTCTACTGTGTCACCCACCATCATCCATTAAAATGCTTTTCATAGTAATGATAGAGCCCCAGATCGGCTTTTTTACGAATCAAAAAAACATCAAAGAGGTGACTAAGGAGTGACTGTAGACACATAGAGATTATGACAGTTGAAATATGAATATCCACAGTTTTAACAAATACCAAGAGGAGAGGCTACATCTCTATTTCATCCCACATTTTTAAGACCTTTAATCCAACTGGAATTTAAAACACTGTCCTACCACATATCTCTATAATCTGTCTGCCCAGCATGGTTTGAGAACCTTGGAAACAACCTATATATTATGTAAATAATGAGCTATAATATCATAAAAAAGTGAGATAATTATATACCTTTTTAAAGACATAGCTAAATTGTTTATGTATTTTTAAATCAAAGTAGCAACCTATTTCAGCCTTATGTTTAGTCAAAATAGAGATTTGAAAAATAGGGATTTTTATAGCTTGTCTATTTTTAATTTTTTTAATAAATTATTCCATGATTCACCATATAGTCTCTTCCAATTAACTATACCTCACAGTGTTCTTTAGAAACTCTAATTATACCTTAGATTATCATTCAGAACACCTGCTCTTGTGGTTTGAGTAATTTCAGCCCTGAATATTTTGACATAAAGAACTATAATCATTGAGAATTTTATAGCTTTTAGAAACGATTCTGTGCCCCACCTTTCTAGCTAACTATAGCCTGCTTTACATGCTATGGCTTTTTGCTTACTGAAGCTCTTGTCCATCATCTTTCATCTTGGGTTACTAACTTAGGGAAATACGGATACTTGACCTAAAAGCCAAGAGAATTGAGGAAGTCTAGTGTCCCCACGCTCAGCCTAGAAGACTTACAGCGAATCACCACCATACTGGGGAACAGAAAGGATGGGTCTAGCATGCGGTCCCTAGAATGCCCTTTCTCCTTCCCAACAACATAGTTAGGCAAGATGTGCTAAGTCTCAGTGAGATAAACAATACCATATGCAGAGTGACATTTTTATTTCAACATAACTAATTTAAATATGAAGGTGCCTACATACGCCATGTACCCCTCCTGTAGTCACCCTGCCTGGTGCCCAGTGGCAGCCGTCAGAAGCTGGTCGCACATACTCCTCCCTATTATGACTAGACTTTTACAGTCAATCTCATTTACAAGTGGCATAGGCTAAATTCCAGGTTTTTAAATCTGTCTGTTGACATGTTGACGACAGATTAGAAGTATGAAATCTGGCAGTATTAATCTCCTTTGGTGGCTTTGAACAGGCTTGATGGACATGTATCTTAAGCTACCTCATTTCACCTGGGAAGCTGTACTCACCATTTAGTTCTAAACAAATAGCCCAACTCCAAAGGAACTCTGTATCCAGCAGTGTCAATAATGTATTGGTCCTTTGTAATTAATCAGATGTAAATATATTTGATGACATCACACCACCACCCCAACTTTCTCGTCCCCAAGTTTTCATTAAAAAGTTCAATATAAGCCTATCCACCACAAATTCCAACTGATAAGCTAGGATATTTTACTGTGCTAATCTTAAAACTGAAGTTATGCAATTAGTATAATCAAAGGAAAAGGTTTCACATTGTATGCGCCAGGTGCAGTAGAAAAAGCAACCACTATTACGAGTGATATCAGGTGAGAAATCCTGCACGCAGGCCAGGACTCCAGAATTTGGCATTTCTACTGCGGTGACTCCTAAATGAGTAGTTTGCGTCTTGTGAAGCTCCTTGGCATGGTTTACCAGCACACTAGATGCACAGAGCCATTTTCAACCCTTTGACCCAGCTTTTACCACTCAGGGCAGCGAATGTCAAATGAAACTCCTTCCCTTCCCGGCGTGCACCCTCTTCCGTCAGAGAGATCAAAGCAGGCTCAGTTTTTATTTTAGCTTTCTAGGACCAGTTCTACATCCCTTCGGCCCAATCAATACAAAAACAAAAATTGCTCAGTTCTTTTTTTATTTTTTTTGCGAAAGCAAGCTATCTCTCATCCCCAGGGCATAAAACCCAGAGGCCATCCACTTCAGCGCCCACATCAGCATTACTGGCAATGACCAGTTAGATCCCAGTAGTGCCCAGGCTTTGAACGAAGCGCCTGCCCTTACCGTGTGGGGGAGGCGATTTACCATCAGGTTTGTTAGAGTGGTTCTGAAGCATGTCAGAAAGCATTTTTCCTAAGGGCGAGATGGATGGGAGTCCATCGTGATCAAGGGGACGTTCATCTAGCCCAGCTGGACAACCGAGCTTTTGACAGAGGACTGGTGTTAGAGTCACAGAATCGTCGGATTCAAGAGCCAGAAGGGACATTGAGAGGATCTGCCCCTCTCTGAAAAATAAATAAATAAATAATCTCCACGGGAAAGTGGATGCTGGGGTTTATTGCCGCGAGGAAACCCGCTCTGTGCCCACAAAGCCGACGGCGTCGGGCGCGGCAGTTAGGACGGGGGGTCAGAGAGAAGAGGGCACCGGCCTCAGTCGTCCGTGTGCCTCCATTTCTATCAAAGGCAGTAACCTAACAAAGGAAACCATGCGTGCCCAGGAGATGTTTTCTAGGAAAAGCACATTGCTCGGCATTTCGGCTTCAAGATCTCTGTGCCCCTCCCTTGCACCCCCTCCCACCTGACTCATTTCTCAGGGAGGGCTGAGCAGCCAGAGCGGACGGGCCCGTGGGCGCTGGTCACCGTCACACTGGATGGGCTTGTGCCACCTGGCGCAGCAGACGGAAGGCCCCTCGGTTTGGGGCCAGCTGGGGGCTCTCCCAGGAGAGAGGCCGGACAAGAGAGGTTACCGCCCCACTGTCACTGAGCGCACGGCGCCTGGTCCAGCAGCAGAGACGTGTGGTCTGTACTCCCAGCGACGCAGAATGCAGATAACATTCTTTCTTTTCCCTCCCTTCCCTGCCCTCCACGTCCACCTCAAAGGCAGAGACACTCTCACTCCTTCCACGATGACTAGACCAGGGCTAATCTCTGACCTGGGAGGAAAGGGAAAGACAGCAGATGGCGGGGCCTCAGGTCCCAGTGAGCTGCGGACGGCCAGACCCCCGAGGCAGGGGAGGAAAGGCTTTTATAAAGGAACTATAGAAAGTGCAGCCCCTACGGTCTTAGCTCCTTTCTCCTCCCAGGTTAAGCTTTATCAGCACTTTTGGGTCCCACCACCCACTTGTAGGCCTATTTTAAATTTCAAGAGGAGAAGATTGTTCAAGGACAATCTTTAAGCTTGTTCTTAAAGCACATAAATCTCTATGTAATCTTGGAATTCCTTCAACAGTTGAAGTTAGCTCAGTGTATTTCAACACACACACACGTCCAGCGCCTCCAGCGGGCAAGGAGGCAAAATGTTGGGGTTGAAAGGGGGTAAGACTGGAATCCCAGGTCAGCCCACTGCCGGCTGTTTATCCTTGGGTTGTTGGGTGCGCCTTCGCGCCTCTCTTTCATTATCTGTGAAATGAAAACAATAACCTAGATTATGGAATTTTTCTAAGCACTGAATGAGGTGAATATACGCAGAAGGTCAGAGGAATGTCAGCTGTGACCATTTTAGTTACGATAACACCCCTTTTCACCCAACCAGAGCAATACTGAATATAATTGGGGAGGTGCCGGGGAGGGGCTCTGTGAAGGCTTCTCAAAGTCGGTCGCCCTGTCCTTCAGCAGCCCTTCATTTTGTTTAGAGTATTTTTTAAATCTTTAATCCTCTTTTATAAGCAGCTGGTATTTCAATCATGGATATTGCCTTCTGAGTTCTTCCTGACTTGGAACTAATATGTGCAGGGAGTAGAAATAAATTCCAACCAGTATATCATATTTATGATTTTCAAGGGAAATAGAATGTATATTCTCCATCAGCTGTGAACACTGAGATCAGTTTTAGAGACTAATTGAAAGGTATCTTATAGATGAAAAATTAGAAGGTCTGGGTTGGGATAGATACTTAACTGTTTTATTTTTCAAAAGCTTTATAATTGATTCGATGGAACTTTCTGCTGAGAACCCTTGGAATACTCTTTCCTAGCAGGCATATTTTTTGTATGAAATAATCATGCCGCCATGTTTCTAATTATATTTTTTTAAGCATTCAGGGAGGTTTATTTCACACCTACAATGGACCAAGAACTGAGCTAGGCACCAAAGCTACACAAAAATAAGATGCAATTCATGAGCTCAGAGATATCCTTTGTGAGAGACACTAACGTCAAAAAACAACTTTTGCTGTGAGAAAAAGGTGCTATGCTATTAATGTATTTGCTGTGCAATGGAAGCTCAGAGGCTGGCTCGACCTTGACCCTGCTGGGACTAACTAGTCTTTTTATTGCCAGACATAAAGAGCATTTCAGTATAGGCTATGAATCTTTTGCTTTCAAGAAGCTGAACTTTACTAGTAATTCCCAATTCCTAATGGTTCCCAGTGCATAATGTCATTGCCAAAAGGCTGGTCCAAATCTCTGAGCAAGCCTCTCAGACTGAAGGATGCCTGCATTCTAATTATGAATTCTTCTATACCCTTAGTTACACAGTCCCCAGTGGGTGATTACTTAATGCTTAATACCCATGACTTAGTTCCCCAGTCTATAAAACTGGGACAGTAATATGTGTTTGCTCTGTATGACTTGGTAGTCAGCATTTAGATAGCATTTTTATTTTAAAGGGACTTTATAATCATGAGTTAGTTTTTGCTAACTGGCTCTGCCTGCTTCACAGGGATGGCATGAAGGTCAACGCTGGTAATGCTTCTGAAGACGAGAGGTCCTTTGCACCATCTTACAGCAGCGGGCTTTGGTATTATGAGGCTTCCTGAGCAGGTCTGCCTCCAGGGGCAGTGCTCGGGGTGCAAGGCTCTCTCAGCCTACCCCCCTCAAACAGTTTACCAGCAGAACACAGCACTGATTCTGAGAAAACATTTTAAGTTTACTTAGGTCGTCCAAGTACAAACCAGGCCGGCAAAGAGGAACTATGCTCCCAAATCCCCAACTATTTCCCCTCCAAGCTCTTCCTGACAGCAGTGAGATTGCAGGTTGGACAAGCATGTTGGACACCAATCAAGTCAACAGGAAATCCAGAATCGAGAGCATTTGTACCATAAAGTGGAAAGAGTACACTGTCCTAATTATGTAACTGGTAAAAATGTCCATCTCCGCTTCCTCATTCACGCACTAAGTAAACTGGTAACTTTATAGAAGGTGTGTTCTATACAGCAGTATGTAGTTTTTTGCTCTAAACATAATCAAATCTTTAACTAATATTATAATTTTGTGAAATCCATCCTAAGGGGTAATAGGAAAGTGGATAGTATTATTTGTGATTTTTTTTTATTATTATGTGTGGTTTTGGGAAAAGTACGTGGCATAAATATCCAACAGTGAAGAATAATTTTTTTAATTATACAAACACTGTGTAGGCATTTAAAAGTATGTTTAATGGATGTTTATTGATAAAGGGAAAGGCTCTGGATAAAATAAGTAAAAAAGAAAAAAATGTTATAAAACAGAATATGCCATATGATCTCATATGCACCAAAGTTGATAAACTCTGGATAGTAGAATTATCAGTGAATTCCAATTTCTTCAGCTGGCATTTTGACCTTGCTCAGTTTTCCAATTTTATGTAATAAACAGTATTGTTTAACTAGTCAGAAAAATTATGGTAGTTTAATGCCAATCTGTTCACTGAGCCCCTCTCCTATCTCTACTGGTGAGACAAGAAGACATGCTATTATTTATAATGTTACCACTTACTAAGCATTGGGCTGTGTGATTACAGGTATCATCTTATTTCACAAGACTTTAAAAGTGACCCCTCTACCTCAGGGTGCCTGGGTGAACCTTGAAACTAAATACCTGCTTAGAGTACATTCTCAGAAGGCCCTGCCTTGTATTATAGGTATCTGTGGAAAGGTTTCCCTTCTTATTTTGATTTCTAGATTTCCAGAAGCAAAAATACATGTTCTATCCATCTTGTATCTCACATTTCCTTGTACTGAATAATCGTTCTATAAAGAAATGTTCCCAGTGTCATCTTATGTACAGGACCTACGTGCTCCTATTTTATGACTATGTCTACTTGAAAGGCCTGAAATTTGCTTCTTCTTGTCCAGTGGACCTAAGCCAACTTATCTTCTCCATTGATTCATTCATTCCATAAATACTCAGGGACCTACTATGTGCCAGGCACATTTCTAAGTACTGTGTATAGAGCAATAAACAAAACAGAAAATTTTCTCCCCCAACGGGTTTACACTATAGTAAGAAAAACAGATAATATACAAGACAAGATATATAGTATGGCCAAGGAAAAAGAATAAGGGAAAAACCTAAAGCCAAGATGGGTCATGGGAAAGGTCAGGAGAGAAGACTGAATTTTAGATGAGAAAAATGAGACATTTGAGCATAACTGAAAGGTAGTGTGGGAGAAAACTATGTGAATATGTGGGGGGAAAATATTCCAAACAGAGAGACTTCAATGCCAAGGCCCTGAGATAGGTCCATGAGTGGTGTGTTTGAGAGAGCGAGGCCTTCTGGCTGCATCTAATATACAGAGGATCAAAGTAGTAGAAGATAAAGTCAAACATTGACAAAGACCCAAATTGTAGTAGGCTTTGCGGGCCATTGTAAGGAATTTGGCTTTTATTCCCCCAAAAGAAAGATACTCATGGGTATGTTATGAAACGAGGAGTGACATGAATGATGTGTTTTATCAGCAAAACTTTAGCTTCTGTACTACAGACAAACAGAATGAGAGACAACGGTACTTGAGGCCAGAGTAAGAACAGTGAAAGAGCTAAGAACTGGAAAGGATTTGCTGATGAACTGGGTATTAGCTGCAGAAGGAGGAGTCTGAGAGTCTCCAGGGTCTGGACATAGCAGCTCAGACGATGGGGTTGGCACTTAGATGAGGTGAGAAAGATAGGAGTGGAGCAGGTCTGGGGGAAATATCATGAGAAAAGTTTGGGTTGTGTTAGATCTAAAACGAGACTTCCAAGTGGAGATGTGTAACTGATTGTTGAATATGGAAGTCCGGAGTTCAGGGCTGGGCCAAGACATGTCAGTCAGCAACGTACAGGTAATGCTTGATGCCATGCGCTCATCCAGGTTTGCCAGCCATGATTAGGAGATTGTGAAATCATAAGTAAAACTTTGTAAGAAATCCCTCTTCATTCAAGGTAGAAAGGAAATAATCATCACACATGTCATATTTGCAGCTGGATATGCACCCCACTGAAATACCAGCAATACTAGGTCTCCTTGGACTTCCAGCTGGACCTCCCACCACCAGTATTACCAGTTGGAGCCCCTGTTGATTCCCCACGATGGTGACCTCAACACTAGTGGCCTGAATCAATGCACCAGATGCTCTGCTGTTACCTAGGAGCTTGTGAGACAAGCAGAGTCCCAGACCCCCTTCTGGACCTACCTCATATGTGCACTGAGGTTTGAGAACTGCTGTCCTGAAGGACATCAGGTGGGTCATGGAAACTTCAGGAGGTCTGGGGAACCATCATGGACGCTCTGCATTCTGGCTTTATGCAAAACCTCACTGTGAGGCTGATTGTGGGTGTGCCTTTGGTTGAGTAAGCTTGGTGGGTGAGTTTGAATTGCAGAATCTAGATCGCTGAAGCTGGGAGATTGGTTGTAGTTTTTCTCTTGGTATGGAAGGACTCATAATGTGGACAAATGGGTTCAAAAGATACCGGTGGCCACAAATATAACAAATATCCCCAAGGAGGCTGACGTTAGATCACGAGGAGGATGTAGATAGAATAAGAAAGTCTGGTATTTTGGGTGCAGTCAGAGGTAAGAACATTCCTAACTAACACTCATGGACAAACAGTAGATCTGACTCAGATATATGGCAACAGTAGGCAAAAAAGAGTAGACAAGTCTGAGCAAGGACGAATGAGAAACCTGCGTCTGAGGATAGTCTGAATCGGCAGTTACAGTCAGGGACTGAAGACGAGGGAGCACAGCGGTTTGGTTTTGCATCAGTGCGGCTAAGCTGGAGCTGCACTTCCCTGGATCCCCTTTCCTATGTGGCTCTAGGTTGGAACTGGCCAAGAGAGAAATTGGCACAAGATTTGAGGGCAGAAGTGACACAATGCTCATTGCTCTCCAAGAGGCACGGTGGTCAGAGGCTAATAGCCATCGCTGCCAGACAGGCCCCTGGAGACAGAACTGTAACAATGGAGGTCAAGATGTGTCACTCTGGTACAAAAAGACTTAAAGGCATTAGTGCCTCTGTGCCCACTGGTAAAGAGGACATCGGTTGTCCATGGCATGCTACGATGAAACAGCTGTTTAAATCGTCAGCTATTGTCACTTACATTGAAATGTTTATAGAAGATAAGGTTCCAAATGAACAAGTGCTTGCACCACATAACACTTTAGTGGAAACAGAGACTACACGGGGTGTGTCTGCCCCTTCTCCACTGCAGCATGTGGGCAAAGAAAATCATGAACACAAGCCTTTCAATTCCTGGCTCCAGGTCTGGGGAAGGGACTGGATAGCTTTTAGGTCTGTGTTAACTTCTAAGTTATAACTCTGTTTCCAGAAAAGGAGGAGTTGCTGCATCAGAGGAAAACCACTAGCTAGCTCTCCTCCCATGCTGTGCAGTTGGCCAAGGGGGAGCCCGCAGGTGCATCTGAGATGCTAGGCTGCCCAGCTACCAGAGGGGGTCCAGAAAGAGAGGCTGGTGGGGAAGTGCAAGGACAGCCGTGGCCTCCGCACAGCAATTGCTTCTGAAGCCTCAGATGCAGAGAGCAGACTCCAAGGCTAGCCGGGAAGGTGGCTGAATGACAGCGCAGATCGAATTCGCAGTCTGACCAGGTCTTTAGTGTTCAATGTGCTTTGCCACGGGCATTCAGGAGGGGAGCTGCGTCTTACAAGTCTGTATCAATGGAAAGATGAGAAGTAATATCAAGTAATTCATATCCCTAGCAATATGAATTTTTTTTTCATTTTTAAAACTTCCAAGAGTAATTTACTCAATTAAAAATATGAATATGAATAAATGCAATTCAGTTAAAATAAGGAAATGGGGAAGATTTGGTTGGGTTTTAAATTTGTCATTTGATTTTAAGTTAGAAGATAAGCTGATTCACTGCATTTTTCCAGGTTTCACAGATTCGTGGAATTTTAGAGTGTGAAGAGGCGCTAAAACTCTGTTTTTCAGCCATATGCATAGTCTGTACATATTCTTGTTCTATTAATTCACATGCTTTGACTTAGGTCACTAAATTTGTTCTGAAGATTTAGCAATATGAAAGTATACAGTCACAGCAGAAATGATCAGCCCTGAATTTTAGACAAAAGTTATCTCTGGGTTAGGCATAAAGTAGAGAAAAATGCAACTGAGGAATGTACAGAGAAGGTTTCCTCTTTATTTATAATGTTTTATTTCTTAACTGAGTGCTTGAGACACAGTTGTTATATTACTTTATACCTATTTTGTATGACTGAACCTTTATACCTATTTGTGTATGAAAAATTCTATCAAAATATGGTGGTAAAAATAGATTTTGCATGGGCCTTATAAATAGATTTCTCTTTTTATATCTTTGGTACAAAGATTTCAATAAGACATATTTTATGTTGGATAAAACGTTTCTACACAGCCAGCTGATGAATTATAGAAAGCAACTGTCAGGAAATCTGGTTTCTGCAGAAATGACTTTTTAAGATTTATGTAAAGTTTTATAGATCGAGAACTTTGAAAAGGGCTTCTTTGAACAGATTAAAAATAAAGACTTATTTTGGCTGCAAGCAGTGCATGAAATTGTCTCCCCTTTCCTCTCCCCTCCAGAGAACAACAGCAGGTCTGAATGATAAGAACTGGGTTCTTGCCAGAGCTCCAGCCTCTGCTAGCTGCTGGGCCCCAGCTCAGGGAGGGCTTTGAGAGGTTTTTGCTGACTCTGACCCGAGAAGTGCCAAAGGGAAGAGGAGGGGACGGGCACTAACCAAGAGAACAAAGAAATCAAAGTCACTGTTGTCCCTTCTTACCGTGAAGTGTCCTTCAGGAAGAGAGAAGAAGGAAAAATGGCTCTCAGGACAGTTAGAGCATCCATTTTTTCTGCTAAATCAAAACAGTTCTAGTTTTTAGAAATGATGCTATTTGGGTCATGTTTTAGCTCTGCCCTTAGGGCTTCTAAAGACAGCATCTCCTAAGCATGCCCCAAACAGATACACATGGCTTTTGTTTATTCGTATTTGCCTTGCTTTTCACATTTTTATACATGGCCCCAAGGAATGACTTTGATGCAGAATTTTTCTGGGGAAAAAAAATGAGTAAGTAAATACAGAAGTCATATATACATAAAATGTAAAAGTATAAATCAATGGCACCCTTCAGCATTTTTCAAAAACCTACGTCCCTAGTAGTTTTTCCAAGCAAGATTGTATTTCAGCAGCCGACTTGTATCTCTTGACTACTGAATTATGCTAATTTCTGGACTCATGAATTAGGTGTTTCGTTAAACGTTATAACTGTAGAGACCAAACACTGAAGAGGTGCATAACCTCTGAAATGCTTTAATAGCAGCATTTTATCTTTTCCCATGAGAATATGAAGTCTGGATCAGTTCTATGGCACGTCTTTCTCGAGGGTGGCTCGTTCCCTGCTGCCCTGGGAAATTCAGTTGTCTAAGGGATTTGTGCTTTGTTTTATTTTTGGCTAGCGTTCTCTTCGACTTCCCAACTTATTCTATTCATCCACGGAATCTTGCTCTGATTTTTTTCTTCCGCTTGAGTCACTTGTGCATCAAGGTGGGTGGGCACTGGGCTTCAAGACACTCTTTTCAAAAGACACCCAAAAAAAAATTGATATGAAAGCAGGGTTTCATTTTGGCTGCCAAGCTTAAAGGAAGTTGCAAGCGATGCTTGAATAAATATTCTTCATATAATTTATGGTCATTGGGAGCAACTTGAATAAGCCTACTGTCTATTCTAAAAAATTAGAAAAAATTCTAACAGGAAGGACTTTCCTGATATTTGTTCATTCCTGTCCCTTGTGCTCAGCAGCTTTTCCATGAAACTCCCCGTAAAGCTGTCACCAAACAAAACACTGAGTAAGGTTCACCAGAACGTTCAGAGCTTGGAGATAAAACGCACATCGCATAAAAGGTGCGGGCAAAATCGAAACAATTCTAGGTTTTGAATTCTTCTTAATCGTGATCTTCATGGATAAGAATATCAATAATTAGGATGCAGGAAACAAGCGATGAGAAGGACAGAAACTTTCAGCAAGTCAGACCAGCTAAGACAGAGAGGCACCTGTTTCTAGTCCACGCTTCTCCCCCTCACAGTTCCGATGGAATGGATTCCTTAGCCACCAACACGTATTTCAGTAGGAAGTCTGGTGAAGTATCATTTTCATCTCTTTGAAGGCAACTTTTCAAGAAAGAAACAAAGAGAAAGGGAGGTCCACGTGGAGGGGAAAGTAGGTTCAAGAAGTGTTTGGTTTGGTTAGGTTTTAGCTGAGGGACGTCAGAGCATCTCTGTATATTCAAGGGATTCTGTACACATGGAAGGCAAGGTGTATACATTGCAAGGGAAGAGAGGGAAATTGCTGAAGTGGTGTCCTGGACAGAAGGGGAGGGGAACGCATGTAGTGCCCCACCAGGGATTGGGCCAGTGGGGACAGGGACATTCCTTCTGCGGCGACAGGCAGGCACTAAGCACATGGGTGTCGGCACTCGTGGGTGGGCGGATGCAGCGGGGGGCATACGGATACGGCTCTCAGTGAGAGAAGCAATGCCATCATCTTAGCGGAGAGAGGGCGCAAGAGGTTTTGGAGGCTTAAGGAAGAGGAGGGATGAGATGACCATCTAGAAGAGGGATGGGGTGAACAGACCAGGGGCAGCGGATGAGTGGTGTGTATGAGTGGGGTAATGGGCGACTGCAGTGGGAGAGAGGACAAGAAAATAAGAAGAGCGAAACGCCGAGGGCAGGTTATTAGAAGGCTTGTCTTCGTGCATACTGAGATGTCCATGAGTTTTGAGTGAAGAAGAAACCAAAGCTGGAATTCTCAGGTAATGAGGGCGAGTGCCAGGACTCTTTGGCTGATTTCGACCAGGATGGGGTGGAGGGGGTGGTCCGAGGATGTGAGCAGGAAGCCTGGGAGGTGCAGGGAAGGGGGAGGATGAGCTGGGAGTGTGATGAGGAGGGTGGAGGGCACTGACTCTACCCACCAGGCGCAGGGGTGCAGGCAAGGAGGAGAAAACAGCACCCCACTTAGAACCGTCCTGGAATTTCCGGAAGAACCTCCGTATTCATATGCTCATGTGACCTTATCTAATGCACTGTTATGATTTTTTTTCCCAGGTTTAATATTTTCTTTCTCTTTCCGTAATTATTTGTTATGCTGACAATTGCATCATCTCCTAATACGTGTCAGGCTACGGGAGGTAGGGATGGGGACTGAGACCTGAATCAACGAACCAAGTCACATGGTCAAAAACTTGGTTTTTATGTTTGGTTCTTGTTTTCATGAACTGCTGTAACTTTCACTGGTCTTGGAACCAAGTGGTGGCTTGAACGTGGGGAGGGGACTTGAGCTGCATACACAGATGTTATCTATTAATGTCCCTGAGGAAAATGAAATCATATTTTTCAATATAGACACTTGACATTTTTCAGTGTTAATAAGCTGTAAATAAAAGCATCTGGAAATAAAAGGCTGCTATTTTAATGGATTTGTAACATACATTCTAAATAAAAAATGTGCTTGCCATGCAAATGTAGCTCCCCACTACAGGGTTCTGTTTTCTAACCCCAAATTCCGCCATAAAAATAATTCTGTAGTCACCATGCACGGTCCACAGGCGTTCATGAGTAGGTGGTATGGGTGTAGACACAGCCTACATTTGGGATACAGCAATTCAATTAGTGACTATAAATCTGATCTATCTTGAGTTTCTTCCAAGTAAATTTAGTTCTGAAAAGTACAGGAGAACATGGTGTTGGTGCAGATGTGTGACCTGAACTCTAAAATGATGTTATAATGAAGTTTCAGAACATTATGTGTTTTAATACATACTGCAAATCAAGTCCTTTTGAAACGCTTTTCTTCCATCCTAAAACCATGTATAATCAGCTTACACTAAACAGGACTTAACATAAATAGGATTCTAAGAATCCACGGGGCTGACAGAATCGACTAAAAGGAAGTCTCTTTCTGATACTCTGAAATTCGTGACGATTCCTCAGGACGCCCAGGGGGGTCCCGAGTTGGGAAAATGCTGCGTCCCGATCTATTTGACTGGGTTTTGGAAACAGGAATTTAGGAAAACTGCTGGCTGCCCTGCTCTTCCCGGCTTAGGAAGGGGAGGGAGTGGCGGCAGGCGCGGAGATCTGTGGACGTGAGGAAGGACGAGATACAGGAACAAAATAGGGGATGAAGGGCGGAAGGGAACTGACCACCGGATCCCCTCCCCACGGGGCGCTGCGTGACCATCTGCCTCGGCTCCGGGCGTGGGGTTCGTTCAAGCCTGTGTTTAGGAAATGGCGGCCTAGACACAGACTCGTGGGTTTCCCTGTGAATGACTCCGACAGATGCCCTGGGACTTCCACTTAGGAGTTCAGGGGAGGAAGTCACTTGATGTCTTTGTAGATCATTAGGTGGGTCATTAAGTCATTTATGGCTTAATTTCCATGTCAGACCCTCAAATTTACACACACACACACACACAAGCACACAGATTATAGAACAGATTTAATTTTTCACGGGTGCTTTCGCTAAAAACCTCCTAAGTAGTTAAAACACTGAGACTGCACATAAACTCTGCTTTAGAATACATTTTGGAGGTAAAGAATTGATTTTTAATTCATGTTGTGGGTCTCAGAAGTCGAGTATGTAATGCAAAGGGAATATAGGCAACATACCGCCAACCCGGGAATGGCTGAATACTGAACTAATTTAACAAAATATAATATTGAAATCTATATATACAGCATGTAAATTCCATATTTATGATCGCAGTAAACTTATAATAAAATCCCAGGGCGTGCTTGGAGTATTATTATTTTCATTTCCATCTCCAACTGCCTACTTTTAGAAACATGTAACATTACCTTGAGCCATTTGGATTTTATGTGGCAACGGTATTCACCTTAACTCTTCCCTGGAGGAAGATTGGATCATTTATTTCATTCTGAAGGAAATGGATTTCTGCATCAGAATGAAATAAAAATGATTAAATGTGAATTGAGTCACTTAATCCTTTTTGTTGGGGCAAAGGGCATAATTGTCAACCTGCTAAATGCTGTAGGTGCCATTATACCAGAATGTAGACTTATAAAATAGCTTTAAATGGATACATTGTGAGCGAAGGGTGGCAAGACCCCAAGTCTATAATTAACTAGCAGCAAAAGCCTCGGGGATGTGTTGGAGGTACAAGCTCTCCGGACCTGCGTCAGCTCACCAGACCTGCGTGCACAATCTCCCTAGCGTCTTGGAGGAACTCTCTAACACACTAAGTCAGCTAGGAGGATGTGCTGGGACTGTGTGTTTCCATAGGGAGGGTTCTCTGGGTGTGTGTGGTAGCAGAGCCTACACGAGAGCCGCAACCCCTCGACAGTGCATGTTTATCAGGAGAGTCTACTTGTGGCTGATGCAAATTAGGCCACAAAAAGCCCCCCCCACATTCGTCTGCTGCCTTCCAGGTTGGCCTGAGCGCTGTGCTCATGCGAGGAAAGCAAAGCAGGAAGAGAAGGAGAGAGAAACAGGCTTGAGGGCTGCATTCCCCGGTTAGGAACCTGGACTCCATCGTAGCTGGAGGGCTTCCATCAGCTCACTGACACTCTGGAGCTCGGTTTCCTCAACTGTAAAGTGGAGACAGTGCTTGCCTTGAAGAGGATGATGGAGATTATGAGACAGCATGCAAAACGGGTTAGCGTGGCCCTGCTGCTTGGAGAAGGAAGCGGCACCAGTGCTTGCCACCAGCAGCCCAGGGACTGTTAGGAATGAGGGGGAGGCAGTGCCCTTTGTGCGAATGCGTCCATTCTCACTGGGACCTCGCCGCGGCAAGAGAAGGGTGACAGTCCCAGGCGTGTGGCGGCCCGGCTCCTCTTCTGGCTAGTGGCCCTTTTTGCTCCCAAGTGTCCCGGTTTTCGTGGTAAATCACAGAGTCACTCTCGCCCTAGAAACTTTTGTGTTCTTGTGATTTTGAGCAGACAGGTTGCAAACACCTGGAGGTCTTTCCAGATCCATGTCTGTGGTTCTTCTGAGATGCTGCCTTACAGGCAAAGCTCAGGATGGAGTCAGCCGGGGTGGAACTGTGTGGCCCTGCCTCCAATTCATACACTAAAGTCCTAAGCCCCAGCGCCTCGAACGTGACCTTATTCGGAGATAGGTCATCAGCTTAAGATGAGGTCATTAGCCTAGGCTCTAATCCACCATGACTGGTGTCCTTATGAAAAAGGGAAATCGGGACACAGACGTGCGTAGAGGGAAGACACTGTGAAGACACAGGGCAGAGCTGGTGTGCAGCCAAGGACAAGGGCCTGGGGCAGCACCTTCCCTCCCAGCCCACGGAAGGAGGCAAACCTGCCCACCTTCTGAGCTCAGGCCCCGGCCCCACACTGTGCAACAGCATGCTCCGCCGGGTCAAGCCGCCCAGGCAGTGGTGCTCTGGCACACTAGCACCCAGCCCCCAGGGGTGCAGCTCAGCCCTTCCTGGGTTCCTGGGCTCCTCGCCTTTCCTCCAGGGAAAATCACCACCTCTTCCTGATTCTGAAAGCTAATGCTTTCCACCCACAAGCCTCCATGCCAGCTGCTGCGGCCGTGTTCCAGGGGGACACACGAGAGAGGAAGCTTCAGAAATGGAGCTGTGCACGACACAAATGCTCAGTTAGCAATGACAACATTCATCAGAACCGAGCTTCTAGTCCCTGAAACACCTCAGGATCACCACTCCAACTGCCTGGGAGTTACAAATTATTAACACATTTATCTAGCAAGCGTCACACCACTCTATTACTAGGCATCTGTGTCCATGGGAGTCACCGGTCATTCAGAGGCCTGATAATTTACTCTTTGTTCTCTAAAGTAAATATATGCAAGTTATATAAATCAAATCTAGTTTTAAAGCAATATTTTTGCTCCTAGAAAAAGCAGTATGCTTCTTCCAGCAGCTCTAAAAGCAGCCGCTGCCTCAGGCCCCTCCCACATGCGCGGACACAGACCCAAAGATGCTGGAGCCAGAAGTTTGCATTTGCACACATTCTGTGAAATTTTATCTTCTACTTCTTAGCCAGCTCCAGATCAGAGCGACATACCTTTCCTCAGATACAAACAGAGCACTTGTCATTTCTGCTTTTCCTTTGAAAATAAAATATTTTACAATTCTATCTAATCTATCAGAAATGCTTCAACAAGTTGTTTATAATTAATGTCAGAGAATCTGTAGAGAGGCACATTGGAGAATTTTGAAACAAGGAATGTGGTTAAAAACAATCTTGATTTTTTTCCTTCTCACAAAAGGTCTGACACATACTATTAATATTTTCAGATAATTTGTTGTTCAATGCTAGCAAAACTTTTGGAAGTATTGTTCTTTTCCCCCCAAAGCATTTGACTACCCCAATAGTCCCTAAACAGTACATGATCTAAATTTAGAAAGTCTACATTCATGTTTACATCACATTTTCAACTTGTTTCAATGTAAACCAAAAAAAAAAAAGAGTCAGAAGGGAAAATGACTTGTATTGTGTGGGCCTTTCTCATTTCTTAAATGTGAACATATATTTATTTCAGTTTACATAATCCCTTATAATTTGCTAATTACCATAGCAAGTTAAAACCAGTTCTCTTAAACACAATTTTTCCCTTTCCCCATATAATCTAATATAAAAATGTCATATAATGTAAGGAGTGTGGGCTTTGGAGTAAAACAGACCTGGGGTACAATCCTGGCTTTATCACTCTGTGGCCCGAGGCAAATCTCTGAGCTTTTGGGCCTCAGTTTCTTTAGTGCAGAAATGAGGGTAATGTTTACTTTACAGGGTGGCAGAGAGGACCGGAGACTGTGTGGGAAGGGTGGGCTGTGCTAACAAGGGGCAACATTGTCAAGTGGCGCGGCCGGCTCTGTTTTCTGGACATGGCCGCACTTTAGCTCCCAGCCCACATGCCCTCCCACAGTGTGACCTTGACCCTCCTCCATCAGGAAGTAGGGTCTACTTGCTCCCTTCTTGAGTCTGGTCAGCCTGGTCTCCCTTGCAACCAACTGGGTGGGCACAACTGATGCTTCCTGACTTCCAGAAGAGACGAAAAAGCCCAGAAACCTGACCCCTTCGCTCGGAACCGTCTCTTTTCGGACGCCCCTTCGTCTCAGAGCACAGCTACTGCGTCACGAAGAGCCCAAGCCTCACGGAAGAATGACCGGTGTTCTCATCAACAAGCCCAACCGAACCTGGTCTTGGAGAGATCCCAGCGCGGATGCCAGGCACGGACGTGAAGAAGGGCCGGGTGATCCCCACCCCTGCCCCCAGGACTGGCACCCCCATCCTTGGAGTCTTCCCAGCCGGGACCCCAGATGTGAGGCTTTGCTCTATGGGATTCCTAACGGCAGAGCTGTGTGCGGAGAGAAAGGGCTGCTGTTTACGCCTCCGAGTCTGGGGGCTCGTTGGGCAGCCGTCAGTAACTGGAACAGCACGGGCGACGTGCTTTGACCTGCGCTCCAGGAGGGTCAAAAGTGGCTCCACTCTGGGGGCCTAGCTTTCAGGTACGTGTGATAGGCTCTGGCAACACACGCTCTCTACAGAGCAACACCCTTTCTGAGCCCCTGGGATGCAGGGTCTCTGCAAGAGGAGGAGAAGGTAGCAGTTAACAGGTTGTTTCTGCAAAGCTGATCCCACACATTTTAGTCCTTGGAAAGGGAAGGTGAGTGAACGCAGTGCGAGAAGAGCAGGCGCGGAGCGCCCCACTCACAACACCACGCTGCCCTGTCGCCTCATCAGTGTGCTTGTCCTTAAGGCGCCAGCACCTCCTACAGACCTGCAGCTCATTCACTGCGTGGCAGTAATAATGCAGATAACCTCCTTCGGAGAGTTCTCGTCTGAGCAGGAGAAGGGAGGGCACTTTGAGGCCCATGGTAACGGGGTCGTGTCACAGAAAGGAGGGGAGATGGGCTTCAGGGAAGTAGGTGGGAGCGCGATGGGGTATGTCCTGCCCACTCATGAAGTCAGCAGGATGGGTGCCATCCGCGCTAGCGGCATAGGTCCAAGATGGATGAATCTGACCCATTCCCTGGTCTGAAAGCATTTTTCAGGTTTCCCTGTGTCCTGATTCATCGCTAAGCCACTGAAACTTCCATTATCAGAACTTATTTGCCAAGCCAAACGATTCCCAAACACCCGGCTCCTGAGTCCGGCTGTGTGTTCTGTTCAGTTTGCACCCATCTCCTGAGTCGGCTGTGTGCTCATTCAGTTTACCACCGGGAAAAAGGAGGAAAGGCGAGATGAGGGAGAGAGTGGAAGAGAAATAAAAACACCTAAGTCTTCTACCTACTTTCTATCCCTTTGGATGCAAATCCCTTAATTACAGTAGTGGGTCTTAAGCCAGCATAATTACCATATATAACTGATGCCTAATAAATTGTTTATTAAGTGGAATGGGATGAAATCTGTGCATTATTTTCAGAATCTCATATTCACAGGAATCACGCAAGAATGACAAGGGCTCAGTGAAGACAAGCTCTCCACCCACAGGACTTTACACTCCAATCAACGTTCTTCACATGGGAAAAGATGAGACCATTAAAAGTATTTAGTTTGGAAATATTCACATGTATTGTATGTTATTAGAAGTAAATGCCTTCAAAAGGCACAGAAACCCCTAATGCTGGAGCAAAAGAAAATTTCAACCGGTCACCAAAGTCATTTTCAAGGCCATATAAACCCACCTCCTCATCCTCGAACCCACCTACCCACCACTTATACCCCAATATCCAAAATCCATTTTGTTTCATTTGGACACAGTGTGGAGTTATTCTCAAGTGTGCAGTTCTCATAGACGGGTAGCTTCTTAGCATCCCACATAACAAGTCCAATGAGGCATTGACAGTTTCCCCTGGTTTCTCACCCAAAAGGGACGCTTCCTCCCCAGAGAAGTATCAACCCAGTTATGGGGACCGCCCCCCCACCTTTCAAGGCTCCCACTCTCATCTCTGAAGAGCACCCAGCTTTTAAAACATTCTTTGAGCTGCAATCTATAATCCTTCTGTCCCAAATGCTTTATAGAACTATCATTAATGGAATCATGCAATGTTTGATTTATTTCAATAGAAATTTATGACAGAAGTAGGAACATCCTGGATCAAACTGGATCTTGATTTATATTGTTTATGCAGCTCTTCGGTACTAGACAATCTGACTTTCTGACAAAAGAGGAAGAGGGTAGGGAGGATTTAACTTTAGTAAATATTCTTATTAGATGGATGGTTATAAACTCTGCAAATTGCAGTGATGAAATGGGGTTAAGCGCAAAGAACAGTCCTCCAAAGACATAATCATGTTAATACAAGGAAATAGAACATAAACAAATACACATACAATATAAAACATACCTAATAAAAGCAAACGTTGGTATGGATTTTAAAAGAAACATAATTCTCAGCACATAACTTTGATTTACATTCAAGTACAAAATTAGAAATCTCCAGGACAGCTCTATGTAAATTTTTATAATGCAGACTGTCTTAAAAATAAAAAAAAAGTCAGAACAAAGCAATATCTTTTGTATTCTGTTAGTAGGACAGAAGAAAGAGGCCATTTTAATGCTCTGAGTGTGTTTAGAGTTTGTGTTCATTTATGAATAATTTTGAAACACTAAAAGAGACATGGTGGGAGTTTGTTCTGGAAATTAAACAGCAATTTGATCCCAACATCATTAAAAATAAACTTTCACCTGTTACTAATTTTCTTCTTCGTTACAAAGCCACTGTTTGAATGAAAGGAGAAAAGCGTCTTGATGATGTTTGCACAGCCCCAATAGGAGAGCAAATTGCAAAGGCCCATGTATGTGAAAAAGCAAATGAAAGAGCTTTTCCAAGAATGTGTTGAAAACATGACAGTTGCAAGCCCTGTACTGTCAGTCTCGCGCAGCACCTCAGCTCCTGCATATCTGAGCTGCAGACGGTCCTGCCATTCTACATCCGAGAATAATTCTTTCGCGTGTATGATCTTTAATTGTGGACTTGCAGTAAACTCTGAAAATGGAGCCCAGTATTATAAAAAGCCTTCCACAATTCCGCCAGCAAAGCCAGAAAGTATTTTGTATGTTGCCTTTGGTTTCAGTTTATTATTATAGGGGGTGTGTCAGATTCTGTGTATAATTGTGTGTTTGTTTATAGTTCATGAATATGCGTGTAATTCTGGCATTGGCTTCCATTCGCAATCTAACCCCATGCCCAGCAACAAGCAGAGCAGCCTTAAACGGTGCAGAATGACTCGGCGGGGCCGTCCTGACCTGGGCTGTTCACATGAGCAAACGGGGCCATGGCGACTGAGGTAACGGTTTAAGTTTTTATACTTTGGCACCAAACGTCGAGGTCTGTGTTTCCGGACTGGCAGGCCAGGGGCGCTCAGGAGATCCTCAGTCAAGTGATAGGAAAATAATAGGGAAAAGATCTTCTGTAAAGACGTAATTTGGGTTTGGCAAAGCAGAGTCCAGGTCAACATTCCACACTCAACAGTGCGCCCTCCTGCCTGCTAAGCCCCTTTCCCGGCCGCGCTGGAAGCAGTCGGAGGGGGAGCACGTCTAACGACTGCAGGTCACTCCCCGATGCGCCACCCATTTTCCCGTTCCTCTCCCGCCTTTCTCCCCTCCCTTCCCTCGGGGAAACCGCGCGCAGCCCCGCGCAGCCCTGCTTCTCCCTCGGGACCCCAGCTCCCCTCTTCACCTCCGCGCTTCCAGGGCCGCTGGGGCTCCCCTGAGTGTCTCCGAAGGGCTTCTTGTATCAGTGCCTTTTCTCATTTTCTGTCCTTGGCCTTCCTACCCCTTGGAAGCCCCCGGACCCTCTCCGGCCGTGGTCCCATCCCGACGGCGGCCGTGCCCTGCACTCCGCATGCTCTCCTGTCTCTGGCGGCCCTGCCTCTGCGTTTTCTCCGGGCCTCCTTTAGTCACGTCCATGAATTCGGGTGGATCTCTCCGTGCCGGGACCCCCTGTTCCCGCCCCCCTGGCTCCCGCGGGGCCTCGGCCGGCTCGCGGCTTCGGCCAGCACCTGTGCACCAGGGGCTCCCAGACCTCCTGTGTCACGCCCACGTCTCTAACGCCGCATGGAACCCCTTCAGAGTGGAGCTACATGTGTCTCTGCAACATCGAGCGTAGCGCCTGCTACATGGCAGCCGCATTCCTGTTTTGCTCATTTTAGGTGCTGTGCATGCATTGGGACTTCAACGGTGAATGAAACAACCACCCTTGCTTTTCTGAAGCTTATATTTTAAATTCAAAAAGATGCTTCTTGCATTAAAAAACTCAAGAATAAAATACTTTTTAAAATGTTTAGTACTCTAATGGTCAGTATTTCATCGAACCAGAGTTCTGCAGTATAAACGTTCTGTGTGAATCCAAAGCTTCCCCGAAGGCCCAGTTGGCTTCTCCTCGGCAAGGAGAGAAGAAAGGCTTCAGTGTGCCTCCTCTGGCGCCCCACCCCGCCCTGTGGTCCTCTCTCCTGCCTTCCCCGCTCCCAGCGCTGGCCTTGATCCCTCCCCTCCGTTTCTGATCTTATTCCCGCTCTGCCTCCGGCCGCGCCTAACCCGGCATCTCACCGAGGTCTGGCTTTGTCCTCACAGCCTTGACCCTGTTCCCTCAGGACTTAGGCTGCTTGTCTGGACTGGGTGCAAGTCCTAACCCTTTCACAAGCTTGATTATGTTTTGTTTCCAAATAGGAGATAAATGGATGACCCTTGTGACCCAGAGCCACAAAGAGGACAGTTCTGTGGCCACCTGATCAGAGGCCTGGACACCCATACTGGCTTTGTCAACGATGCCAGAAAAATAAATAAACAAACACCCTCCATTTCTGAGCACAACGTGAAGACATTCTCTGAAAATCCAGCTGCACCAGATACCACCATGTGCTGGGTTCTGGCCGCCGCCTTGGGCCTTGCGAGCCAAGGAAACCACGTCTCCAGCTAGAGGTTTGTTCTCCCTGCCTCTGTACCTCCCTGGAAACAAGGACCCTATTCATCAACTGGGCACGGGTCATGCCTCCATCTAACAGAGTTCCATTTTCTCAGGTCCTGTACTCTTCCTCCCTCAAAATATTTCTCTGCTTCTCAAGTTCATTTAGGGACTTGCTTCCAAATATATATGGAGGCAATCAGTGATGCGTCTGGGTGCTAATGAAGAACACCTACCTTTCACCAGGTATCTTTACCTCATGTCTCAATAAGAAAAGCAGAAGCATCTTCTAGGAACTGTGACCTGCAGGTGACGCATGCTGTGCCCTTGACTGTGCCTGTGCTCTGGGACCAACAGGAAGCTCGTCCACCTATTCTGAGCAGACTGTCTTCGGAGCCTCACACACAGCTTAGTCAACAATGATGCACCAGCAGGAATCTCCTTCAACTGACCCTGTTACCTTCTCATTTCTGCACAAATCCCTCTGTGAGGGATAAAAACAGGGCTTCTTGTTCCTTTTAAGGAAATGAGGTTTTTAAAAACGCTTGCCAGCTCAAAATGGAATTCAAAGTCAGCAGTCTTACGAGTGTTATACGAGGCTATGGATGTTAAGTTAAACTGGTGCTAAAATCAGGGTGGAATGAAATAATTTTATACTATCCTGAAACCCCTTTATCACCTGTATCATTTCACTGTGTTTGCAAACTAAATGTGGACATGGCTTCTCCCGGGATTGTCAGTCCCCAGGATATGTAAAGGATTTTTGGAAGTTACATTAAGTCTTTCTAGCCATACTGGGGCCCTTTTAAGATTTGAAAAAATAAGAATAATTTAGTAAATGATCCCAGAAAATGAAAAAAACGGTTTCCGCAGGGGCTCATCTTATTATCCTGGGAGCCATCGTCCACGGCACACATTCCAGCACAAAAATATAAGCACGTTCCTCCCGCTTCCCCAGGCTGGGCCTACCTAGGGACCGGAAGAAGAGAAACGCTAATATCCAGTTTAGCTCCTACTGTGGAAAGCACTGCTCCCCAGCCCCAATTCCCTTCTGCCTAACTCAGAACAATCCTGAGAAAGCCTCGCAAGTGTTCACAGATAATGGGCCCCTGGGCTCACAGAGTCAGCTAACATTCTACGGAACAGAGTTTGTATTTTGGTAAAAGCACAGTTCCGTGGCAGCTTCCAACATCCATTCAACAAGTTGTTTTTCTTCTTAGCGCAATGGACTGAGCAAATTGCAGGGTAGTTGATTAAAAGAATAAGCAAGGGAGACGTACGGATAGCTTTTTCCTTTGACCTGAAATGGTCCTCCTTCCACAACATGGCATAACATTGTACTCAGAGTCCTCCTTCCCCAGAAATACTGACTCCCGACCAAGTGTGTGTAACTCTCTCTGCTCTCACGATGACCTGGGGTTCAACATCTACTTAATCTGGTATGAGAAATCAAGAGAATCAGAAAACCATGTCTTCTGTTTGCTGTTGGCATTTTAAATACACTAATTCCCCCCCCCAACATTTCTTTAATTCATCCCTATTAAAAAATGTAATGAAGTGATAGGGGGAAATTAAGGACCTTTGGTCAGATAGATCATTTCCTTCTATCATTTTACCCTATCACTGGACCCTATGATGTCAAGATGCCATGAAATCAATGAACTACTATTCCAGATACAAAATGTACTCCTTTTTCTTTGATATGTTCGTCCTTAGCGATCTGGAACAGAACTGCAGCTGACTGCTCTTCACATGCCCATCTCTGCAACCAACCTGGACATCCACGTAACACTCCCGTGAAACCCCCACAAACCACAGGAAGGTGGGGTCCGTCTCACGTCCACACTGCCCGGCTCCAGGCCATTACACTTTCTTCTTCTCCCCTGTTCTCTGTTGGCCTTATTCCAGAATGCTCAACATCAGGAGGAGAATGACCCGAGGGCTCAGCTCGTGTGCTGAAGAGCTTCCCGAGGCCCTGAACGAAGAGGAGACGTACTGCCTCTCTCTCCTTCCAGAGCCACTTACTGCCCCTCCTTCACTTTGAACTTCTTACCTTTTTCAGGTAAGGGTCAGAAGAGGTCCCTTTCAGTCAACGAGAGAATGGGGAGAAGTGGTCAAGAAACAGTGGGTCCGAGAGAACAGGATCAGTCATTTCGCGGGTGACCCAGGAAGAGAGACCTTCACAGCAGGGAGGAGCCGGCAGATGGACTGAACTAAAGATGGGCGTCGTGGACGAAGTCAGGCCGCAGAGCCGCGCTGGCAAAGGCAGGATCAGGCCGGGCGCCTATGAAAGAGCTGTCCGCACACTAGAGCCACTGCTGCCGTCATGGCAGATGTAAAATAGATTCAACATCATTAAAACTGTTGCAGTTGTAATAGCATGTGAAGCGCTTTACTCCAGGTCCCCATTTAAATTGCTTTGCACAAGATAAAAGCCTTTCGCTTGGATTTGAAGTGAAAAGTTATTGTTATTACCTTTTTTATAAGGAGGACAATTCATACATATATATACATATATATATATATTCTTGTAGAAGAGACTGACTTAACTGCAGAAAGTTGAGCTTATTAAAATTCATTGCAATTCTCACACCATCATATTCCTTAATAACCATCCTGCTCTCTGTGGTGGCCCCCCTGCCAGGGCACAGGGACGGGTGGCCTCACCCAGGGCAAAAGCGATGCTTCAGTGCGTCCTTGGGGATTAGGTCTCTATTCCAACGCAATTCATTGTTAGTGTAGAATTTGACTGAGTCGTGTGAATCAAAACACATTTGAATATTTACATGTAAGACCCAACATTGGAGCACTTTCCTGAATTGTGAATTTATTACATAAGGCCAAAAAGAGAGAGAAACACAAACAAGAAAAAATGGGTGATTGACGGTCCAACCCGGTGCCCTGCCAGGTAATGCCTTCCCTCTGCCCCAGGGCAGGACCTTCATCTTATAGATTCATGTCAGTGTAAAGAGTGAAAGGACACTTTGGAAGACTATCATGATCAATTTTTTTTAAATAATAGAGTAATAAAAATGTTAATAATGATAAAATTATTCCCGTAGTTTGATGATTTTTTCCTTGTGAGATTTTTAAAGTAAGAGTATAGAAAAATACTCTTATAGGAGTATAAAGTAATGTATGTATTTCTTCTGAGGATGTTTTAAGTCAAATATTGCCTAATGGTAAAATAGTTGAGTTACTATATTTATCCTACATATCATATTTTCTTCCATCAATCCTATCATTTATTTCCAACTTTAAAAACATTCCCTCCCTCTCCATTGGTTCAAGAGATCCTGGTAGAGGGAAAACTATGAATAGCCTCAAAATATCAGTAGTGTTTATTTTCATTTACAAGGTGTTGGTTTTTTTAATAGGAATTTTTAAAATCAGTAAAGTATCAAAAGCTCCTGATTCTACCTAAATGAAGGAATTTAAAGGACATAAAATTTTGAATGGATGGTTCTTGAGATAAGCTTTTTAGAAATGAAGTATGACATGACTTTCAAGTTTTCAGAATTATTTTCTCTAGCTTGGAAAAGCTGATGGGTAAGAAAACTGCTTGAACTTTCTTATTTCCAGGTGTTGATGTCCAGGCAACAACACATTACATTTTTACTCTCCATCCAAATTAAATCATTAACTACTAAATTGTGGATACCAAAAATCTTTGAAAATAGCATTAGAAATCCAGTCAGTTAAATAAAAGGAAAGTTATGTCCTTCATCTCAACGTGTCATGCAGAGGAGAAAAAAACTGCCTTTGGAAAAATGTATCAATACTTCCAGCAGTTGACAACCCAGATGGAGAAAACAAACTTTCAACACTCAGCTGCCTTTTCGTGGGGTTTCCCTGAACTCCTTTTATATATGCACCTTATTAAATCTCCCTAATGTGGCAGTTGTCTGGAGAGCCGGCCAGAGCCGAGTCAAAGCTAGGGTGAGGGACGTAATAGCGACTGCTGGCTCCAGCCTCTGAGGCGTGACTGCGCCTGAGAAAGAAAACATTGTCAGGGTGGTAGCGTAACCCCAAGGGTAATAAAGCGGCCAGACACCTGGAAGCAATTATGTGCACGGTCGAGATTATCCATCATGCTTTGCTCACTGTCTCTCTTGCAAAGACCTTTGTCTTTGCACACTCAGTAGCTACCTTGGGCTGAAAAGCCTGTTTCACAAGCGATGTTTTCCACCAAGGCCTTTCACCTTCCTGCCAATTCCACGTGATGCTGACCGTGCCAGCCCCGCGACAGACCGCAGAGCTGCTGCAGTGGCACGTTGGGCGCAGGCCTGCACAAGCAGCCACAGAGGCCACACACTGCCTGGCAGAAACAAACCCCTTTGCCTGCCTCCACTCAGCAGAATGCGGTCTGGGTCCCTCAGGTGGGGCTGTTTAGGGACCACTTTCCATTTAGGCCCTAATTTGATATTTTCTAAATCAGATTATTGCTTGTAAGTCGTGATGGTTAAGCTCCTTCTGACATTTACTTATTGCTCAGACCCCATTATTCACTACACAGTTGTGCTGGGGGCTACCCTTTGAGCCCAGGCCCCAGAACTGGGGGCGTTTTAGCTCAGACCAGGAGGAATTAGAAGTGTAGAAAACTATTAGATTTCCACTACTGCTCCAGGGCCTTGAAATTTAGTGTCAACTTCTCAAATAATTCCTCAAATACTTGTGTAACTGAGCTGACTAATTTTCTTATAACGAATGGAGGTCCGTGTGGCTTACATTTTTCTCATACCTTGCAGGCAGCCCATACACACTTCCCAGGAAAGAACTTGAATATTAGTTAAACTGGCTTTTTAAATATGATATTGATAACTGATTGTCTTACATATTAACTCTGCATAGATGCCCACTACCCAGAAGCCTTCATTCATTTAGCAAAAGCACTTCTCTGGTTTGGCCTTAAAGCATCTTGAATGAAACCCACTAGATTCTAAGAAATCTTATAAAATGGAATATTTTTTAAAGCTCACATTTAGAGAGGTGAATGTAATTTAAAGTCTTGAGCTACTTTATATTCATTAAAAGTCCCAGCTATGTTGGGAAACTACCCGAAAACATTCAAATGAAACAGTCCTTATTCCTTTAGGATCTTACATTCGGAAGTTAACTGTTCAAGACCAACAGCTGTAATGTGGAGAAATGGGGGAGAGGGTGGGGTGGGAGCGCCCAGATGACAGCTGCTCCCCATGAAGAAACCAGTCCTGGTCCTACTCTCTGCCCCTTATCTGCTCCAGCAGCCGCACCGCCCACGGGGACTGGAGTCAGATTCACAGAGCTGGGCTCTGGGTCCGTCATTCCTTCCACTTCCAAGGCTGAAGCTTCCCCATGGTTAGAAGCTTCACCTTGACGCTTGGCAAACCAGTTCCAGTTACTTCCTATCCAATTTCTGCAAAAGACACGACAGCTCAGGGAACTCCGTTTCTGAGATTAGTGGGCCACTTTGAGAAAGGAGGCTTTGCTTAATAAAAGTCAGGCTCCTTTCTGCCAGCTTTAAGGTCCAAAGAAGATTGACTTTCTGACATTTTGTAGCTGGGGAGTCCATATCTGTGCACTGATACCCTCTAAAACAAAAAATTAATGTTCTCATATTAACTCAGTTAATAGATGGTTGTTCTTAGAAAGTGGGAAATGAGAAAGGGCTTGCGTTACCCTTCCAACAGAGTGGCAAAACCTAGGTGCGACGGACCCACATGCCCACTAAAAAGCCCTTCTCCCCAAGCCCGATCAGGCCGGGCAGTGGTTCCAAGCCCTTGTTTCCCCAGTGTCTCTGCTTCTTCCTGCCCCCCCTCCCGCTAACCACCCCCCAAAGGAGCACTGCGCCAATCTTGGGTGACTGCTCATATATCTGAGCGGCTGTCACCCTGCTGCAGGCTGCCGGGAGGCCAAGTCGCCGGAGAGAACAGAGTGCAAGGATCCTGCAGGCAGACGGGCCCCCAGGTCGGCGTGTCCCCTGCTCACCCACACATCGGCCCCCAGGCTCGGCAGCCGGTTTGCAATGATTCTCTTTTTCTTTTTCTAGGAGCCTTGTGCCTCAGATGAATTTCTCAGTTAAAGCTCATTTCTGAATTTCCCTACAATTCAGAAACATCTGTGCGCTTCCACTGCCACTATGAACACTAGAAATACCTGATTCTCAAAAAAAAATCCAAGTCAGAGAAACTGATTTTGTAAGTAGGATACTGATCTGACGAAATGAGGGTCATCCGAGCTCAGCTCTGACTTCTCAGTGAATCTGCCCCTCGGAGCCAGGCGGTCTTTTCATCGTTAAAACTGCCACTCTCATTCCATCAATTCCTCTGTCATCCAGGATGACATCCCCAGACCTGCCAGGACACCCAGATCACCTGGGCAGGTATTTCAAAGAACAGGTGACTAAGTTCTGCGTTGCCGCAATTCCATGAGGGTCCTGATTGCCGGGGGCTGGCATGGGGCCTGGGGGGTTGCACTCTGATAAAGCGCCCCGATGAGCCTGACGCACTGAGGTTTCAGGAAACACTGACCTGCCTGAAAAGCAGTGGCTCTTCCCCAGGACAGTGGCTCACATGCTCGCCGGCCGGGCTCCTGCCCGCCCTCCTGAGAGCCTGCATCCCTAGAGATGCCAGGCCAGGTCTGCACCGTGCAGAGGCTGGGAGGCCTTTCTGACACTGCACATTGGTGGGGCCGGGGACACAGAAATGTGATCAGAAATAATTCCTAAATGTAGCATTACATAGTTAAAACCCTGTAACCCAGCCTGCCTATCCACACGTTTTGTTGTTTGGAAAGGAGTACAACAAAGAGCCCAATCCATGAACCCATAATGGAGAGACCATGGTTTTCTTCAAACAAGGATGTTTAGTGAGCTAGTCCCCAGATAGCAGAGTTTCCATTTTATATTTAGAACCTTTTAGTGTAAAGGAGGGTCCATGAACTCTCTCAGGGGTCCGGTTCAGCATTTAACGCCCTTTATTTCCCAGACACCTTTTCCTCTGTATGATAACCTGCATCCTTCCTTGCCTGTCTTCAGCAGTGATGGAGAACAACAGGTGGTACACACGCAGATCTGGTAATGGATGTGGGATCCGTGTGCGCCTTGTATCACCGTGATCAACACCACCGCTAAACCCCCTTTCTGCCCTCTACGGTAAGATCAGAATGACAGCCCAATTTGTCAACTTTGAATATGGGTGTGAACAACTTCAAGGCTGGGCTATTTTTCATACCCCCTTGGAAACTGTCATCAGCTCTGCAGAGCAGTAGGAAAACCGCTGATCCATTGCTGAAACTGTCAGCAGGTGTACACGGGAGTGAAAGATGGAAGGTTTTAGGGAAGGAGGCTCCAGCTGTCAGAATACATGACTTCGCATACGCAGCCAGACTGGCCACGGAGCAAGGCGGTTACGGGGCAGAGGGCGCCTCCCAGCCCTGCAGCTGCCAGCAGAAGGAGCGGGTCACGTCAGGAGGAGGCTGCAGGGCAGCAGCCCTCAGCTGCCGAGTGCTAGAGCCATAGCCATGTCATCTGCCGCTGCTGGTCTCAGAAACTAAACTGAGTCCCCAGCCTCCACGTTCTGAAAATGACTAAAATCCTCTGCTTGCAATCCTACCCCGAATCTCAATTTTAAAAACGTCCTTTACAAAATATCAGACCATCATGCCCACCTTCCAAATCAGCAGATCATAGAGCCTCAGAGTTCATGTGGGTCATGAGAGCCATTTGCCAAAATAAAATAAAAAGTGTGAAACAAAAACGTAAGGGTAGATTTTCCTTTTGTATACAGACATTTTGGTGACCGAGTGGTTTGCCTTGTTATGGCAATTACCAAACACCATTCCAGCCAAGTGTTTGAAATATTTAAGTGATCTGATTAAAAAGTAGTGTCAGCCATTAGTCATCCAGGGACTCTAGTAGAAAAAGCCAATTACATATTACCCCCAAAAGACTAATAAAATCATTTGGCCTTTTTTATACTGGTTTTGAAAGTTGTTTTTAAGTGGTATATATAGAATGATTTAAAAAATGTTTAAGTTCTATACAAATGTAAAATTAGTACTGTATGTTGTGCACTTATTTTTTTAAGTGCATGTTACAAACAAAACAGATAAATTTAGGACTTATTTTAAGAGCAGTTCAGTAATGTAACATATTATTAAAATTAAGATTGAGTTTTTTCACCACAGTGCTCTTTTGTGTGTATTTCTAACAGTGGCCATAATTGAATTTGATATAAGATGATGTCATATGAGCAAAATAATATAAATCCATCCATGGAATAAAATGGAAAATGACTGAGAAACAGGATATTAAGTCCTGAAAGATATGTTCATTCATCAAACCATGAGCAATTCAATATTACTCTCAAAATTTGCATTTTATTAAACTGACTTTATTAAAAGAATGAAAACTATTCTTTCTTTTATATCGCTGGGCTAAGATAGCACAAACTTATGTTAAAAGCAAACAAATTCAGAATTTCCTCATACAGGATAGTTTCTATGAGAATAAAACAAAAAGAACAAAACAAAGAGAAAGAATATATTGAATTACTATACAATCTGAACCCTAAGTTTCTTTAGACTGGTCCTGATTTCTCTGGGGGTGCAGAACTCAAGTAATTTCCCTTACTCTGCTAATGACCCCCCAAATCCTTAGAAGAGAGCTGACCTGGTTGCTGGGAGCACACTGACTACTCAAAGCCATTTGGCCAACCAGGTTCACCAGAGCCTTGAGCGCACTGTGCTGAAATGGATGCATGACGCGGGGCCTGTGTGGGTCTCAGATGGGCTCATTTATTTGCTTACAAACAGTAGGCTTCCCAAGACATCTCATACATGTCTGGTTGTGTTATTTTGTTTATGATTTGGCGGTTTAGTTATTTAATTTGAGCTAGCCACTGCACAAACATTAAAATGCATGTTAAACAGTACTCCACCTACCCCTATCAAAAAAAAACCCTTCCATTTCAAATCACAGCTTCATCACCACAAATAATTGTCCCTTCACCCTTTGGGCTCAGAAAACGAACCAGAGGCCAGGTCAGCATGTCCTCTTCACCCTTCCTTCTCTTCCAGTGATACACAGACACAGGAAACATGGGAAACTGAATGGAGAAATGTTGCTAAGTGCTGTTTGCTAAACCCAAGAACACTCTGCCTGTTCTACAATCAGTGGGCTTACTTCTAAATGACAGATTGCAGGTTTTATAGTACAGATACCATTTTGCAAAGTTTTCATGCAGAAGATTTCATATCGGGAAAAGGAAGTATTGTAGCATGTTACAGATGGCCGAGGCCACAGGCACATTCGTGAGGGGCAGGGAAGGAAACGGCCCTTGTGCTCCGCCACCAAAGCCCCAGCCAGACAACCAGGAGGATCAAACTCTCCCGCCAAAGCTCTTAAAATCATCTGTGATAGTTCCTTTAAACAGACCTAAGACAGAGAAGGACGATTAGCTTCCTTCTCTTCATTAGTATGCATCTTCAGCCTATCTTATTTACATAGCATTTTCCTACAGCCAGAATCTACATCCCTTTTTGGTCTCTGCAACACTTCTGGATGGGAAATCAGAAAAAGGAGTGGCATCCGCCCGACTCCCAAAACTCCCCAAGTGCTGGTCTCATCCAGGAGCACCTGCCGAGGGGGCTTCTCCTGTTCCGTCCCGAGCCCAGCATGGCACAGAGAGGCGGGCCCTCCCCAGCATCCAGCACGGTCGGCATCCAGAGAGAGGGGCATGGGCCGGTCTGAGCAGACGCCTCATCTCCACATTATAGAACAAGGTCTCTTTCAAGCAGAAACTCATCTCCAAGTACAAACGTACTTTTACGCAACAGGACACGGGTCTGAGTAGAGTAAGAATCTGCATAGACTTGAGTGACTGACTCCCTTTCCCACCACAATGTCTACTAGGTCCTCAACCCCAAACGGAGAGGGCTTCCACCCAGGGGCCCGTGCTCCACTCCGGAGCAATTCCACTCTGAAGCACCTCACATCATCAAGCTGAAGGTGTAAAACAAGAAGGAATCAAAGATCATGGGCTATTTCAAAAGGAGGACAGAAGAAGGGCAGGAACAACAAATACTAGCTATTTTCTGCTGCACTTTCCTTGCCCGAAGCCGCCCCGTGAGACAAGCTATAGAGGCAGCACCCTACACGCATCAGGCCCAGAGGGTCCCAGCACAGGCAGCCCTGTTTCAGGGTGGAAGCCCCTCTCTGCCCATCCTCTGGGGTGCATGTTCCTGGCTGCAGGGGACTCCTGGGCTCTGTCACCCACACTGCTCCAAGCTGGCTCAGTCAGTCCACAGTCCCAGAGGAAAGAGGCCGTGAGGGCAAAGCCGGAAGCCTTGGGGCGCTTGAGCACGTAGGCTGACACGTCCACACTGAGGACAGGGTTTGGGTTCGGGCTCAGAGTTCACTAGCTTCCCACTCAGTGATGAAATGGCAAAGGCCTCTCTTCACCCGCTCATAGTTTTTCAGGGGTCTCACTGCCTTCTGGTCTTGCCACAGCTGTGACTTGGAGAGGATGGTTCATACTGTTGGCTTAGACAAACCAAAGCTATCCTAATACCAAGCCCAATCTTTCCCATATTACGTAATGTATGCTGTCCTTTACGTTATAGCTGAAATTATTGCTAAATAACCTTAATCTGTAAAACTTGATTCCATTTTTCAAGGAAAATCAGAATAGGATGGCAAAGCCTCGAAAACCTTCTCAGCTGTAACGGTGTGATCTGGGATGCTGTTCCTCCCATGGTGAACTTCGTGATTTTATTTTCAGACAAATTCTAGGGGGATTGTTTTTTCCCACTTTCTCTTTTTCTTCTGATGTTTTCCTTGAGAGTAAAATGCCATATGGCAGACACGTACGAACGCCATGTGGTAAATCACCGAGTTCCCCCAGAGAGCACAGCTCCCCCTCTGGGGGAGGCTGTCTGCCTGCGTGCCACACTGCAGGTCTTAACACAGCTCCTTCTTGGTAATACGGCTTCGAAACTGCATGCTTACATGTCTTCCTAGGGTCTGTGCAACAGGCATCCTCGGAGCGCCCTACGGGCACCAGCCTCCGTGAGCGAGACCCCAGGAGGTGAGCACGGCCTACCCCCAGCCTGCGGCGACAGTTGGGATAACAGCACTGGCTGGGTCATCGCCCAGATTTTTATGTCTCAACATAAAAATTTTTTATATGGATGAACCAACATTTTTTTCCCTGGGTACAAAGGCCTATTTTTTAATCCCTCTTTGAAAGGGCTAGGAGAGAGGGCTTAACGCATGCAGACGACGGTACCAGAGACGCAGGTTTTGCACCCTACAGACTCCCTGACCCTTTAGCCTTCTGGAGTTTAACCATTTCCTGATGTCTTTTAACAGTAATTTTCTTGTTGGAAAATCCCTCTCTAAACTGATAGCATCTAAACAAGCCTCCACCTTAATTGGAAAAATTCTCCCATAAATATTTATGCTACACTGATTAGGCCATTTACTGAACTCAACTGCCCATTATGGGTCAGAACAGGGAGCATTGTTTGGGGTTGCCTAGAGCCTGACATGGTTTATGGGAGGGGACCTCAAGCTGTAATTTATTTAATCAAGCCTCTGACCCCAGCCCTCTGGAGTAGCCAGTAATTGTGAGGGAGAACTTAGCCCCAACCACCCTGACTAGAGTCAGTATTCTGGGTTGTAAATTCTCAAAGGCAAATTTGGAAGAAAACAGCAGAAGGAATAAAGTATGTAGAAATGAAAGTCCCATGTATTTGTACATTGAACCATGGTAAAGACAAATCGATGGTAGGTAGATAGGTAGGTAGGTAGGTAGATAGATAGATATCAAAATTTAAAAAGGAAAAACTTCAAAGGGATGAAGAAGAGCCACCGACCACAGGGCTAGCCTCCTGCTGGCTCACTGCCCTCTCTGCCTGCTGGTCCGCTTTGCATTTGAGGCTCTATCACACCAAACTCACATGGCATTTCATTTCATTTTTGCTTTTCAAAATATATCCGATTTGGAACGTAAGTAGGGGTGGGGAAAGCCTTTTGTATTAAAATCTCTTAGGAAGACTCCTGCCTGAACACAAACTGTGGGTACAGTGAGCCCAAGGTAAAAATACATGTGTGTTTACATAAATAATACACTAAAACCTTTTTTCTTCTTTTCTTTCCTCTTCCAGCAGCAGGTTTTCTCCTGACTCCATTTTTGAGTCATGACCAATTCATATGTTTACAATAAAAAAGAGCGTCTTCTCCATCGGCCTTTTGACCTACCAGTGGCAGGACCAAAGGTCCATTCCTTCTTTCAAGGCATGACTTAAAAGAGATGCTGAAACTAAAACCACATTTTCTTCTTTCAACTCTTTACTACCGCTCACCAGCTACTGCTCTCCAGATCTGCAATTCAAGAAGAAATTCTCCAGTCAAAATTACACTGGCTTATAAACTGTAAATCACCTTTCCTCTTGGATGAAACTTGCATTTCACTGAGGCTCCTACATTTTCCTTCACCCCTCTGGTGCTTGGCAATACCAGTTATCTTTTATCTTTTAATGGCTTCTCCTGTCCTATTTTCCATTGACAAACACTGTGGATACATAAGAGAAAAGGCACCGCAAAGTGGGCTTCTGCCGCCTCCCGACAGTAAGAGCGCCAAGAGCCGGGGTCTCCTCAGAGTCTGTCTGAACCTTGTGGGAGGAAACCAAGGAGATGGATTTTCCTGTCAGGGAGAGTCACATGCCACGTGGCTTCAGGGAGCCCCGTAGCTTGGGGCCCCGCACCGTGAGAGAGCTTTTTAAGGCCCGGGCGGGGACCCGGGTTAGATATTTGAGACGTTGCATTAATTGTTTCAAAGACTTTTATATGATGACAGTATCTTGCACAGATGCTTTTAGATACATAGACAATGTGTAATTGTTTCAACTTCATTCGTGTAAGATATGAACAACCCTATAAGGAGCTCTGAACACAAAAGAAAGGGTTAATTTATTCCACACCAAACAGATTGCCTTGCCTTTAATTCAGAAAATCTCTTTGAAGAAGCTTATGCTGGGATTCTAATTTGTCCTGTTAAATTATTCATTCCTTGGTCTACTTGGGTGTTATTATCTCTGTCAAAGTGATGGATGTTACAGAAATAGTCACTAGGTTACAAACTACACAGATTTTTTTTTTAAGTTAAAATTATAGCAGAAAAATAAAATAAAAAACAAGCAATGGATGTGACTGTACAGGTCTCCCAGTAAGGGCCATGCAGGAGCTAGGGATGGATAGACTTCCTGTGAGAGGATGAACATGCCTCTAGGAAAAACACGTAGTGGGGAAACGAATCTGTCGCCGTGGTGGCTAAGGAAGGTGCCTGCCCGTCAGTCTCACCAATCACTGCTCTGAGGCCCTTCGCTGCCCCCAGGGCAGGTCCCTAGACAGAGCGCAGTGTCCTCGACAACCCAGATGGCCCTTTTAACCCTAGCCAGTGAGCTCAAAAGTACATGGCATTGATTAAAAGCAAACTAGACGATGGAACTAGAATGGGCCCTGAAAACGCTGAGTGCCAATCAGTAAATGAGCTTTTTTCCATTTTCATCATCGTTACAGCTCACTTACTGAGCGTCGCCTCTGGGCTCAGCACAGTTCCCAGTGGGTTACTCATTCAAGCCTCTCAACAACCTTGACTCTCTTCTTATAGACGGGGAACCCGAAGAAAGCAGAAGTTAGGCCATTGACCAGAGTTACACAGCCGATCGATGGAAGAGCTGGCATTCGAACTTAGTGAGGTTCCAGACCCCACGCTCTCGGTTCCAGGCTGGTGGTCATAACAGCACCTGTGCTTAAAAATAGCAAGGCTCTCATGACGGAAATAAACGTGCTGTGACCCGCTATTCAAAACTGAGACTGGGAAGGAAGTGTTCTATTGGCTCTGATCGCCCCAGTCCATGAAAAGCATCACTGTGGAGAGAATAGCCCCACATCAGAAGGACGAATTCCAGATGCTGACTCTGAACTCTGTTGAAAAGGATCAGACATACCACCCCAAAACCTGCAACTTTTGCATATTAATTATTTTGAGCTAAAGGCAGCTGAGAAAATAGCAGGTGCAGGAAGGGCTCTCTATCCCTCTCCCCTTCTACATAAAAAAAACAAACAGGGCGTAAATTTCTGGTACCAAGAAGAGAACATTCTCATCACCAGTGACAGAGAATTGATTCCAAGGTGAGTCTGTATTAAAAAAAAACTTTCCAAAATAACCCTCATCTTCCATTAATTTCCCCCATATATTTACTAGTCACTTCCCCACAGTTTACTGGCCCTCGCCCAAACTCATTTTTCCTTTGTCTTCTCATGTCTCACAATTTATTGCTCTTTGTTAAATGGTATATCAGCCGCCAGGTCTAATTGCTTCTTTAGGGTTTCCACTTCTTCCTATGAAGCCCCCATGCCATATAAAAATATTAATGTCAAATAAAATTTGTACTTTTTTTCTTTCCTGTTAGCCTTTTATCAGCTTAATTTGCAGGCCCCATTTACAGAACATAAGAGAGTAGATGGAAAGTCTTTCCTCCCCTACACCTTCACCTTCCATATTTTACTTACTTTTTTCCTTCATCCTGATAGATCTTACTCTTAAAACTCATCATGACTTTTATTCTCAGTATATCACCTTCTCTCACCTCTCTGTAATCATCCAATGTAGCCTCATGGGGCAATTGTTTTCAGCCCTTTATCCTACCAGGCACTAGGTGCTGTTATCCTTGACCTCATGGTGCGCCCTAGATAGCTTTAACACTGATCCTGTGTTCTGCGTAAACCCACCCCTGTGCTTTCTTACTTAAGGTTCCATATTGTGAGTACGCCTGGCAAAGGCCCCAGGGGCCATTGCTTCAGGCTCCCCAACCTCAACCAGGTCCTTGATTCACCCTCTTTTCCACACCAGCTGCTTTCCTTGTTTGTTTGTTTGTTTGTTTGTTTTTAATTTTCTACTTATAAGAGCCAGGCCCCTTACCAATCATTCTTAAAAGAAAAGAAATTAAGACCCTGAAAATTTTGGTAAAGTTATCCACCATGGCAAAGCTAATAGTTCAGGCCCGGGTTTGCACCCTCATCCGCCTACACTGTCTATACTGTAACGGTACTGCACAGGAGCGTTTCATCATGCACAGACTTTTTCATACAAAGGGCCCAAAGCAAGCCAACCCATTCTTCAGAGCCCAACCAGAGGCACAGCATCTGCGTTGTCACAAGAGGAAAACCTGGCTTTGTCAGACTCATGAGAGACAGGACAGCAGCACAAAACCACATGGGCTGTGCTTCCTGAGACACTGAAGGGATTTCCCAACGGTGACTCTGATTCTATTTGATTTTTACTTTACATGCTGACATCGGAGTCCAACACTGAGGAACCCGCTGCTCCGCTGCCCCGCCCCTGTCTCAGCCACTGTGGTCCCGGGTGGTTTCAAACCAGAGCCACCCCTCAGTGCCACAAAGCTGCTCCTGTCTCCCTTTATCTCACAGACACCCTCCACGACCACACGCCAGGATCAGATCAGCCAAATGAACCCCTGGGGTTTCCTGCCCCATGAAGGACCCCCTCCTCCTCTCCCTTTCCTCTAGCTCCCAAGGAGCACATTTTCTCCACCCCACCAGTCCCCCTGGCAAATCTCTGCTGTCCCTGCCCTCCTTCCTCACAGTCTCTCTCCTAAGCCCGTCCCTTCGTGCTGCAAGCCTGCTGAAACCTCCCTGCTGCCGAGAATCCTGCTGTTTTAGTATCATGTTCAAGGTCCAGTCAGGCTGCCTGTGTAAAATCTCAGCTCTCCACTTAGCTGTGTGACCTTCGTCTGTCCATGCCTCTGCCCTCCCACCAACCCACCTTAAATGACACAGTGCCCGTCCCTGTGCTGTGAGGGCTGGCTTGGATGAGCCAGTGACGTTCCTGACAAATACTCAGGAAGTGTCAGCAATCATTGCCAGCTTGACTCCGTCTTCCTCTGGTTTACCACTTCCCCCTCTGTTTTCTCCTCACTACACAGCTTCTTGAAAGATTAGCAGAGCCCAGGTGGCTGTACTTCTCCATCCCTTCTCCTCCACCCTTTACCATCTGGACTGAGGTCCGCTATGCTGAAGAAATTCTTCAGAAGCTGTCCCTGATGTAGAACCACTGCAGAGAAGGATGCCCAAGCCTACCTCTCAAGCACTTCCTCTTTTGCTAAGTCGGCTTCCCGCATCCCCAGCATTAACCATACAGCTCAAAGTATTTCTATCTGGTAGATACTTTCAAGTCAACATGGCCAGGGCAGGACTCACCCTTCCCAGATCCTTCTTCCTTCCTTTCCACTGCTTATCTTGATTCATCACATCACCATCTTTCCAGCTGCAAAGACTTGGAAATTCTGACTCACCCTCTACATCTCATCATCTATCAAATATCAGTTCTGCCTCAGAAAGGCACCTTCCAGGTCCACTTCTCTTTCATGCAAACTTCTCCAGCACAGGTCCTTTCTAATTTCTGCTGAAAGATCTCACTCCCTCATCCTTCAAATATTTCCCCTCATGACAGCAGAAAATCTTCCTAAAATACATCTGTCGTTTCTCTGCTCCATAATCCAGTGTTTCCCCAGTACACACAAAACTAATCCAATTTATGGTGCAAATTTTGCTCTATTTCCACTAGCAGATACCTTTTCATCTTGAACATGCACATTCCCCACAGTCCACCTGCACCTGCACAGATGGACCCCACCGTGCCTGCACCCCTGCTACTGCACCTTTGCCAGTCCCACCAGCATAGCAGAGTAGTTGGGGACAATGTCTGGAATCAGAGGGCCTGGGTTTGGACCCCATCTCCATCACTTACCAACTGTGTGACTAGGCAAGTTGCTTGGTTTCTTTAATAAAGGCAAAATAGCATCAATAAAAGAATTTACTTTCTAAGATGGTTGGAGGAAATAATGAGATAACACAGATCAAGCCCTTGGAACAGTGCCTGGCACCAAGCAAGCCCTCCCTAATAACTATCATTGCTACTCTGCAGTCCTGTTAACATGCCTATTCATCTTCCCAAATACAAATCCCACTTCTTTAAAAACTGTCAAATACATGGGAGTTTTAAAAACATATCCTTATTATTTATTTCTAGTCTAATTGAAGAGGGGCTAGGGAAGAGCCTATATGAAACTTATTATTTGTTGGGATTTGCTCTGTGGATATAAACATTTTTATTGTCCCACATCCTTGCCAAATATGGACTTCTTAATTTTTGACATCTGGAGGGTGTGTTAGTGGTATCATTGTTTTCATTTCCTTTCACTTTCAACCTTTCTGAATTCTTTTGTCTTAGGTGTGCCTCTCAAATTCAACATAGAGCTGAATTTTGTTTCATCTTCAGTCTGGAAAATTTTGTCTTTTAACAACAACACAAAAATTAGCCCATATGCATTTGTTATAATTACTGACTTTTTCAATTCATTTCTACTTTCTTATTTTGCACTTTCTAAATTTTCTTTTTCTCATTTGTTTCTTTTCATCTTCTTTCTTTTATATTTTTGTGTTACTTTTCCTCATGCTTGTTTCTGCCCACAGCTAGTTTGGGATTATATATTTTCCTTTATTTTTTTTAATCATTAGCTTAAAATTTTCCATCTTTATTTAATCAAAGAAAGTCTAATCACCACAATGCTCTGGTTATATCTCCATTGTACCCACAAAATTAGACAGGATTGTTATTGTTTATACAAATTGTTTTTATTCATTTGTCTTTCCTACATATTTAGGGTATATTAGTAATCAAAAAAATCCCTCAATGTTGTTTGTCTGAAAAATCTTTTATGTTATTCTCAAACTTGAAAGATAATATTTTGTTAAGAATACAATGCCAGGTTGACATGTATTTTCCCTACAGTCTGCAGGTAATTTCTCTATGTTCCTTTAGTTTATACTGTTGTTTTTGAGGAGTTAGATGTCAATAAACTGTTTTTTCTACCATAGGTAACCTGTTTTTAAATCTCTGGATATTTTTAAGTTTTTTCTGGTTTTGTTTTGGTATTCAGAAATTTCACTACAAAATGTCTTCACATAGATTTCTTTTTATTTAAGTTGCTTGGAAATTTTCAGACTTCCTGCTTCTAAGGATTTTATCTAAGAATAAAACAGTTCTTTTATCATTCCTGGGTAATTCTCAGGCCTTATCACTTCAAATAGTGCTTCTCTACATTATTTCTGCATTTCTTCTGGAAGTCTAATTAGACACTTATTATATTGTCTCCCTGTCTCTTTCCTATTTCTTAATTTCTGTTTTATGATATTTTTATCTTTGTCTCTCTTGCTATGCACTGGGCTTCTTCAGATATCTTCCTGTTTACTAATTCTCTCTTCAGCTTTGTTTAATGTGTTATTTAACATATTCATTGTGTGTTTTTTTTTGTTTCAGTCACTATATAGTTTATTCTACAGTTTCTTTTTGAATCTTTGCCATATTGCCTATTCATTTTTAAAACTCTCTTGTCCTATATTCATACTTCAGATATTCCTTTTATTTTTTAAACACATTAAATAAACCAACTCAATAATTATAACATCTAATGTTTTTGTGGATCTTAGGCTGCTATCTTTATTTTTTAATTTGTTTGGCCATTTTATATTTCTTTTTTTTTAACTGACACATATTCTTGGTTACGTCTTTCCTTGAATTTTATGATTTTATCATAAGCATATGTTACATAAACTTCATCTGTGGGAATCTTTGAGGCCTAGGTTTAAAAGGTACATTCCTTCAGAGAGGATTGGGGCATTGCCAACATAGGTCTACTTTATAATAAGTTCTCAGCTTAAGGTATCTCAAACACAAAAGTAGCATCAATTCGGGCCCCACACTTGTGCCATGGCCAGCTCAGGAGAGAATTTTTCCTACCAACCCAGAGTCAAAGTCAAGGAAGGAATTTTACTAATTCATGATTTCACTGACTGTAATTTTGGCTGACTAGGCTTTTTAAAGAATCTCTAATCTGATATTCCTTCTGGTATGGCTTTAGTCTTTCTTCATGACCCGTGTTTAGCAAAGAAACCAATACTCTAAGTCATATGGAATGGCAGGTGACTTTAAAGGAATAGCTGAAAGCCCTGACTTACCTTTATGGATCTGTACTTTCACTTTATGTTTGACCTCTTAGGATTTCTTTTACTTTGCTCCCAGATCAGCAATGCATTTAAAAAATATATGTTAAATTATTTTACTGAGCATTTTTGGGTATGGGAAGGTTCTAGAATGTCTAGTCTACCATAATGCTCAAAATAGATGTCCTCTCAGACACAGAGCGCTTCTTCACAGTTATTTTAAAGAAACTATACCAGATTTCAATATATATTATTTGAGTTATCGATCTATGTATTTGCCTCTCATAAGAGCATGTGGCATTCCTGCAGGAAAAGAAACTTCTTTTTCAGTGTTTATCTTCCTCAGCTGCAGAGCAAGGCTTTGCCTTCAGCAGAAGGTGCACAAATGAGTGATTTAGTGGCCTTACTCTCTCCTGAGCGTCCATAAAAGTGTGCCTCTCATGGAGTACTTATCACACTGCAATAAATTGTTGGCATTCTTCCCCCACTAGCAGATGAGAGTTCCCCCTGGGAAGTGGTGTTACATTCTTAGAGCTTAGAGTGTGGCCTATAATAAACACCACATAAACGTTGACTCCATAGCCTTAGTCTACAAGACTCGCATGTCAGGCAAGAGAACGCAGATGTATTTATTTCAAGAATGACACTGAATCCAGTAATTCAGATGGGCTGGCACAAGCCCATCAAAGCTGAGACAGAGGAAACTCAGAGTCAGGCTGGATAGATTGTTTCTCTTGTCATCTTTTCTCAGAGTTGTTACTTTAGGGGCCAGAGACCAAGGGAGATGAAAAAAAAAAAAAACTTTCTTTAACAGAAATCAGAACCCTTTTCTTCCTGTTGTAACTTTGATGAGTTTCCCAAAAAGAAGATCTAATCTTTCTGCCTTCCATTCGTCTTAAGGAAAACAGATGTTAAATAACTCAGCATAATCGTTGGTTATTTTAAGTTCTTCAAATAAACTTAGGTTGGCAAAGTTGAAATATTAGAGTATGTGATAGAAAGATGGTCTCGTACAAAACTGTATAAGGCATTCAAATCTGAAATCTTCCGTATTTTCTGAAAACTATTCCTAAATTAAGACTACAAATACCTTTGCAACTCTTGAGACTTATCAGGGTTTTATTTTGAGCTGCTGGAGGTCATTTCAGTCCACAGAATCAAGGCCAAGGCCCACCAAGACTAGGACGTCCTTACTCCTAATGAGGCTCTGGGGTCTTCACTTGGGAGGTCCAGTCCGGAGGAATGAGGGCCACTCCTTCTCCCGCATGCCCTTTCCGGGCAGGTCGGCTCCAGCACGCAGGCTGTGGCTGCCAAACATGTAACTGGCTTGGAATTCAGTAACAGTCCCGTTGATCTGTAGGCTTTCAAGTTTGCTTTGCTGCTCCCTGCCTTTTTTGCTTTTATTTCTTCCAGAAGTTCCATCACAGAGCCTAACTTAACTTTTGACTTTTATTAGGTAATTCTCCACCTGTGAAACAGAAATAATCATCTTTCCTGCTGTTGCTGTGGGAGGCAATGCTTTTGAACACTTCAGAAGAAACCATACTAAATAATTTCAAATGTGAAATGACCTGTCATTTTTTTCCCTAAAATTCTTCTGGATGGGCATAAAACATACTGAGATAGACTGAAAACCTCTCTTCTGTAGAGTCAGAAATAGGGGGTAATATAAGAACTTGACTTTAAAATTCATCCCCAGTGCCATCTCTTCTCAGAAAATTTTTCTGACCCCCACAACCTAAATCTGACACCTGCTCTCTGCAATGACAAAAGTTGGCATTTAAAAGATACTTGCTATGAGCCAAAGGCAGTGTTAATGCTTTATATGCAAAGTCATGTTTCCATTCATTTATTTATTCATTAACTATCAAATATTTAAAGTGTATCCCATGTGGCACACTTTGTGATGAACCAAATAGAAGATTTTTTACCTTCCTCGAGCAGTTGTCTAGTAAGAAGGATAAATATAGAACTAGAACAGAATATAAATTACAACAAGGGTAAGTCTGTGTCTGAAAACCATAGGTACCTAGGAAAGAAGACAACAAGGGGACCGGCACTGATTTATACTCCGGGAGCAGAAAAAAAAATACTCGGGCTCAAGTCTCCAGGCTGAGTCATCCTCAGCGGGGAGAGTATTCCGGAGAAGCAGCCGGCATGTGCCGAGGCGGCGACACGGAGCGTTTGGTGCACCAGGACCTGGAGGAAGGGAAGTGTGGCTGCTGTGAAGCCCGGCAGGGAGACAGTGGGGGAGCTGGCGGTGCTGAGAGACAATGCTAGAACTTAGCATGATGCACAGGGGTTTTATTTTATTCCAAGTGATCTCATTATAAACACACCTAATGAAGTCCTCACAATACCTTTTAAGATGAATATGGCTATCTTCATTTTACAAATGAGAACCCTGAGGCTCTGAGAGAGACAGTAATTTGCCCATTACACAGCTAGTGAGGGGCATAAGCAGGTTAGGAAACTTAAATACAGACTTCAAAATCCAAGTTTAAGCTCTTAAAATAACACTAATCTGCAAATTGTCATTATAACACGTCCATCACTGTATTTGGACACGCACAGCACCTCAGAGCACTGTACTTAACTAAAGGCTGCTTGGCATCAGATCTTATTTGACTCACTGCTTTGAAGAGAGTAGGACCACACCTTTATTGAATGAATGAACACTAACATCAGATATACAAAGATTTTGAGCTAATCAGACCCATACCTCTAAGGCATATAATTTTTTGAGGAAAAAAAATCAAAAACCTGTTTGGTGGAGCAGAGAAGACCTAACTTAGGGAAAGATTTTTAGCCAATATATTATGGATATCAATAAAATATTGGACATGACTTAGTTGGCTTGGGATTCTTTTGGGTGGGGCAGGGAATGATTTTCTCGCCCACAGGAACTGTAGGTTTGATAACAGTGACATGAGGAGCAGGGGAAGGACGGTCCGTACTTGTATGTGGTGGAAATGACAATATGTGGACAAAGGAAATTAGAGGTAGAGAAGCAAGAGGAAGAAAGGGAGACGGAGAAGGTCGGAAAGGACTTCACTTTTAGGGGATGGAGTAACAGGAGAGACCCCATATGTCGCCAAAGAATTTTCCAATGTTTCTGTGCCCTGAGCTCTGCCCGCAACATCTTCTTTTTTGCTTTTGCACTCTCCAAGGCAGATACTTAAAAGAGGAGTCCTCGACTGCAGTGAAAGGCAGATGGAATTTTGAATCCAAAAGGCCTGTGACAGTCCCAGCCCTGCCATTTGCTAGCTCAGTGACCTTAGACTTGGCCCATCTGTTCGCTACATGACTTTAAATGAGTTACACAACTTCCATGCCTCCTGTCCAACATGAGGTCAGCAGTGATCCGTGCCTCTCAGGGCTGCCGTGAGGAGTAAGAAATGGCACACGCAGAAGCGGAGAACGCGGTGACGCTCACAACAGACTCTCTGCCAAGGTTTGGTGTATGAGCACGAGTCCTGATTGGTCGTCGAACAATTCTAAATGTTCAAGGCTTAAAGAGTATGTTACTGCTGTCATATTTTACGTGTCCAGAGGAGACTTTGCAAACTTTTCATAAATGCTCTTTGCTGAATTAGCTTAAACTTCTAAATTGGGCATCAGAGGCCCCCAGATCGGTAGAGTCTAGTCTGGTAGAAGCTCTATGGTTTTCTTTTTAATGGTTGTTTTAGTAGTGATTTCTTGTTTGCTTAGTCACGAAAAGTAAGCTCCCCTCAAAGACTTAGACTGTTGCACCATTCAAAGTTATTTTAATGTGATTTGTAGGTAGACACACACTGGGAATTTGTCAAAGAACCTTACAGAGTGTGGGTGATGGCACTTCACAGTAGCCAAGCCAGATAAGCCAGCTGGCCTCAGATTCAAGTTGTAACTTTTTTCTCTGATGCAGACTTTAAATATCTAAATATTTGGATTAAACACATAGCATTATCTTAAACAACAAACATCAATCCATCATGCTGAATAGAATTGGTGCCATTCTTGTCTTCCCCATATCACATAATTTAAATGTAATTAAAGGTAAATTTTTAGACGCTAGTCCTTTCAGAAAGGGATCTGCAGGGAAATGTCACCTAAGCTGTTTCTCTTAACCTGCTACTGGCAGCTGCTAGTTTCAGATAAACTCAGGACTAGATTCGCAACAGATGTTCCTAAAACAGAACAAAGAAGAGAATTGCTGAATTCTTTACAAAGAAAAATAAAACCTGAAAAAATAATTGAGGTCTAGCAGGGCAATCACTAGCATGAGGAATGACCTTGAGCAAGTTACAAAGAACAGTTCAAATGCTTCTCAGCTCAGCGCTCTGGAGTCAGCTCTGCTTTCCACCACCGGCAAATACGCTCAAGTACTTCTGAGTTGAGCTTGGTACTAGTCCACTTCGTTGCCATTTTCTGAAACTTGTAACTGGGGACTTTAAAATCACAGACTTTCCCTAATTAATGCTTTTTATTATGTAAAATCCCACTCTGCCAGAGAATCATCAGTCCAAACTTCCACAGATCCACAGCCACAATGTACCTTCTGTCTAAATTAGTGGTCTTTTCTGGCTTAAAATTTTCACTTTTGTTTTATAGCAAAATCTCAAGATAACTAGGTGTTGGTAGGTAGAAAAGACTCAGATATCTCTTCTATTTTACCCAACCATATTTACGTTTCTTATTTACTTGTCTACAACCTCCACCAGATTTTAAGACCCCATGGCCCAGTGAGATTGTTTCTGTTCAACAGGGTCGCCCAGATCCTAATTACAACTGGCACATGGTGGACACTTAAAAGAAAAAGGAATGTTTGTTGAATGTTATAGCTGAACATGGGCAGATATTTTTAAAAGCAAGGAAATACTCATTTTCTTCTTTGCTCATCTACCAAGTGGTAGAGACCAGGTGGATACAAATGATGTAAAGGGGTCTAAGAACTACACACTTCAATTTAGTTAACTCCGTAGCTGGTGTATTTCCCAATTTTTTGTCCCAAACACAAACAGGACCCAACCTACTCGAACCCTACCACTTACCTCTAAAACAAAAACCATTAATTCCCTAAGTAAATATATGAAAAGGCTGAGGTACAGCTAATCACCTATTGCTGATGTCATGCAAAAGTGAAACTTAGCTCATTTCAAATATATAGACAGATGAATGTGTGGACTTGAGAACACAAGCCACACAGTTGGCCATCGCGAGTGGTCCAGGGAGATGCAGCACAGAGATGGGAAACACGGACTCAAGGCCTGGATCCCCACTTGCTATCTGATGATCTACACAGAGAGTATAAGCAGTGAGAATGGAGACAAGACACCCATCTCCCAGGGCTGAAGTGAGCATTAAATGGTTTACATACACACAATGCATAAAATAATGCCTGACAGACCATAAGCATGGACGTAAGTATTTCATCGTAATTACCAATGTCATTATTGTTACTTCTGCATCTCACCTGACCCTTCTGACTATTCCAATCACATCCCAGTTCAATCTCTGGCCCTAGCAACAGGGCACCCACTCACGTTCTACAATGAAACGTCCTTCTAAGTTCTCTCACTGGCCAGGTCCATCGGGTAAGCCTGCCCGGAAAACAGGCAGAAGAGGCCTGACCGTCCACTGCTCCTTCGGGGCAGGACCAGGTCACAAGGAAGGCTGAAATTCCCTAGCGACTCCAAGTCACTGTGGGGGAGGGAAGGAGGAGTGGGGAGCGAATGGTGCAGAAAGGGTAGAAGAGAACCTAACAGAAGTCTGTGTTCTCTTCAAATATCAGCGAGCCGCTGCGGGGCCTCATGGCGAAGTGTTTTATGGGTAGAGCAGGAGATGAAGCCGAAAGGAAAGAGATAAAGTCACGTGCACTTATTCCGTTCCCTTTCTTCAGAGTTTCGAGAGAAAGCTTTCCCTTTGAAGAGCATGGTGAATTAGATATTTTGAGAAGCTCTTCAGAAATAAAAACCTAAATGCCAAATAAAATACAATTATGTTAAATGTACTGCTGACACTTATGAAAGTGAGAAAGACCCCCTAGCCCCCAGCTCCTCTCTCCCACCAGAAAATAGAGAAAGAAACAAGGAAGAATTTGGTGGGGAGGAGAAGCGTGGCTCTCTGGGAAGCCATGTCACCCCTGGGCACCAGAGATGGGCGACCTTCTTGCTGGGCAGTGCAGCCCTGACCCTCGTTAGGGGACAACTGCAGGTTATGAAAAAGGCATGTCAGGATTAACCACTGACAAAAGTCACTGCAACACGTTCGTGTGTTTTTCTTCTCGGCAAGCCTCCCCATGTTCGTTGCATCGTTTAATACTTTGAAAGTCAAGAATAGGTTTTGGGGAGATTAACTGTTCATAGTCAGCACAGTGGAACACAAAGGAGGGGGCTGCCACTAACCGCAGGTGTGAGGCTCACAGCCCAGGAAGAGAAGCCACCGCCTGGGGGCTCGCAGGTCTTGGGGGGCTCTTTCTGGCCTGGAATGTGGGTGCAGCAAGTCCCGCAGCTGAAAGACCTGAGGTCGACAGCTAGTTTGGTGAGAAAATGTCCCCAGCAAACAAATCCCAGGGGCAAGTGTGAGACTTGGAAATACTATGGCTGACCACATACAGGCCACTTTGGTCACCCAGGCATGTCTTTACCTCTAAATAAAGTGAGGTGTTCACCCAATTTATGTACTTCTATATATCCCAATGATGTTAACAGCTTCATAAAGTCTATTCCTATATTTTCATTCAATTTTTATTATACTTAATATTCTAGATGTTGTTAGTGATTGATTATGGGCCTCATTTTTGTCCATTGGTATCTTATGTGAAGGCAGGGCCACTCCTGGTTTCTCTTTATAGCATTTAAGATCTAACAGAATGATTTGCACATAACAGGCAATCAAAAAGAGTTACTAAAAATGCTGTTTTTGAAATCATAATTTTAATCAACACTCACGGTCAAAATGACATTAATCCAGAAATTTTCTTTACTATCTCTCAGCAATTACCTCTCACGTTCTGAGTCACAGGCATTTTGATGGCTCAGTGACCATGGATGTATTAAATTATATCCCAAGACAGAAAATAAAATATGAACAGCCAATAAACTTGCAAGAGTTTAGAGAGGCACAGTGGGTCCAATTCAAGAGTGAAGCTGGACAAGTTGAAGACCTTGTTGGGAGGAGAGTCCATGCACTGCCAAATGCTGGCCAAGGCAGCGACCCCTTCTGGACAAGCATTCTGGCCCCCAGGGGCTACTTTACTCACCCTACTTTGACTCAACTTTGGCTAAATTCCAGTATGAATATTCCCACAGAATACAAGTCTAAAAGAAACATCTCAGCCTTTTTAGAATGAAGTGATCCGCCCCTTGGTCTCCTGCCACTCTACCTTTTGCCCATCAGCAGGACTTGCCCATGAATATGCATTACCCACAAGCGCCCCATTCGGGTGTAGCCAGAGAGAGACACCCCACTACATTTGCACTACCTTCAGGACCACCTGCCGAAACTCATTTCTGGGGGAGGTCCCAGACGTCCTTATTTAATGCGTTGATGACATCATGCTTGAGGGTGGTATGGCTGGAGGACAATTAAATACATTATATTTTATAAGGTGCCTAATGTGCCAATACTGGGAGGGCTAAATTGGGCTTTGTGCCATCAAAGTTCCTATCTGGATCTTAGAAATGAAGCAATTACCTTAGAGAAAATCTTGCCTTATTCATTCACTCAGTGTATTTTACTATGGCTCTTCAGACAAAGGGAAAAAAGAGTAGGCTATAAAGATAACATCCATTATGTGTGAGACCACCCACAAAGAGTTACATATACTCTTACTTTCTGTAACATTCGTGGAAAGGGGTAAGTTTTCATTTCTGAATTTAGGGAGATGAGATTGAGATCTATGTCTAATCAGAAGGTTTGAAGTATTATTGTCGCTATTACAGAATTATTAAGCATCACAATAATGTGGCCAAACAACTCACGTTGAAGATCACTGGTGATTTTATGTGGCATCGCGTGCCTTCCGATAACATGCAGTGAGTTTTGGTATTCTTTCCAAACACCCATACATCAGTCAAATCGTGAGAAAAACATCAGACAAATCTAGACTGGGGGACATGCTAAGGACTGCTGGCCGGTACCCCTTAAGAATATGAAAAACTGGGCCTCGGTCGCAGACCGAAGGAGACTGGGGAGACAGACCAACCAAAGGCAATGTGATGTGCTGGACTGAGTCCAGGAGAAAGAGTGTTAACGGAAATACCACAGTCATCCACATATAATCTGGAGTTTGAAGAAAAAGCCTCAGGATGGCCTTTAGCAGGGACTGCCTCAAAATCACCAGAAATAAACACGATAGGCACGCATATAGCATTTGTAAGGGAGTGCAACACTTCCTTTGGTCATCCACGTCACTGGTCAATTCAGTTACCATGAAGTGCTTAGATGTTTTATCTACTTATTCGTTTAACAAAACAAATGCCGAGTGCCTGCCAAGAGCCAGGGCCCCGTCCAGGTGCTGGGAATAGAGTCACCAGACGCCGCCACCACGGTCCCTGCCCTCTGCTATGATCTGTACCCTTTTGGGAGTGAATTTCTTTGCTTTTATTATCAGTACGAGCAGGAGTGCTGTATTAGTTTGCTCAACTGCCACAACGAAATGCCACGGACTGGGTAGTCCAAAATCAAGCTCCCGGCCACCTCCGTTTCTAGCCATCACCCTCGTCCCGGCTTGCCTGACAGCCGCCTTCTCGCTGCGTCCTCAGGTGGCCCTTCTGCCGGGTCCCAGGAAGGGGGAGCGATGGTGGTGGGGGTGCCGAATGCTGTCTGATGTCTGCTTTTGCAAGGACACTAATTCCTATCGGCTCAAGCCCTCATGTTTATGACCTCATTTAAACTTAATTACTTCCTTACTCCAAATATAGCCACACTGGGGGTTAGGGCTTCTACATATAAATTTGAGAGTGACACATACAATCTGTCCATAACAAATTAAAAAAGTGAACTATCGAACAATGCAAACTTCAGACTAAGAACTAGGGTAACTCGAAAAGCAGAAGGCAGGACATTTGAGATCCCATCTTCCTTTCGGGTTCCCTTTACATCCGGGGGAGTTCGGAGAAGCAGAGCAAAGTCTGTCTTTCACGCCATTTATAGGAACTTCTGCTCTAGCTGTAGGCTGGGCCCAGAGAGCAGGAGGGCATGAAAACGGGATACAAGACACCTGAGCTCTTTTAATGCTCAAAAAATCATATTAAGTTGGAACTATCTTTCAGTTAGAGGTTTGCTTCAATAGCCTCGCTGTAAGCTACACACATACTCAATTTCTCAGAATCTAATTCTATTTCTAAGTCTGCTTTCATTCACTGAGAGAAGGAAGGATCTAAATATGGATGTGGCAAATGCCATGTAGACTTGGTTTATAAAAGTCTGTAGGCATATCCAAGCCCATGCAAAAATGAAAAGGAAAGCAAAAAATGGCATGAAAAAATAGAAATGTAAAGCTTAGCTCTGAATCTAGAACGTTCCCAGGTTGAAGTTTACAGTGTTGCCTGCAAGCTGACTTATGAAGATACAAAATATGGTTTAGGAAGAGTAAGTGTGACAGTGACCAGCATTTGCTCTGGGGTGCCTCGGATTTCCTGATAAATAATGGAATTTTAATGTGAATCAGTGCTATATTCATAATAGTCTTAACTGGGACACTTTTTCATATAAAAGGCACTGTTTATTTGGAATTGGACTGCCATTTATCTCATTCTCTACATCGCTTTCCTTATCCCTCTTAAAGAGTCAGGCACCGTTCCCAGACAGCAAATTGTGGCAGATAATTTTTTTTCCAGAAGCATCTGGTGTTTTGGCAGAAATCACATTGGGATAATCTTAAATATGGTTAGTTTTACTTCCCAAATCTTTTTTTTTCCTTCAAACACTGAGAAAAGCTGACTTTTCATTATTTTCAGAACTGAGTAGAGAAATACCCAAGAAACATTTTTAAAGATATATCCTGAAATGCAGGAAAGAAAGGAATTCTGGGGAATAGTTAAGACTTTCTTTGGAGATGCAATCCTTTCCTGACTTTCCTTAAGACAAGAAAAGATGGGAGAAACCAGTCTCAGCTGTGTCTGGAAAGCTCTGCCAGGGAAATTCGCACCATTATCTGAATGTGGAGAGGCGCCCCTCCTGTCCTCTGGTTTTCCCGCCCGGGCCAAGGCAGCCTCCAGCAGGAGCCCTTGAGATGCCCCTTGAGAAGTCTTGGGGCGATGACTTCCACCAGGGCCAGCTTATCCTCTTCTTTTGCAGTGAGAGAAAGAGCCACTCTCAGATGATGCTCCTGGGAGTAAATAAAGTAGACACGGAGGAGATTGGAGGAGGTGCAGGCAGTGTGGCCAAAAGCATCTACTTGACTCTCATGCGAGGGGCTCCAGCCTCATCTGCCTCCCCGCTGAGGCCCGGCCGAGGATGGTCAGCTTCTGCTCATCTCCCAGCTGTCATTTGTCCTTGACTCGTGGATACTATTAACCTTCTTCGCCCCCAAATACATAGGTTACGTGTGTCAGAGGTCAGATTTGAAAACACTTTCTCTTTCCATTAATCACATTATTGATTGATTTTCATTTCTTGAATCCGCTCTCACAGAGGCTGGAGGACCTGGGGGTGGGGGAAGGGGCACCCAGAAGGCGGCGGTGGGGGTCGGGGGTGGACGGTGCCCGAACTTCCCAGTGATGGCGGTTTGGGTCCTTCATGTGCCATTGCCCCTTGACATTCACTAAAAAATATGTTAAACTCAAGAAATGATATAGAAGAAGAGAAAATGAAGGCAGGTGAAAACTACCCTGTCTGTGCAAGGTCGTCATCGGCCAATTCGGTGATGTGTTGCTATTTCTTGTCACTCATGCTGTGGCTTCTTCGGTCCTAGTTCAGTCCCTCAGTATCAGTTGAGGACACAGCAGGTGCCATGTGACCCCAGGTGAATAGTCACCGGACATGGAGATGCTCCTTCTGAGGAATGCCTAGACTCATGGGAGGTAAACAAGGGAAATAATTACAGCCCCGCAGGATGGGCGGAGTGATAATCCCGCCTGGGCGGAGAGAAGGCTTCAGGGTGGACTTGTGTGAACCGCTTACCCAAGGCTGAGGCTGGAGGGTGCAGAGCAGAAAGGGGAATGGTTTGAGGAGAACCTCAGCCCCCACGAATGGACGGGCAGAGCAGAGAAGTACAGAGGTGCGTGGGGCATGAGGGGAAGGGTGGGCGTTCTGCAGGGCAGTGAGATAGGGTGTCAGCACAGAGAGTGGCTGGAGGTGAAGCTCCAGGGGCAGGCTGTTGTCAGGCCCTGAAAACAGTGTAATAACTTCCAGACATTGTTACCGTATTTTTTTCATTTCTAAGACACCATGTAAGATTAACTTTTTATTTTAATTTAAGACAGTGGGGAAAGATTGGTTCTCAAAGGCAGGGCATTAACCTGGATACCTAGAGCATTTAAAAATACTCACCAACTTCATTCACATCTTTATCTGCTTGCTTGTAAAGGGTAAAGGAGTCAGTCCAGTCTAATTAGGAGTGGAAGGGTCTGGAGTGTGCAGCCCGGCCCTGTAATACTGAAGCATACCTATATGTATTATAGAAAAACGGGGACCTCTGAGGTGGGGTGGGTATGCAACTGGAGCACATCTATATGTATTATAGGGCATGTGTATTATAGGGACACTACTGACTACTGGAGTGCATGAGTGGGAGTGTGTGACTGACAAGAAATAGCAACAAATCACCGAGCTGGCCGGCGATGACCTTGCACAGACAGAGTAGTTTTCCAAAACATTTGCCACTATCATGTCTCTTTCACCAACTTTCAAGACATCGACAAATTCTGGAATGACAAACATTTCCCTACATTTTTATTGACTTTTCTAAGTCTACTGTGGATGCAATATTTTTTCAAATGATTTATTTACTTTTTTAGAACATAAAAAGAAAAATTAGCCATACGATAGACTAATTGTTGCTGGAAACTCAGCTTAAAGCCTGTGTCATGTGTTCCTTCTTAACTAGTCTCCCTGGTGTTTCCAGAGAATTTTCATGCATTTCATCTGGATTTCAAACTAGTAGCCAAAGAAGGTCAGTGTTGATGATGTAACTGACCTTCAACACCCTTTAGATGAGATCATCCATGTAAGAACTGGAATTCATATGTAAATGTTGCCCTCAGCAGTAACCTAGAGAGAGCAAGTTAGTACTATTTCTCTATCTACACAAACTTTTCTCATATTTAAGGTCAAACTATTTTCTATTTAGTCTCCTTTGTCTTAAATTCATAATTTTCTCTTGCTCTAAGAAGATATGTGAATTCGCTCCTACTTTCACTTGTCCTTTACTATTATTTTAATTGCCAAAGGTCAATACAACACATGCCCTATAATACATATAGATGTGCTCCAGTTGCATACCCACCCCACCTCAGAGGTCCCCACTTTTCTGTAATACATATAGGTATGCTCCAGTATTACAGGGCCGGGCTGCACTCCTAATTAGACTGGACTGACTCCTTTACCCTTTACAAGCAAGCAGATAAAGATGTGAATGAGGCTGGTGAGTATTTTTAAATGCTCTAGGTATCCAGATTAAAACAAATGTCAAGATTATATTGGTCATGGAAAGGTTTGTCTGAGTAGATCTCAGAAGTATTCGCAAAAGGCCCAATGCATTATGTGGCTAGGTATTGATAATTGTTTGTTGAGTCAATAAATACTTTTCGAGCAACTTCTTTGCCCATACACTGTTAGAAACTAAGGTTACAAGGAACAGGACCTAGCTGCGTACCAGCGGAGCTCACAGTCTAGTGAGACAGGCAGACGTGAATTAGATCACCACACTACATCACGATAGGTGCATTCTTGGGGCACTTAGAGGGAGCAGTTAACCCAGTTTTAGAGAATAAATACAGTCTTCCAAAAAAGGTAATGCTTGAATTAAGGACTGAAAGATAAGCAGGCAGTGGAAGGTGGGAATAAGGAGGTAGGCGGGAAGTTCTAGAAAAAGAAGACTTTATATTAAAAAACGGGAAGGCAAAAAATTTGCCACTTTTGGGGAAAAAAGCAAATAATTGAGTGTGGCTAAAGCACCGGGTGGGTGGGGAGAGGGCAGCGAGTGGAGCTCAGCTAGGAAGGAATCAGGCAACGAGCCACCAGGTGCCTTGGGAGCCCGGCTGAGGACTCTGGATCTGTTCTGAGGTGACGGGGAGTCACAGGCGGCTTTGGGACCAGCACATGACCGGGTCTGCTTTACAGGAAAAACTCACTCAACTGCACCCATAAGGAACAGATGGGAGGTGACAAAACGAACCGGAGCCCTTTTCAGCTACGTGGGAGGAAGATGGGGACCACTGAGGTGGGGTGGGCACGCAACCGGAGCAAAGAGAACAGGTGGGCGGCACCACTAGAGAAGAGAACCACCAGCCTGGCGAGTGCTGACTGAGGGGGCCTGAGTGGGAGCCGCTGGCCCAGAGCCGTCCCCACGGTGTCGCTTGGCCATCTAGGTACCATTCAGGCTTTGTTATTTTTATGAAGGTTTCACATGAGAAACATTGTGGTTACTACATTCACCCATATCCTCAAGTCCCCCCCACACCCCATTGCAGTCACTGTCCGTTAGCAGAGCAAGATGCCCCAGAGTCACTACTTGTCTTCTCCGTGCTGTACTGTCTTCCCCATGACCCCCACACACCATGTGTGCCGATCATGACACCCCACAATCCCCTTCTCCCTGCCTCCCCAACTCCTTCCCTTTGGTAGCCGCTGGTCCCTCCTTGGAGTCTGTGAGTCCGCTGCTGTTTTGTTCCTTCAGTTCTGCTTCGTTGTTCTACTCCACAGATGAGGGAAATCACTTGCTTAGGTACCATCCACTCTTCTCTGCAGTGCAGGGGGAGGGGTCAAGGTCCTGGGAGGTGTGCGAGCTGGCATGTTCACTAGGCACTCTGGGGTTGTGAATGGCTACCCATCAAAAGAACTTTTTGGGCAGTGGTTAAAGACATATATACGGCAATTTAAGTCTCTGATCCCCTGAGCATCAAAGCTGAGAAACGGTGCCATTTCAAGGCATTTAGTTGTGTTTATAAAGTAGACGATTTGTCAAGTACCTTTCAGTAGCTCCCACAGATACGCCACAAAATACTTTCCCCAAACTCCAACAATACTTCCTGACAGTTTCAGGAGGCATTCAGGAACAACACACTCCAAACATTCTCATTAAGCACCTCTTATCTGCCAAGGATTGTGCTTGTTCTGGGGCTGCAAAGAGGAATAAAACTCAAGCTCTGCCTTGGAAGCGCTCACAGTACAGAGGGTTTCACAGGCAATTAACAAATAATTAGTGCAATGTAATTACAATAAACAAGGTGCTAAAACAGCAAGGAGGAGAAATAATAAGTGAAGGCTTCCTGGAAGTGGAGGCTTTTGACCCAAGTCTCAGAAGTGAGTTCACCCAGCAGATAAGACAAGAGGCATCCAGGAACACAGCACAGTCTTGTCCATTATCCACTGAACAGCAGGTGGTTCAGGATGCTGGGGGAAAGCTTGGTTGGTCTATGAAGTCTCATCATAAGTATCTTGTGTGCCAAAGTGCGGAGCAGAAAGAAGAAAGCCTGTTGGGAAGGGGCGACATTCCATTTGAAGAACTGTAAGAGCCTGAAGCGGGACCAGGACGGAGAAAGTGGATCAGCTTTGGGAGACGTGGGAGAGTAGACATGGAAAAATTAGAGATAAGAGTTTTAGATGTATATGAAAATTATAACTTCATGGCAGCCAGGAAAATTTATTTTGCATTTATGTTCATTGTAGTCATTTTCCTCTTATAGGAAGTTAGTAACACTTGGGATGGGATCTGAACTTTTGAAATCGATGCCAATAAGACCAAGTACCTCCTACTACAGATGTCATAGGGTACATCCTGCTTATCAACAGTGGGGCAAATTGGGACAAACGTGCAGAGGTCTTAGGATGCAGCATGGTGGGGTGAAGGATGCACAGTCCCTGAGGCTGGGAAGACCTGGCCTCAGACGCTGTCTCCACTACTCTTTGACCTTGAACTCCGACAAGGTCAGAATCCCTTTAAGCATGATACTGATGATGGCCTTTACTCCATGTGCCGCCACGAGAGAGGATATATGTGTGCATGCATCCATACATGAGCATGGGCATATACGTTTAAGCTGGGTAAAGGCACACACAAGACAGTTATTCTTATTTTCACAGGAAACCCTCACTGCAGTCAACCAACTTCCTGACTGGAAATTGGCTCACAACATCTCTCCTATCATCCCATCATTTGAGTTAGTGTTACTCAAAACTAACATCCTAAGCTCTAGAGATGGTTTCAAAGACTGGGTGTTCTAATCACCTTATAAACTGAGAGGATACTAAGTAGTTCCTTAACGACAACAACAAAAAGAAACTGAAATTAAGTGCATCAGATGCCACATACCATGAGAAGGAGTAAGAGAGCTTTTCTGAGCCCATGGCTACAGCTTTAGTCCCAAGGATGTAGTTGGAAAATCTCAGTCCAGGTCACCCACAAACAACATAAATACATGCATGTTGTACAGTTCTTTCTACAAATAGTATCAGAACTTACATGTGTAATGTTACCTGATAGCCTTGTACCTTTACCAAGAATTTAATCTCATCCTGTCATTAAGATTCTGAAAAGTCATTGATGCTGAAAATACATACATACATACTCATATGTACATACATGCAGACATACATTCTTCCCAGTTCAGAAACACATGTGCCTCTTTTGCTGTCACCAGCAGCTTCTTCTCCCAGGCTTTTTCCTGTCTTGGCCTTTCATCACAGAAGCAGATGTTTACCTTCGAGCTGACATTTCAGCGTCAACCCACCAGGTGTCCACAGTCCTGTCTCCCACGACGCCCCAGGAGCAGATGGTGCAAATGGCCCGGCACATGCATTCTGAGTCACTGCAAAAACCAAGCTGCCAGACTGCTGACTCGTTTGGCAAGAAAAGGAGAATGTTGTTGCTAAAAAAAAACTATTATGAATTAGCCTTCATGTGGTGACTTTGGACTTGTCCCTGCCTAAAGATGCTTAGTAATTTATTGAACCAGATTGAATAAAAGCTTTTAGAGGAGTTCCCATTTGTAAGGAGAGGTACAGGCAGCAGAAACTTGTCCATAGAGAACAAGAGGCAAAGAAGAAGAAATCAAAACAAAATTACATCAGATACAAAATGCTGAAAGAATTTTTTTAATTGACTAAATGGAAACGTAAAAAAAATTTCTCTCGACTTTTTTGTTTCCTGTACACAAAACTGTTTTTTAGTGATAATATTAGTCTGTTCTATTAAAAAATATATTTTCCAGAAATATTTTGTAAGTTAGTTATTTGGTGCAAAGTGCTTCTTGCTTTTTGCCTATTTGAAAAGGGCAACTTTGAAAATGTAATGAAATCCTCCTGGGCTGACCGGTACACACACACACACACACACACACACACACACACACGTCTAAATGTTTCCTTTGTTGAGTTAAAGCCTTAGAATTAGATCTTCAACTTCCATTTATCACTTCCACTATTTTGCTTTACTCTTACTCTTGGTTTTTTGAGGTCTGGCATCTCCCAGTCTTTCCAGTAAGATCTCGGATGCCTCCCTATGTAGGGTCAGCCACATCCACTGCAGTCATCAACCACCGAGTCCACAAATCTGTGGGCGTTTAGATTCAGGGCCCCCTACTCTTGGTCATATGGCCTGTCCTATGCCACTAGACTCCTGGAGTGAGGCTCCTGCCTTCTGGTCAGACCCCGCCAGCCACTTGCTAGGGCCATCTAAATTCTACAGCCCAGATTGCAAGATATAGGTCCTCTCCCAGTTTCCTTTACCCAAAGTGGTCAGTACAGTAAGGTCCCAGCATGTTTCACAGCTGAGCACCAGGAATAAAGAGAAAATCTTAAAATCAGCACACACAAAAAAAGAGCTAAGTTACATAATAAAAGGAACAAAGGCAGGTATGACATCAGAGTCTCATCAGAGTTTGTGCAAGTAAGGAAAGGGTGTAGCAACGTCTTTAAAGTGCCGAAAGAGAAAACTGTCCATTTGGAATGCTGTGAAAATGGCTTTCAGAAACAAAGGTGAAGCAAACACCTTTTTAGACACATAAAAGTTGAAAGAAAATATCATCTGCCAACTTACGCTCCAAGAAATGTAAAAGGAAGTCCCTCTGGCATAAAGAAAATGCTAACAGATGCAAATGTGGACCCACAAAAAGGAACGAAGAACACTGGGGATGTAGCTACATGGTAAACATATATATAAGATGATTTTATTATCATCTAAATCTTTTAAAGAGGCAATTGACGGTCAATGAAAAATAATAACAATGTAACATATATATAAGAGCAAATGTCTGCCAACAATGACACAGGTCAGAAAGGGATAAATGGAAGTATGTGATGAAAAGTCTCTTCTATGATCCATAAAGCAGTTTAATTACTTAAAAATAGATAAAGATTTATATTTCAAATCAAAAAACAACCACTGAAATAATAATAAAAGTTATAGCTAACAAGCCAGCAAATTAAATAAAATGGAATTTTAAAATGTGTTTAGTTAATTCAAAAGGCAGAAAAGGAGGAGAAAGAGAACAAAAAACAAAGGGCAGACAAAGAACAAAGAAGACAGATTTAAGCCCAACCATATCTATAATCACATTAAAGGCAAATGGTCTAAAAACTCCAATTTCAGGGCAGAGACTGTCATATTAGATAAAAACCAGAACTCAATTTTATGCTTCTATAAGAGATAAACTTTAAATATGAAGACAAAGACAGGTGAAGAACAAAGAGTCAGAAAATGCTGACACAGAAAGCAGATTACAGAGCAAAGAATATTACTAAGGATAAAGAAGCTGCTCATAATAATAAAGGATGAATCCATCAACAGGTGTATAGACATTTAAGCAACTGATAACACAGCTTATGCATGTAATTAAATCGATAGAACTGCAGGGAGAAATAGATCCATGATTAGAGAGACTTGAATTCACGTCTCTCAATAATTGACAAAAACAAGAAGACAGAAAATCGGTGGGTTATAGAAGACTTAACAACATGGTCAACAAACTTGACCTGTCATTCACAGAACTTTCCTCCCAACAGCAGCAGAATAGACGTTCTTTCCAAGTGCACAGGAAAGTTTTCCAAGATAGATCGCATTCTGGGCCACAACACAATTCTCAACAAAATAGATTTTAATTCATCACACAAAGTATTCTCTGACCAAAATGGAATTAAAGTAGAAATCAATAATACAAAATTGTATGGAAAATCTCCAACTATTAGGAAATTAAATAATACACTTCTAAATAACCCATGGGTCATACATGAAGTCAAAAGGGAAATTGGAAAGTAGATGGAGGAAACTGAATGAAGAGGACCCAACAGATCATTACTAGTGGGATGTCACTGAGGCAGGAGTCACAAGGAAATGTATAGCACTAGAAGCATACATTAGATATAACATCAAAAGCATCTCTATACAAGGAAATATTAACAAGTACACTTTCATCAAAATGTCAAATGTCTGCTCTTTTAAAGACATTATTAAGAAAATAAAAAGACAAGCCACAGACTGGGAGAAAATATTTGCAAATCACATACCTGACGAAAGACTTGTAGCAAGAATACATAAATCATTCCCAAACTCAATAATAGGAAAGTAAACTGAGTTTTAAAAATAAGCATTATTTGAACAGACACTTCACCAGAGAAGTTGTATACATGGCAGACACACTCATGAAAAGATGCTCGACATCATTAAACATTAAGAAAACACAATCTAAAAGCACAATAAGAATGTCTAAAATCGACAAGTCCGACCTTAGCAGGTGGTAGAGGATGTAGACGAATGGGAACTCTCACACATGTCCAGTGGGAACGTAAAACTGTGCAACTGCTTTGGAAAACACTTTGGCAGTTTCATAGAAAGTTAAACATATACTGACCATATGACCCAGCCATTCCACTCCCAGGCATTTATCCAAGAGGAAAGAAAGCATATGCCCATACTAAGTGCCTGAATGTTTATAGCAGTTTTATTTTAATAGTTGAGAAGTAGACATATCCAAAATTTCCACCAACAGATGGACGGATAAACAAACAACCCATACGATGGGACACCGCTCAGCAATATAAGGGAGGAGTTACTGACAGACACTCCATGGGTGATTCTTGAAATAATTACACTGCAGGAAAGAAGCCAGACATAAAATGAGCTCTGTGAAGGGTACTCCATGAGTCCATTCATATGAAACACTAGAAAATGCAGACTGATTTGCAATGGTGAAAAGAGGGCAGTGATTGCCCAGCGATGTGGCAAAGGGTAGGGAGAGACATGAGAAAAGTTCCGAGGTGATGAATGTGTTCATTATCTCGATCGTACTGATCTTTCACGTGTGTATATGCAGGTCAAAACTCATCAAACCGTACACTTTAAATATGTGCAGTTTACTTGTGTTAATAGCACATAAAGCCAGGGACAGGACAGGTGTTAGGGGTACAAACCTGTAACAAGTAGTGAATAGGTCCCAGAGATCTAACGCACAATATAGTGAATACAGACAGCAGTATTATATCACGGTCATCAAACTCACTAAGAGACTAGAACTTAATTATTTCAACCACCAAAAAGAAATTATAATTCTTACATAACGAGGTACAAATTATCTCTACAATAGCCATGATATTACAATATATAAATGTATCAAGGCAGCACATTGTACACCTTAAATGTATACAATGTTATATGTCAAATATAGTTCAATAAATTTTTTACAATAATTCATAATGCTATTATAAAACAAAACAAGCGCAGCTTCGATCAGGGTCTGGATAGAGAATATTAAAACTGCTGACTCTCCGAGATCACCCACTCCAGTGGCTTCCAGGCCACACTCTGAGGAGCTCCTTCAGAGGCACAGCTGTCGCTCTGCACACCTTCATGCTTTGCAAACCAAGCGTTTCATCCTTCATCTGACTCTTACATTGAGCCTCTTCCAACCTGTCATCTGAAGGAAGAAATCTGTTGCCTCAAAAAGTCTGGAAATCATGGAGCTAATATAAGCTTCTCATTCCATGGAAGAGGAACTGCGGCCCAGAAATGTGGAATGACTTGCTTAAAGGCACACAGAGCCCGGCTCAGGCTCCCAGATGGCCCACATCCTGTTCTCCCAAACGCAATCCACTGTCTCTCTCTTCGGAAACCCTGCAAGACGGTTGGCAGCTGGAGGCATTGCCAGCTAAGGAACCTCAATGTGAGGCTCCTACCGTTTTCTGTGTGTAGACCAGCTTAATGATGAAAATTTTCCAGGTATGTCATAGACCCTTGTATTGTAAATTAGGTATAAGAAAAAGGACTAGGGCTGGGTTGAATTGGGTTTCTCTGTTCATTTTTTCAACTCCATGAAATGTTAAGTAAATGTTACTGCACACATCAAAACAATTGCTTGGACTTATTTAAATAGATCATGATAAATACAAGTGTCAATACAGGTCAGTGGTTAAAAATAAGCATGGAATCAGTCAGGTTCAAATTCCAGCTGTTTGTCATAGACAATTCAGCCTGTTTGCTCATCTTTAAATGGAGCTAGAAAGCATTTGCTGCGGTGAGTTGCCATGAGAATCAGCTAAACCTGGCAGAAGCTGCAGGCACTGTGCTGACTAGAGCGGGCAGGGAGCAAGACGGACAGAAGATGAAGGTGGGATATGAGGCAGGGAGGTGCAGCTCTGCTTGCTCCAAAGGGCTATCAGGTTTCTCCACTGCAAGGAGGAAAGGTGAAGACAAAGACGAGAGATGAATATCCATCTTATCCAGAAGCACTTAGAGCAAAAACTGAAATGAAAATTTCAACTGTCATTTGGAATAGCAGCTACCTTAGAAACAAGAATGCTGACAAGCTGGACTCCTGACAAGTATCATCTAATACCCAAGTTTTAGTGGGCAGCGGTCCCCCATCTAAAGGGATACATTCCAAGACTCCCAGTGGATGACTGAAACCATGGATAGTCAACCATGAATAGTCAAACCTTATTTGTACTGTTTTTTTCCTATGATAAAGTTTAAATTTATAAATTAGGCACAGTAAGAGATTAACAATAATTAATAACAAAATAGAAAAGTTTTTATAATACACTCTAATGAAAATCAGGTAAATGTGGCCTCAGTCTCTTTTGTCCATCTAGTGAGCTAAATGGAGTTTTCCATGGCGTACCGCCATGGTTCCCCCAAGTTAATTACTCTTGTGTTTATGCGTGTGTGTGTGTGTGTGTGTGTGTGTGTATGTATATATATATATATATATATCCTGTTGTCCATGTCAGGCTGTACTACAAGCATTTGTTTATATGACTTCCTACACTCACCGTCAACTCCTCAAGCTTAAGGGTTGTGCTTTATCCATCTATATACCCACAGTGACTAATTTAATGCCTTGTCTAAGGTAAGAGCTTAATCTGTTGTGATCCAATGTGACTACTGATCTTTGCAGCTCTTCACATTTAGACGGATAACATTTTTTTCAGGACCTACTCTGGGAATTGCTACTTGTCTGGCTTATAGAGCCTAAGAGAAATAAACTTTGAAATAAAACGTCTTCTTCAGTCCTAACAGAAGAATTGAGGGACTGAGAATTTGGAAAAGGGCCCTGAGTCAAACATCGGGTAAACGCATTCCAGCCCCGAGGTTCATGGGATGAAAAAGTGGCAGGCAAAGTGAGGGGTCCGGAAGTCACTGGTATCGACGCTTTAGGGACTATAAATCACGCTCTGGCACTCCCTCTGGCAGGTGGTGTCCTTCAGCAGGAAAGGCCCCTCTGTCCGGATGAGTCGAGTGTTTACTGCATCGAGTCAGGCTCACCAGCTCCTCCATGTCAGAACTCAACTAAACATCAACAAAGGACAAAACCCATGTGTCTCCTTGTGACATTCAGCACCAAACTGGAAAGCGTCTGAGCCAACTCTCCTAAACCCAACAAGATCAGGAAAATGGTAATCATCTCTGTAACCTGCTCTATTACCTGCCATGCAATGAATGGGTTCTTATAACGGCCCCAAAGCTTAACCTCCTCATATGAACTATAAACTTCTCTTCTGTGCCTGTTTTGCCTTTTATGTGAAACCTGTTTTCTTCTCTCACTATTAAATCTGAAGAAGAAAAGTGTTCCTTTAAGTTTACCAACAAAAGTAAAAGAGCTAAAAATCACCACTGGAGCATGGAACTGTCCTTAATGGCAAAACGGGGCCCAATGCAAATTCCTCATGCAAGAGGGCCTGACTTCTGGAAGTTTCTTTCAAAAGGGAAGCTCTCTCTCCACCAAAAAACCCAGCCCGGCAGCCCAGAGAATCCGCTGTGTTGTGGTTAATAGGAAGCTCTGTTTACATTCACAGTACAGTGCAAACATTTAGAGAATGTGGTAGGATGGGATTCTCTTGTGACAAGGAGGAAACTCCCAGAATCGAGGGACTCTCAGTTCTCTTCCACCAAGAAAATGGTGTGGCCTCATGGTTCGGCTTTCCCTGGGGCAGAGCGCTGTTTATTTAGGTCTGTTTTCTGCCCCAGGTGGCACACACCACATTTCTGTTTCTTCCATTAACTTGAAATTAAATACCTATATCCCGACAGCAGATTATTATTCAGTACTTAACAAAATGGGATGAAAAAAGTGATGCAAAGCCATGGAGAAACCTGAAATGCACACTCCTGAGAGGGCCCCACCTGTCCCTGTGGTGAGAAGACTCATACTGTTTGCATCCAAATGCATGGCATCCTGGAAAAGGCAAAACTGTGGAGACGGTGAAAAGACCGTGTTTGCCAGGAGTCAGGCAGGAGAGCGGGACCCATCGGCAGAGCATTTTCAGGCAGTGAAATGATGCTGTGGGTTCTGCCCTGGGATCCATGTCATCACACATAGTTTGAAACCAACAGGAGGCGCAGCACCACGCGTGCCCCCGATGGAAACCCCAGACCCGGGGGGACGGTGGCGAATCAGCATGGGGTTCAGCCATGAGGACCGCGGTTTGGCTGAGGCGGGGATGTCGGTAGTCGGGGAGGTTGTGGGGCGCGGGGGCCGTAGACTGGGCAGGGACTGTTTGTACTTTCTGCTCGATGTTGTGAACCTAAAACCGCCCTAAGAAAATAATGCTTATTCATTTTAAAACCTGAATACCTGATTTTAAAAAGGCCTGTCCAGGCTACTTATACAGAAGGATATCTTTTCCATTTTATTGGGCCATTCCACAGTCTTTCCTGAGCAGTGGAAGATTCGCAGACTATCTCTTTAATTTCTGTTTTTTAATTGCCATCACCTGGGCCAGGCAGTCCAAATGTGCAAGCCGAGGTTGAGCCAAGAATGACTTAGACGTACGTTGCTTGATTCGCCCTCCTTTACTGGAGGACGCTGGCTTTCCAAAGAGAATGGGCACAGAAGGACGCAGGCAACTTTCATCAGTAATCGTTGCAGCCTTGGTACGGAACTCTTACATTTTATTCACAGATATCAATCTCATGGAAAATAACTGCAGTGGGTGAGAAACGCCTTGGAAGAGCTTAATAGAAACCGTCCTAGAGCATCACACGCTATGTTATTAATTGCCAGAGACAACCTTACTCAGAGCATATGTGGGCCTCTCAGATCCAGACACCTTTCAAATCAAGATGAAATTCATAAAGGCAAAAGGGTCTTGCCTTCTCCTGCCCCCAGCTTCCTGCCGCACAGCCAGCCGCTCGCTCCTTTCCCCAGCACTTAGTCCTGGCCCACACTCGGCTGCACCATAAAACCTTAGACTTTCAGTAAACTATAAAATTAACCAGAGCCCTAAGACAAATTGCTATTGAAAGCAGGCAGTGATTTTTTTTTTTTAATCTTCCAAGTAGATCTTGGCGGAAGCGAATGCAAGCCAAGTTTTCAGGATTTTACAAGAGCTCACAAGACGTCTTTTCCAGCCCTGTGGATGTCATGTTGCCGGGCTCAGAACCCCCACGGTGGGGGGCCGTCCCCACGAAAGACAGTAGGGAGCCCTCATTCCGGTTCTGCATTTTAGGCGGAGACTTCCTAACGATTTCTCCACTCGTCCTCTGCTTTCAGAGCTTTCACCGGAGCGGGTCGGGCAGAGCCCATTCCCCTAGGCAGTGGGCTCCACCCTTGTCAGGCGGTAAACCCTGGACCTCCCTGACGGAGGGGCTCCCCCTGCGTTTGATGGCTCTCTCGGTCTCCCGCTCTTCATCAGCCTCTGCCCCTCCCCGAGCACACACACACACATACAGTTTATAGTACATGTTCTTTCTTGTGAAAACAGATGCAAAGTGCTGTCCTCCAAGTGGATTAACCCAACCCAACCCTCTCCCTCTCTCTCTCCATCCACGGGGATTCATACCCTGGTAATCCATAAACAGAATCATGATGTTCAGAAACAGGCCCTGGTATATTAGCTGCAGGCTGAATGCTTTGGTTTGCAAGTCGTTTTATAATTAATGTGTTTCTCTGGCTCTCCCCCAAAGGCTCACAAAAAAGAAATCATATTAACATCTCATCTTCATGTTACCACCCTATCTGCCATGTTATTTGGCACCCCGGGGGAGGCCCACCCCGTTCTCAGTGTCAGGAAGGCCTCCAAGTCGGTGGGGCAGCTGGTCTCACACCTGTTTCCCGGGACAGTGGACCAGACCTTGTGAGAAGGGCAAATTTTGTGGACACATTTTCCATGGTGCCATTTATGAGGTAATGTTTGCATTGAGACCATGTGAACTACCATGTAGCTGACCGAAGAAATAAACAGCTCACAGGGGCACCAAACAATTTTTTTTCTCACGTAAAATACACACCCACCCACGAGATCCTCCCACATTTAAATTTAGTCACAACACCAAAGCCAAAAATCACTAGTTCACAGGGAACAGCGCAGCCATGGGCTTCCCTCAGCACCGTGTCTGGGCCTCGGTGTTCCCAGTGGCCGGGTGCCCGCCCTCCAGCAGGGCTCCTCGTGGCCTGGGCCCTGTCCCTCCCAGGAGCCAGCGTGCATCCCATACGCATGCAGTGAGGGTGAAATAAATGGCCTCTCCAAAAGGCACAGACCCAACACAAATCAACAGACCGAGACTGGACCATTCTGGCCGATGTCTGAAGAAGCCTGCTCTTCACCGAAAGCGTAGCCACACCGAAGGTCAGACAGTGGTCTCCCAAATGAGCACTAAAAGTCTCTCCAAGCCATATATTTTTAATCTAAGCTATATAATGTGCACACCTTTCAAAATTGTTTTATGTGTTTGCAAGCTACCTGTGGGCTAAGCAAGTGTGCACAGACTTAAAACTTTCTAGATCCTAGGCTCACGGATGAAAAATATATGGGTCCAGATGTATGTTTGTCCATGTTCAGGGATCCTGGTTATATTCCTGAAAAATTCTGATGACAAAACACCTTGGGACAATGTCTATCATAGTCCCACCCCTCTCTCTCCCAAATATATCATAGGACAACGGTTCAAAGACCCTTCAAAATAACCTAAATAAGGCACGGCAAAGCACCCAGATCCACGCATTTGTTCCGTATCTCCAGGCTAAAGCACTGATGACTGCTGCCATCGGGCTTTCAGCCCAAAAGGTCACGTTGCTCGTGCAGACCCTGGTCAGTCTCACACTTGTGCATTCCAGCCAGGAGCCAGCCCTCTCCTGCCCTCCATCCCCCTCGCCAGCACTACTGCACAAACACACGCGGCCTACATTGTCCACTGTATGGAAGGATAAGCAAGGTATTTCGTGAATGCGGAAACGGTGAATGAGACTAACAAGATCAATACATAGATGCAATTACCCAAGTGTAGACTCTCCATTGTCTCTGGGACCTGAAGAGTCTATCTACTGACTTGTGTTTCTGTTAAATCTTTAACTTCAGCAAAGGAGAATCATTAAAACCCTGGCCTGCTGCTTCTTTCAGGGCTTTCTATGTGATGCCCCACAGAACCACATACTTGTGAACAAGTTTTTCTTTCAGTCAGGGACAGCCCTATTTCCTTCAGAAATAGTCAAGCATAGGGGAGAAAGGCACAGACCCGAGAGAGATGCTCTAGATTCGAAACCCGGCTCCACCAATTACTTGGTCTATGTTCACGGGCAAACCCCTTACCCCTCCCAGGCCTCTATTTCCTCATCTGCAAAAGAGGGTTGTGGTGTGTGCATGTGTGTGTGCTGGGGAGGAGGTGTTCTTATGAGACAGGAGGGAAGGCACGTAGAACAGGATATTCATCTCATAGGAAGTGTGACATTTGTTCTTTGTGAACAATAGTGAAGAGGGACGCCCAGGTTCACCCTTCCATGTTCACCACCAGGAAATTCAGGTCAAATTTTCAACCCTTACGGCAACTGAGAACACTTTGCAACCTAAGTTACAATATAGCCTAGATGCTATTTGTCTTTCCTCAGTCTTTGACTTTATTTCAAATCTACGTTTTTGCTGATCTTGATGTTTAATTATTAAATTGCGTGTATTTCAGCCGCAGCATTTAAATTCGTTATGTAAGGACGAAGAGAAAGAAATATATAGAAGTGACACTAAAATGGATCCACACCTGTGGAGCTACAGAGATGGCGATCTGGAAGTAACTAAGTCAAGTAATCATTAGGATGATTGTATGATTTGAAAGAGGAAATTCAGGCCTGTGCTGTGACCTGCATTCATCAATTACATCACTTTACTCCTCTGAGCCTCAGGTTCTCCACCTGTGAATGCCGGCGTTGATGATCTCTACCTCGCAAGAGGTTATGGGAGTGAAAGGGGACGTAAACTTTACGTAAGGGTGGTCCTGCTGGCCTCGTGACTTCAGCCTTCTAGCTTCAAGAACCGTGAGTGAAGACATTTCTGGTTGTTTGAGCCAACTGTGTGGTAATATGCACAGTGGCCCAAGGAAGAGTGTACACATGCCTTTCCTTGGCTTTCAGAAGAGGCTTCACTGTGGTCCTCCTCCCTTTCTACATAAAACCCGTGCTCCCAGGCCCCTTCACTGGCTCATCCCGCCTGGCCCCCTAAAATGAAATGTTCCTGAAAAACTTTGTTGCTGGTCCTCTACACACCTTAGACACTTTTCTTCAACTGAGCGGTTCCCCATCCTGGTTTCAGACTCCATATGGGGGCAGTACCCAACTCTGCCTTCTGCAAGGACCCGGGAGCCTCTTTCTAGATGTCCTGCAGTCAGTTCAAGCCAAATGCCTCCCAACTCAAGCTCGCCGTCTCCTCCCACAAACCTGTTTCTCCTCCCTGTTCCCAGCTCAGCCAGTGCCATCAACAGAAGCTTGTCTGTTCTCCAAGCTTCAGAGAAACCATTCTTTTCACACAGACTAGTCACATAATATGCCTCAGGAAGGTTTCTGGAACTTGCTGCCCACTTTTTCAGCCCAAAGACATCCCCAGTGTCTACGCTCACGACTGCCACTGAATGTGGTCACAAGTACTACCACCGGCTCCCTGGGACATTCCTCCATCATCACCACCTTCAGAGTCATCCTGAAAAGTCAGCATCCTCTTCTACTGACTGTCCAAGTCTCTGTGGGATGCCTACGCCCTCACGCAGCGAGTCTCGCCCTCCTCTGCCGCTCATAGAAAAGATGTCCACATGCACTGAAGGGCTCTGGTTCTACACGGTCCTCTCGATGTCTGCCATAGCCCCACCCCTTTCTCTCCCGGGGAAGAAACACATCAAAACACAAGGGAGTAAAGATGACATATTTACCCAAATAATTTCCAATCCCCTCACATTGAGAGTGAGACTAATTTTCTGAGAACATTTCCACATTTTATTTTTCATAATAAATCACTTGCAATATGTCTCACAGGCACATTGCACTATGCACATAAATGAAGGGCAAATCGCCTGGGAAAAATCCAGCTCTCCTTAGCACGTTGGACAGGCCTTCCCCCTTTCGCTCCAGTTTTCCTCATCTCTCCTTCTGCACGGCACACCCTATACTGTGCAGCGCCGAACGGTACGGCATTGCCTGAGCACACCCTGCTTGTTAGCACAGTTTCCGTGCTGTTCCCTCTGCCTGAAGTGCCTTTCATCCCCGGTGCACTGTTCTCTTCTCAAGACTCTGCTTAAATGGCACCTTCTCTGAGAAGCCCTCCCTGACCTCTGAGACACAGTATGACGTACCATAGTGGTTCCCCAAAGCCTCCATAACAAACCACCTCAGCTGGTTCAAAACAACAGACATGTTTGCTTTCAAGCTCTGGAGGCCGGAAGCCTAACACCAAGGGTTCCGCAGAGCTGGTTTCTCTGAGGACCCACGGTAGGACCCTTACTTGCCTCCTGCACCTCCTCAGGGCTGCTGGAACCCTTAGCATTGCTCTGTGGGGCTGCATGAACCCCGTCTCTCCTCTGCCATCACATGGTCTCCTCTCCATGTGTCTGTGTCTCAAATTCCCTTCTCCTTTCCCTAGAAGAACACCAGGCAATGTCTAGGACCCACCTTGCATCCAGGATGATCATACCACGGGTCCTTTTAACTCTATTTCCAAATAAGCGTACATTCACAGACACCAGGGCCTGGGGCCTGCATGCGTCTTCCTGTGGGACGCCTTTCAACCCATTGCAGTACCTCTGGTCAGAACTACAACACCCTGATTAATTGTCGTGTATGTCGCCTTCCTCGGACTGTGCTCCTTGAGGGCACAGACCGTCTCCTCTGCTTCCGTAAATAATCCCCACAGTCTATCACAGCTCCTAGTACCTACTAAGGACTTGATAAGAATGTTGGTGAAGAAGGAGGGGAAAGCAGGTGAGTTGTAAGTGAAATTGTCTCTTTTCCTCACATATTCTCTCATCCACTAGGCTGCTAAGAACCCTCCGTGCCTAGGACGTTGAACAAATTCTACCAGCACCAGCCAAAAGAGGCCGGGCAATGCCGCAGGTCTTCCTGGGTCTTTGCAGGCTCGCAGATCTGAAAGCGTCCAGGAGTCATCTAGCCTCTACCTCAAGCCACATCAGCTCCTGGGATTGTCCCAGCCTCTGACCAGCTAGACTCAAGAGAATCGCTCCTGCTTTAGGCCAACAGGAAATGCTTTTGAAACCCTTCCTCTGGGATGCCCTCCCATTCGTGCCCTCCTCACCCATCACGTCGTGTTTCCCGGGTTCTCCTCTCTGCCAACGGCCACATTTGGGGACCCTTGGCAACCCTTTCCAGTGCTTTCTGACCCTTAGACACTGAACACAGCTCGAGCATCAGAAAACCTAGAGCCCTTGGCCTAAGGCACACCGTCGAGGCTCACCTGCGCAGCTATGAAGCTCAAAGGTACGTGTCAGGGCCCCTCCTAGAAGCAGAGTAGGCCATCACCCAACTAATTACTGCAGATGTTTCCACCCACAGCTGTATATCCCATAATCATCCATTTCTTTCCCTCTTAACCCTGGGCTTTCAAGCTGCCTATAAAACCCAGAGTATCGCCTCTTGCCATAGCAAGATTAAGTTTCATATTAGCCCCAGAAAGAAGGCACAGCAAAGAGGAGGGGGAGAGGCAAACACCTCCAAGCCATGCATAGTTAAGGATTTGGTTTCAGATCGATGCTAAAAAGCAGAGATAATTAGAAACATCAGATGATTTGTATACAACACAAGAGCTGCATTGCTAACTAAAACCATAACTGACCTAATTCCACTGAATGTTCCAATGAAAACGACAGACATACAAAGAAGGAAACATAATACAAGCAGCGGATGGCCCACGGTTTCCCTCTGGGTTTCAAACATGTTCCTTAGACAGCAGACACACTGACATGTTACTGACGGAAGGACAGAAACTTGCATGGCTCACAAAAGGGCGCCTGACACCAGAAAACTCACAAGGTTACAGCTGCTTGGTCCCAGTAAGACTGAGGGTTTTTTTGTTTTGTTTTGTTTAAACGTCAGTGTACTCAGAAAATAGAACAGAAAGTTAATTCAAAATCAGTCCATCACAAGATCTTTCTCTTTTACCAAATCCATTAACAAAATGTAAAGGTACTACAATGGGAATTCATTTCTCTTTCCGTGTAGGATAAAATGAACAATGCTCTCTGCTCCCCTAAGAGATTCGCGCATCTCCAGCCGTGCGCTGACGGGCCCCCACAGTCCCTGGCCGGCGACAGCTCAAGGCCTCATCACTGTCGCCAATGGTTTCTCACTCCTTTCGTGGCCTCTCCTGCACGCAGACACACTCGTGAAAAGGGCTCATTTTCTAAGTTAACTCAGACGGCTTGGCAGGACTTAAGCTCTAAGCTGGCATTCTGTTCACCTCGCTCGACTTAGGAATCCCTTCACATCAGCTCTGCTGTCACAAAAGGAGTCAGGCTGCGCTGCTGTCTCTTAAATATCCTTCGCTGAATCCCACTAAGCAAATGCATTTGGAGCCCCCCCAGGGACTACAGGGTCAGCAACCGCAAAAGGGAGGATGCAGGGAGCATCCTTTCCATGACAAATAAGGGTGAGAGCGCCTGCAGATGGGAAAGTCCAACGTTAGACCCTTTATCTCCAGATAGCCTGTGCTGCATGATCGAACACCAGTCATCTGTCTCCCTCTTTTTAATTGCCAGCCCTGCTTTCTCAATTCCCGTGGCGTTAGCAGTAAGAGATAGAGACCCTCGTCACAGCGCTGGCGACTGAGTGCACTATTGCTCAGAGCAAGCTCCGGTATTAGAGAGGTGTTTCTCACAGCAACTGCAGATAACAATATCAGCTTTCTGCGAGCCACTGAAGATTCAGGGAAAGATAGGGCAGGCCTGGCACTCAGCACCAGGGTGAGACTCTCTGATGGAGCAGGCGGGGACCGCAGAGCCTGGATTGCAAAGGTCTGTGCAGACTTGTTACCCTTTCACTGGAAAGCAACTCTGTTTGTACATGAACAGGGCCCGTGTTTGACCTTCTAGAAATTGTTCTGCAGGCTGTTCCTCCTTCAAGGAATGTTGGTTAAGTGTGAGACGTGGGGCCAGACGTGGGAGGGAGTCATGGTGAACGGGAGCTCTCCGTTTCACAGTGCAGTGTGGGGGAAAAGAGCCGTAAGGACACAGTCGTGATCCAGGCGCACAAGGGCCGGAGTGAACACGTGCATTGCTGCGGACAGACAGACGGCACCGGGGTCAAGCCCGGCTCCACAGCACCTCCAGTGAGAAGCTCCGAGAACCTTGCATGACTTCGGCTCATGCTGAGTTCCAGCCGCCTGATCAGTGTAACGAGAACATCGTCTTTACAGACTTGCTTGGACAGCTGGTGAGAAAATGCACGCACGACACCATGCGTGTACCTAACACACAGGAGACGGTGCGCAGACGGGGACTGATGCCACCCTTTAGGGGCCCAGAGAAGGGCGCAGACTGGCTTGCCCTGCAAACAGGAGGGAACCTGCCCCGGGGAAACCACACGTGAAGCAGATCTTGAAGGAAGTCGTTCCAGGTGTTTATTCCTGTGTGACCGTCGGATGAAACCCCACCGCCTCCAAGCACCCCCTTACTGGGCTCAGGGTTCTGCTGGCCAGCAGCCCGGGGAGAGCGCCGCCGGGCGGCCCACCTCTGGCCCACACGGCGCCGGCTGAGGCAGAAGGATGGCTTCCCCGGAGGTTCCCTGACTGTCTGTCTGGAACTACAGTGTCCCTGGGCCTGTCCCTCTGTTCGCACGACATCCCATCCCGCAGGGCCGCCCCAGGGGCTCCGCGGCAGCACAGCCTCCCGAGCTGGCATTCCAGGACGGACCCCACGTCCCGGGGGGGAGCAGCGGTGAGCGGCCACATCCAGCCCACCGCAGGCGCGCGGGAAGCAGACGGGGAAGCGGGGCGGCCCTTCGGGGGCTGTTCATCTCCCAGCCGCGACGTCAGGCCCAGGGCCGGGGTCGGGGGCGAGGTCGGGCTTCGCCTGCTGCCCACGTTTCTCAGCCTCGCTTGGCGCTGCGCTCGCGCCGCCAGCGCCCTGGAGGTAAGGGAGCGGGCCTCTCAGCCAGCGTCTCGTCCTGGCCACGCCGCGCCGAGTGGGAGTGGGGGACTCAGGGGCTCGGTGGCTGGAAGGCACCCCACGACCTCTCTCACTCTTCCGCCCCTGCAGCCACACTGTGTGACTTCCCACGGCCCCCCCGGCTCACATGGCACTTAGAGCATCGGTTGCAGGGCGCTGACACCCCAGGCACGTCTCACCCCTGATCTCCCCACGGTACCGTCAGCACCTCGGGTTGAGCCTGTGCATGCCCACTGCCCACCTGGCGCCGGGCCCGATCCGCTCTGACTCCGGGATAGCGTGGGTGCCAAGCAGCATGAGAAGCCGCCACCTGCGTCCTCGGGGGCCCCCGCGCGCTGAGAGGCAGTGACGACAAATGACCACAGACGGCGGCAGACAGGAGCAGAAGAGACAGCGCCGAGGGGGAGACGTGTCCACGGGAGCACGCAGACTTACTGGGGTTCTATAAGTAATAAACACACACACACACACACACAGAAAAAGAGTGGCTAGGATACAAACTTAGAAGAGAAAAACTGTTCTCTGAGCAGTGTTTTAGCAAGAAGCATATGTTTCAGGGGTGTGACATATGTTGACCATATCAATGATGTAACGAAGTCATCTTTTCTTAAATCCTGGTAAACGTTTGCCTCGTGCGGCCTCACGGGGCAGCCTGGGCTCGCGGACCTCTCTGTCTGCCTTCAGTGCTGCCTCTCTGGCCTCCCGTTCCATCATTTTAACTACCGCTTCGGTACCTAACGAATTTCAGCCTGAGCTTGGCATTCCCAACCAGTAAAATTCACCGCCTTCTTTCAACCCACACGCAGGCTTTCCTGGCGCTGTGAGATCCCTTGGAGGACACGGCGGAGAAAGCGACCGGAGATGAGCAGGTGCCGGGCTGCAGGCCCTGTGCCTCCTCCCCGGCTCCTCCCACACAGCCTCCACTTTTCCGGCTTTCTTCCTCCTTCTGCTGCCTCCCCTCCGGCATCTGTTTTAAGGAACGCTCATCAATAAGCACTACAAGTCAGGCCAACCAGCGCGTTCCTATATGGTTTAAAGGGAATCCAAAGCCTATGCCATCCGACGCCTCACCGTGCAGAGGGGGCCCTGAAGTCCAGACATATCACACGGCTCTCCCAGCATCACGAAGCTGCAGTTTCTGACTTCACTGAGTCAACTTTTGTTTCTAGCCATGTCCAAGAAGTAAATAAAAGGGGATCTGCAGTCTTTACTGTAAAGAACTGTGAACAGGAATTAGAGGAGCATGTTTGCTATAAAAAATATTACCTGTCCTGCCTAATGGATTATAGGGGGTAAAGGCACTTCAAATTTACCCAAATTCAAGGACTCCCTGAAGCAAGCTGGCTGGCTTCTCATGTCGGTCAAGGAATGAAGCTTGAAATGCATAATCCATACAGAAAGAATAGCCTATATAGTCCAGTATTTTTTCTAACTGAATAGAACATTTATCAATTATTTTGTATGAAAATAAGTTCCCAGTAAAAATCCCCCCTAAGAAAAAGGCAAATCTGTGTTTTTCTCCAGGAGTAAAATTCTTACCTTCCATAGAAAGGTAACAATGATGCTGATAAAAATTTCATCAGTATAAAATGATGGATGAATCCTGACTGGTACAAACAGTGCTTTACTAACACACAGATGACATTGTTGGCCTGGCAAAAAAACAGTCTCCCCTTAACCAGCAGAAAGAAAATTGGCTTATAGAATAGCCATTATATAATTAGGAAGAACTATAATAATGCTTGGCTATTCTGCCTTAATAGCTGTGTTATGATAGAAACAAAATACTATTTATGTTATTCTCTCTTTGTAGCCAATAAAAATTATAAGGCAGCTGATTTTATTTATGGATGTCCATTTACTGCAGATTTCTCTTAGATTTAGCTACCACAAAAATGACTTTGTGGCTATGAATATGGATGATCGGATAATTTAATACCATACTAGCTTAGCCAAGTCAAATCAAAACATATTGGACATCTATCTTCCACGCACGTAATTTTTCTTGAACTGTTTTTCTCCAGGCGTTCTTGATATGTTGTGACTTGCTGGTTGTCTGACTTTGGTTAGTGACCACAGTCATGCAGAAGGACACGGGCAGAGCATTCAGGAGTCAGTGTTGGCAGATATGTGGAAGTTCCACGAGGGGACACAGGGCCTGCAGAGTACCAAGCAGCTGGCTACGAGCACCAGATGACAGAGCTCAGGCTGGGCGGATGAGGGTGGAAAGTGGAGAAAAAGTCCCTTATTTGCAGGGTCCCCAGCCAGACTATGCTGGCAGAAATTGGCTCTGGGACCCTAAGAGGTAGGAACAGTATTATTTGGCAGGCAGTGCATCCTCATGCACAGACAGGCCAACTGTGTGAGGGTAACTTGTATGCAGAGTCCCAGCACCTCAGTTTCAGCTCAGATCGGCTGAGCCTGTCAGCGGGACAGTTTGCTGAGATGTGACAGCAACAGATGAGCAAAGCCCCAGCAAGTGCCTCGCCCGAGGAGGGAGTTTTGAGGTAGGCAACTAAGTGAGATACAGCAAACCAACGAGAGGCCCGGGGAACCGAGCAATGCTGGCATTGCTAACGCAGGGGGAGGCCGGCTCATGGGCCCTTACGATGGATTTTGAAGTTCCTGCTTAGGACACTTGGGAACTTATTTTTCCCTTAAGAGGCCACTAAAATACCCAGCTCCAACTCAGGACACCTTCTGGTCATTTTTCCTTTTGCTTAGAACATCTCTTTTTTTCTAGGTTTTACTTTCTTCTTATATCTTTACAATGTTAAGGTGAACACCTCACTCTTTTTCCATTGGGAATAGCTTCAAGGGTGAGTAAAAGTTGCCTGAGGACATGGCACAAGTGTACAACTTTCTATCCCCCGAGGTGGTTAACATGGGGCTGAGTGTTTCATGGGTTATTTCCCATGTCCAAATATCTCAGTCCCAAGAGATAATGAGGCACCGTATCTTTTAAAGATTACTTTATATCTTTTCACTTCAAGACAGTATTTACACATTAGTGCTTTTATGCAGTGAATACAAGAAAATGCTTAGTACAACAGGTGGTTATGGTTGGGAGTTGAGCATGGAGGTATTTTGGAGCACAGTGCTTCCGGATAAGCCTTGAATCCCAGAAGAGAGGTTTCTGCCGCCTCCAGGCACCCGATGCAGACCCGGCTCTGTGTCTGGGATGGGACAGCAAGAGCACGTATTTGATTTGACTACACTTGCCAGCAAATTGATTGACTTTCTATTCGTAGAGTCATTTCATACCAAAAGATACAATTGTCTTAAAGCCATAATCCTAGATAATCTTGACTCAGTATTACTCAGGATACAGTAAAAATATAAGCAGTTTCTCAATAATAAAAAACTCTCATGAAATAAAGAATCCTGCTTTCTCCCAACTTGAAGGCATTTTCGGGTTAATCTGGATTTTTACATTCTCCCGTCCCAGTGTGACACTGGCAGACTTAGGACAGATGAAAGGCTTTTCTTCCTCTAGGGCAACAGTCATTTGAGGAAGGAACTTTTATTATTTAACTTTTGTTAATAGGATACTGTTTTACATTTTCCGATATTTAATTTTACATTGTTCTTACCTTCTAAAGGTCTAGATGGTTTTGAACATAAAAAGACATTAAAATCCTAAATAGTTGGCGAGAGTACATCACCTCCTCAGCCGTATTAGCTTCTTTACTTGTTCTTGATGTATTATATCCACTTGAATTAGTTTTAAATACTGTATGACTCTAGTCAGAAAAAAAATTATAGAACTAGATACTTTGTAGTCAAATTTAAGTTACACTAATTTCTTATATTCAGTGACAAAAATAAACAACAACGACTTTTGAAAGCCAGTGAAGTTGCCAAGATTTCATTCCTATATCCGTCAAGTATTTAGCAGCTCTGGGAAGCGTCCAGAAGAACTAGGGCTTTTGCTATAACTTCCTTTCCTCACTCCGGCCCAGCCCTTCACGGAAGTGCTAAGAAGCAGAGAAATGACAAAAATAAAAGAATAAAAGAAATTAGGAGGAAAACAGCTAACGTGGATTACCCAAAGCCAGCTTCTGACTCAATTCAGAAAAGCCAAGTCAGAGCAAAGTATGCCGGGACCTAGTAGCCTTTATAATCCCAGTTTCTAAATGTTGCTCAGCACAGAAGAAATTTTCACTCATTGTTTGATTAATTGATGAAATAACTAATGACTCCAGGGTCTGTTAATCTATACTTTATCTCTCCTATTGAAAGAATCTCTTTCTTAGGACTGGATTATTTCCAGTTCTCATATTTATTTCCCTGGATTTTTTCCAGCTTGTCTCCAATTAGCCTATTATTTATTTTTCTCCTTTACAAATTAATCATTATCTAGCCATTAGGGCCCCTTATCTTTTCACTCTGTGCTCTCTCTAGGAGCTTTGGACAATATCCATAGTGTTCCTACCTGTATCCAGATGACGCAGAAGTACCTGTCTCTGGCCCAGACCTCCCCCTGAGTTCCAGCCGTATATCTAATAGTTTACCCCGACATCTCCATTGAACGTCCAAAGAATCCATAGTCATGATCGTCCCATCCTGTCCCAACCAAATATAGTCTTTTCCCAGGGTCCCCATCTCCATGACTAACACCACCACCCCCATCACCCTTGGCACTGCCCACATCGTCCCCTCCACACTCAGTGTCTGGAAACCACTGACGTTTTCTGTCCTCTCTGGTACCCTCCAGTCCACGCTGTCATCATCTCCCACCTTCATGACCACTTTGTCTTTACTGCTGCCATACTAAGAAAAGGCAAGACAAACTGGGGCCGTTCCCTTCAAGTCCAAGGCCGTGGTGACCACTCAGTATGCCAGGATATCCGGGGTATCAGGCAACCCCCTCAGCTCGCACAGCTCCCAGACACTCACACCAGGACCTGAGACCAACCCAGACCCACACATGAAGATTCACAAAACAGCAGCTTTGCCACCTCTGGGAGGTTCAGAATTCTTTACTGCTTATTTATCTTCCTACTCTTCCCATCCACTAGCCTTGCAAACTTCCAGGTCAATCATCCCAAGACCCAGGGCCACAGCTCCCTACCTGCCCGGAGCACTTGCTGAGGGCAAAGGCCGACGAGCGGCAAGGCCAGGACCTGAAGGAAAGCCAGAGACAGTTATGTACCACAGAGTTCACATCTTGATTTTTCTCCTCTTCGGAAAAGGCCTAAAACAATGGCAGGCATCAGGTTAACTTGTAAGATGCAGTATTTTGGAAGACAGTCTGGTGTGGTGGACGTCAGGCTGTGTGAAACCAGGGTCTGAGCCCAGCTCCACCCATACTAGCTGAGCGATCAGGGGCAGGCTGGTCAGCCCCGCGGACTGCTGGGGGTCGAGGCGGGACGACACAGAATAACCCCCGAGATGGTACTGCGCTCCGACCTTCCAGACACAGGCTTGGGGTCTGGAAAACCCGGCACCGAGGCCATGTCTATCACTTACAGCAGCTTAGGGGGATGTCTTAACTTTTTCTGGACCCCCATTTCATTCCTCTACAAAATAGGGATATTCCACCTGCCTCACAGGGTTGCTTTAAGGGCCAAATTAGTTCAGGGACAAGTGCTTGGGACACTGACAGGCACGAGCTGGGATCAAGGGGCACCTGCGATGGAGAAAAGAAGGAAGAAAGTGAGACAAGAGCAGGAAAGGGTGGGAGGGGAGGGGCAGGGGGCAGGGTGCCAGCGGCCAGGTCAGAGGGCAGGAGAGGGGAGACACGGGCAGTCAGGGGACAGTTACCAGAGCAGGAGTCCACCACTGGTCAGCACAAAGTGAGGAGAGAGGACGAAGAAAATGCTCGAAACAAAGGGATGAGGACCATCCGCCCCCAGCAGCACCCGGAGACAGCGGCTCCCCTATGGTCTTCAGGTCCCGTGGAGCCAGCCGTGGGTCATTTCTGTGAGGTTTCTCTGCATTATTTCAACACCACCAACAACAAAAAACCTTTTTTTGAGTAACTTTAAGGTGGAGAAACCTGACAAGACTACCTTGCCGGGATCCCAGTCAACACCAACAGAGATAAGAAATGCTGACAGCATGAAATGTCAAGATGGTGTGAGGACAAGGGTGCTCCCGCCTCCGGTCTCCTCCCAACAACATGCACCTCTGTCAAAATACAAGACAAACGCCAGATGAACCTCAGGGGAGGGATGGTCTGCCGAATACGTGACCAGTACTCCCCGAACCTGTCAAGGTCATCGAATGCAGGGAAAGTCTATGAAACTATCAAAACTAAGATGAGCTTGTGGAGACAGAATGACTGTGGTGTCCTGGATAGGCTCCTGGGACAGAAAAGGGACATCAGGTAAAAACTAAGGAAATCTGAATAAACTAAGGAGGTTAGTTAAGAATTACATGTCAGTATTGATTAATCGCAACAAATGAACTATGCTGATTTAATATGTTAACGGTGAGGGATACTGAGTGCTGAATATGAGAGAACTCTGCATTGCCTCCACAATTATTCTGTCTCAAGTGTCCTAAGATAAAATTTTTATTTAAAAAGAAAACCTCTTTTGTTCCTTGAGGTAGCCTGAGATGAGGTCTGACCCACACCAGAGCATCCCTGGCTAGAACGGGCCAAATCCCGGCTCTGGCACTCTCTGGCTGGGTGACCCTGAACAGGTTACTCCAATCACCAGGCTTCTCGACTCATCCAGAAAATGGACAGAACGTACTGCAAGGTTTGCTGGGAGGATTAAATGGCTCAGTGTGTGGACAGACTAAGCACTTATTAAAAATAACATTTTATTGTTATTATTATTATATAAAGGCACATTACCTAGTACATGGCAGGTAGTCAACCAATATTATTTCCTTTATTCATTCTCCCATGTATTGGCCTTTATAACACATACAGACACTACCTGGACTATGAATAATTTCAAATATTGTCTGTACAAACTCTATTAATAGAAGCAAAGTATACACACTCCACTCTACAAAATGTCACCTACACCAGTGTGAGGTGCCCCCTGCAGCGGGACATGCAGCCCGCCGGGAGGCATTCACCAGGGCACAGGCTGCCCGTGGGGCGCCGGCCTTCGTCCCTGCGACCTTCTCACCCGAGGCTGAGCTGGCTCGGCCCCGCCCCGTCACCAAGCGCGGCAGTGTGTCCACCTGCTCTGGCCCTCTGTCCCACCACTGACTGAACAAGGAGAATAATGAAAAGAGAAATATGCTGTCAAGCCCGCATTGTGGAATTTAAATAAAAACATAACATCTTCTGGTGATTTAAAAAAATGCCAACTTTCGAACATAGGTCATTACGTGGTCTCTGCATTACTCAGGACAGTATAGCACAGAAAAGGAGAAAAATGATATTTCACAATCTTTTGACTATTTTCATATGGAAACATATTTCCTCATAAGCACAAAACATGACATAGTTAACTCATTTTTGATAATACATATAAATCATATCATACAAGATACACAATGAACAAAAAAGAAAAACATATCCCACTTTGAAAAGTGTATGTTCCCCCATCTTAACTCTTGTTATTTAAAGTTCTCAACACCCCTTTGGCTTCTGTTATGTCAATAGGCAGTGTTTTCCAGGCTTTGTCCCAGGCCCGGCCTTACTAATTCAAAGGTAATTCAGTTTCATTTAATTGCACAAGCGTTTGGAGGATGTAGACTGTGTATGTGGCACGGTGCTGGGCTGGGTGAGGACACAGGGAGAAAGACACCGTCCCTGTCCTCACGTGGCTTATTTACAGGGGAGGAAATGGGTGGTGAAGATAATTATTATATGTGCTTGCCTAGAATGTGATGTGGGGTATAAAGGATGCTTCCTCGAACTGGCCAAGGACAGAGAAGTCACTTCCAACCAGAGGGACCAGGAAACTCATGAATAAGAGCTGGTCCTGAAAAATGAGGAGTATTTTGACTCCTAGGTCAGGAGGGTCCAAAAAAGGGACCCAAGATACATGAGGGTCTTCAGTGGAGGTCAGAATTTAGTTTAGTTTTAATGGTCACGTAGTTAACTTCCACATCGATGGCACTTTGTGGCTGACTATAGGCAATATCTCAATTCCGTTGAGTCCACCAGAGACGGTATCTTCTTTATCTACCATTGTAACCTGGGGACAGATGCTCAGAAATCAACTTTGCCCTGATTCTTGGAGAAACTTCCATTCTGGGTCTCTCCCGCCTTTACAAGAAGAGACATACGAGGTCACTGTGTTTGTCCCTTTATTCCATTTGCCAGGTTCAGGTTTTGTTTGTGTAAATAACTCAGCCTGACTCAGAAATCTGACTTAAAGAACCAGTGCTATTGTTAAACATGCTCACCAGAGTTAGCTTATTTGACACGACAGTTATGAACTGAGCACCGACAAGGGGTGTCTTCACGAACGCAGAGCTCAGGAAAGCTTGCCCTGTCCTCCTTGCTCTCAACTGTCCTCCTGGATTCCAGTTCACATACAGGGTCAACCTTTTAGAGTTGCAGAGTGTTTCAACCAACCAAGTATGTGCCCCCAGGCAAACTGCTAACATCTCCCTGAACTTCAGTTTATCACAGGTAAACAGAAGTCTGAGGTGTCAACACGGAATCAGCAAATACATGGATCAGAGCCCAGGAATCCGCTGAGAAGTGTGCTTGGAAGAACAGTTAAACCTTAATCACTTCAAGAGATGTGTCCCAGGATCATGGATCGGGCTCAGATTTCCCAAAACCACTTAGTGAGACATGGGCGATGGAAATGCTCACCTAGGAGGTGAGTGACTCTCTGGGAGGTGGTGTGTTCTCTAGGATGGCCTTGGAGAGGGGATGAGCATGGGTGGGAGTGCCAGTGGTCCGCCCAGGGTGGCCCCCAGAACTCCCTGCTCATGCCTAAATATTTGTGTTCTTTGCTGTGAGAGAACCATGCTTCCTTTCCACACTAGAGAGGACTTGGCTGTAGGACTTGGTGACCATGAGATGCAAATAGAAGTTACCCTCTCCTCTAGGCAGAAGCTTGGGGAGCCAGTCTGTGATTCAACATTATGTCTTTTCCCTTTATGAGACCCGCAACATTCCAGATAAAAACCACCCATTGGCTTGGGTTCCAGATTAAATAGGATGTGGGGCAAAGCCCAAGCTGGCCAACAGTGGGCTTGCAGTATGAACAAGAAAATAACTCTTTTTTTTTTACAAGCCACCAACATTTGAGGGTAATTTGTTATTGCAACATAACAGCCTATCGCTACTGATACAAGTGCACTTTGCAAGTGCCGGGTGCTGGATACACAGGCGAATGGCACGGAGCATCACCTTGACGAGATTCCAGTCAAGTGACGGAGACAGAAATACACCCAGCAGAATATTATATGAATCAGATTCATGAGCAAAATCTCATAGGAAGGGGTCTGTCCCGATGAACTTCCTTGGTGAAAAGCAGTTACACAGCAGGTGGAGATTATACTGCAATATATAGAAAATGTTCATCCATAATCAGGGGAACTAGAGGGCATTCATTATTCCCAAAAATTAAGACGTCAGCACGTCCCAGTCTGCCCAGAACAGCTGGGTTTCCATCACTTGCCGCAGTGGCGCTATGAGCAGCGCCCGCTTCTGCGCATCAGAGTGTCCCCGGTTTAGGCAATAAATGTTATGGTCACCCTCCCACCAGGGCGACCAGAGCTTCCTGGTCGTTGATGGTCTACGGACCGCATCCCGGACGGGCATCGTTTATCAGACGTGCTGCACATCCTGGACAGGTGGATAGTGCCTGCCGCCGCGCCACCCACAGGACAGAATGTTTTAGACGGCCCCCGCGCCCACAGGCCCGCCGAGAGACAGACCACGGGTCCCCTCCTCACTCTGCACTGGGACCCTCGGTGGCCCTGCCACCCTGGCCACAACCGATTCCACAAGAGAATGAGCCACAGCTGCCCATGGGCAGTCGGACACACAGGGACAAACCACCTGGGAGGTGACGGACTTTGAAACCTATTGTTCATTCTCTCAAGAACTATTTACTGAGCACCTACCTATTCTGCGCCAGGTCACCCGTCCTGGAGGCTAAAGGCTGTCATTCTGGGACCCCTCTCTCTCGACGGAGCACCAAGGTCCGGACGCGCTGGGACCCTGCGGAGCAGCGCTGTGGCCGCTGAGGTGGTTTAACCTTCCTCCTGAGTCCCACGGGCATCCTAAAGCCAAGCCCCACGGAGGGGTCCAAATCCAGCAGATAAGAACACAGGAGTCCCTTCCCCATGGTTCCGCCTCCCGAGCTTTCGGTTACCAAGTCAACAGCGGTCAGAAGCCGATGCTCCTCCTCCTGACGAACTGTCAGGTCCGTTGTGACGTTACGCTGCGACACAGTGCTTGCGTCACCCGCCTCACCTCCTCCCGCCCTGGGGGCATTTTATCACCTCCCAGCATCACAAGGTGCATTGTTGTAAGTGTTCTGTTATTAGCTGTTAATCTCCTACTGCACCTAATTATAAACCACATCACAGGTGTGTATGTAGAGGAACAATGTATAACGGGGTTCTGTACCCTCTGTGGCTTCAGGTACCCACTGGGGCTACTGAGACATGTCCCCCTTGGATAAGGAGGGACTGGTGTACAGGATGCCGGTTACATTTGAATTTTAGATAAACAATGAATGACTCTTTAAATATAAGCATGGCCATGCAATATCTGGAACATACTTATTCTAAAAATTACCTGCTCTTGTCTGAAATTCAAGTTTAACAGGTGTCCTACTGCATAAGCAGGGGTGGTCAGGGCGCAGGCGGGGCAGGGGCTGTGGCCAGTGTGATACCAGGAGCTCAGGGGTCTCCCGGCAAACCGGCCCCGATGTTGGTCCTGCGCTCACATCCACAGAGCGCCCCACCTGAACCCCCACCCCCACCGAGCCCCCTTCCCAGGATCTAGGATCTCTCCTGCTCCTTCATCCTTAGGTTCTGATTTGGACCCCTGAGCAGTGTGGCTTAACGCATGGAGCGTTCTGGACTGGGCTTTGCAATAACTTGTGCGTGTGACCTTGAGCAAGTCTCTTACTCTGACACTCGGTTTTGTCAGCAGGAACGTAGGAATAATAATACCTCCCAGGGGTATTGAAAGATGTAAAGTCACTCAATCAGCAAATACTCTTCGAACGTTTTCTATGTGCCAGGCTCCCTGTTAAGCAATCAAGACACAGGCCTTTCCCTCAAGAAACCCACAGCCCAGGAGAGATGCAGAGTGAATCAGAGACGAAAGCTCTGGGATGGGCGTGGGTGCAGAGTACTGTTAGCCCAGTGCCCGGCTCAGCGGCCCACGCGTGCTCACTGACATTCGTCCCGGGGCCGGGCTCTGGTTTCCCCTTTCCCGCATCCCAACCTAGAGTTCTTCCAAGAGCTCAGGGCTGCTCTGCTTTCCAGCCCGAGAGTGAGCCCCCTGTGAGCGTCCCTGACACCCTGCGCTGCCTTTCCGGACCTCCACCTTTGAAGCTTTGCCCCACTCGCCTGCCAGGACCTCCTGTGCCTCTCCCTAGGCGCTCATGCTGAACCCCACTCTGACGGCTGGCCCCGGCCCCAGGCTTCCACCAGTCTGACATTGAGGGATCAGGCACCCTGTGGAGCTCCTGCAAGTGAGGCCAGTTCCCGCCTGTCGTAAGGCAGTTCCCTTTGTCAGCAAGACCTTGTGCATGTGGGCAGTCAGGGTGCGATGAGCACAGCGCTGATGCCAAAGACACTCACCCTGCGAGCGTCGGCACAGCTCCGTCTCTGTGGCAAGTTCCGTACAGGCTGAATCTAAAATGTGGAGAACCAAACGAGGCTCAGAACTGTGCTGCCACTGGGGAGAAGGCACAGGGCGTGTACAAAGCACCATCGTCCTCCTCCCCACTGCAGCCCGTCACAGACGTGTCTCTGTTCCAGCTCCTGGCGTGATGTGCCAAGCTGGAAAAGGGGCCACCACTGTGGGTTTTTCTAGTCGGCTTTTAGTAGCCAGCCCGGTCCTGCCCCCCTCCCGCCCTCCCTCCAGGGAGCTGCGACACGGAGGAAACTGCCCTTTGCTGAGCAGAGGACCGACGCTGTCCCCACAAACGGAGGGTCCGTGAGTTGGGTCTTCCTGTTCGCTTGGGGTCCAAATGGAAAACGGGGTGAGGGGTGACTGCTGTAGCCTTACAGGGTCACACGGATTCTCCAGCAGGCCAGGCCCTGGGAGCAGTTGGGGGGTGCATTTAGCCTTAACCGCTCAGAAGTATCCCCACCAAGAGCTGGAATCTAACATCAGTGAATAAGATTGTAATGACCCAGTTACAAAATCAGCATTTCTGAGGTCAGGCAGTCTTATTTGGTAGCAGTTTGAGATCTGCTTGCTCCATGACGGGCTGCGAATAGCACCCCTCACGTGCCCTGATCAGAGGGAAACTAGTGGAGACGCTGGTGCACAGGCCCGCTTTCTCCAGGCATCCTTGCCCGTGGGTTGTGGCAAGGCCTCCGTGCTGACGTGACAGCATTCAGAGCGTCTCGCTTACACAGCTGTTTTTGAGGAGCATGAAGAAAACAGCATCTTTTGTGATGAGCAAGGAGTCTCTGAGCAAACAGCCCTGGGGAATCAGGAGGTACCTGGACCAGCTCCCTTTTGTTCCCGGAGGTCCGCCCTCGGCCTTGCAGCATCTTTTGTCCTGAACAACCTTATGATCTCATGAGTCTTCATTGATTGAGTGGTGATTTGTGGTGCAAGGTTGCTGACTAATTTTCCTTTCTCTTTAAATTCCTGTATTTGCTTTTTTGATATTTTTATCTTTCCATTCTTTCTCCATGGCATGAACTTAAAACAGAAATAGAAAAGGGATCTCCTGCAGACAAAGTCGCTCACATTTCTAGTTTTGCAACACACCTCATAGTCCTTCCTCCATGGATTGGAAAAGGCTGTGTTTAAATTACTCCTCTAACCATTGTATCATTTATTCCCAATCCGTCCCAGATTTTAGTATAATTTCTCATTTATATAGTGACTAGAAATTTCCACAACTGAACATAATATTTTCAAATTTATACACAAGATATTATCTGCAGGGCATGAAGTTTTAAATTCATTCATTAGTCCAACCAGTAAAATGTTTCTTGAGGACAATGCACCAGACCCAAAACCAGTTGTAAATTTAACAACATACAAACTAAGCTCAGACCCTGCCTTCACCGAGTCAGCATTCATTCTCCCATTCATTCTTAATTTCGCAAATGTTTAGAGAGTCTCACAACTGGATATTGTCAAGACCTGAGGATACAAGGAGGAACAAAATAATTCCCTGGTCCTCATTGTATCCCTGTATTCTTAATTTTTTCCTCCATTCAAATGGCTTATTTTGTACAAACTTCTGGTTCTACAATTATGATTGCAGTTATCAGTAGTCCAAGGCAATATCTTCCAAAAATTCCAAACTCTTTATTAATTTTCAGCAGTTTTTTTCAGCCACTTCAAGTCATCTTTGCCCTGTGTGAGACAGCTCACCAAAGCCCAGGTATCTGCTGTGTGCATGCCGTTTTGCGGGTGGCGTACGACCAGAAGGAATAGCATTGTTAGGCTGTCCTACTTACTTGCTCTGCTCATTCTAAGACTTAGTTAGAATTTGGCTCCAAAATATATACTTTATATCCACACTAATGGGATTCTTAAGTTGTATTTTTATTATGACGATAAAAACAATTAGTTGAAAATGTATAAAATCAACTTCCAGCAACTCACCCGAAAAGTAACAGGAGTCTGAATACTTGAAACGTCTGCCCCGCGCTGCCCGCCGCTGGGTGGCTGCTCTCCCTGCAGGGTCTGCGTGCGCCTGGGCCTGGCCTGCAGGAGGCCACAGAGCTGGCTGCAGAGGCCAGGGGTCACCGGAGTGGGCCCGCCTTTCAGCCCCTTACAAGTAAAGACAATGAACAACAATTTAAACATGTAAAATAGTGGACATTTAAGTGCACTTTTAATGCTTACTATCGACTTGATCAACATGAAGAAAAAAGGGTCACACAAAAGGGTCAAACCAGAAGTGGGACTAAAGCACACAGAAGTCATTCAAATGCAAACCACGTAAATTCCTTATAAATTCCTGGTATCAAGGTGGGAAAGAAAGAGATGCAATGTGGTGGGAAAGTTACTAAAATAACAGGCCAAATATATGAAAAAATCAATTCTTAAAACCCCAGGCATCAGGCAACACATGGCAACTCGTGATCCCTGAGAGGGGGGCCCTATGCTCGCCTTGCTTGCTGCAGGGTGGCTTCTCCACGCCACAGCATGGAGCAGGGTGGGAAACCAGACCAGGTCCCAGAGTTTCCCCAAGTCGTGGCAGCCCAGGCAGCTGGAGGTCACAGGGCAGAGGACAGCAGAGGAGGGACTTCTGATTTGGAGAAGAAAGCAATTTTAGTTTGCAGAAGGCCTGATGCTTCCTCATCTATTCAGAGGCAGTGGGCTCCAGGGCCTTTCCTACGCCAGGAGCGGCTCTGTCATCCCTCGGGCTGAAAGCGCAGGGCTGTCGGGGAAATATTCACGTAGTGATGGGAAATAGAGATGTGAGGTCATGCAAGGTGAGCATCTGGAACTGAAATCTTTAACTGGGATTCAGGCAAGGAAAGAGTCACCAGCTTTGGGCAAGTGTCAACAAAGATTACATCTGCTCCGGGTTTTATGGAGATAAGAATCCCCCAGGAAGGCAAGAGGGAGGAGCGGTCACTGGAGCCTGTAGCAAGTCGGCAGGGAAGCCACCTCATGCCAGCGGTGGCCTTCGGTCAGGGAAGCCATCATCTTATCGTAACACATCAAAGAGGACGGAGGAAACAGGCACCCCATCCTCGTCCCCCCGACGACCCCTCCTGCCAGTCTCGAGTGGCTTTAACCAATTCCAAGCCAGACAGACGTCGGTGCAGTCTGTACAGACCAGCCTCTCTGTTTTGAGCAATCCTGCAAACCTCAGGTCAAAATAATGATTTTTCCAGATTAAGAGATTTCACCATACCAAAATAGGCTGAAATAGCTGGGAGGGGAGAGATCTACTTCAAAAAGAAAATAATGGGCTAAAGCCAAATTAGCAAATAGTAAAATTTGTCAAATTTTTAGTAAGCCAACACAAGTTAGGTTGTACATGCAATAACAGTAATAATTATTACTAGTGGGGGAGGTGGTGGGGGTGGGGGTAAATCAATGCCAAACAATGATTTGGGATTGGAAGGGAACGGTGATTGACATTACAGCATTCAAGTGCTGTAAAAAAGAAAGATGGAGCTATTAATTTTGTTTTTATAAATCCTTGTTAAAACATGTTATGGTAACTACAGAGAGAATGGAAATAGAATGTTTAACTTCCAAATAAGGGAAGAGAAAACAAGGACTGATGAAAATGTAACCAATCCAGTGAAAGCAGAAAACACAAAAATGAAGCCTGGTAAATAGAAAACGTGAAATAGGTTAGTAGACATGAATTCAAATACAGAAATAAGGAGGATAATTGTAAATGTGCAAGAAGATATTTAAACGTGAATGAAGTAATCTTTCTGGTTGAAAGACAGAACGCACACCCCGGTGGGTCCTCGGATCTCTCCAAGCACTTTGCAGCAGCATCTACAAGCCTCTGGCTGGATCTGAGTTTTACAGGAATTTTTTTCATCGTCAAGTGATGGAAAACCAACTGAAACGTGCTCAGGCACAAAAAGGAAGTGGGATTACTTATTTGTCCCCATGACGTAGCACAGGAGGTGAGCAGCACCCGGAACTGGAGAATCAAACTGCATGGAACCAGCTCTCTTCTCGCAGATGCCAGGACTCCGCCTGCCGAGCCCAGTTCTTTCTCAGGGTTCTGAGAACCACTTGCATTAACTATAGAACTGTAGTTACCCCACTGCATCATTGTTTATTCACGTGTCTGGGCCCTTCCCCAGTTACTACGTCATTTGGGAACAAATACTGTGTTCTCTTCATCATCATAGTCTGATCCCCTGGCATAGTTCCTGACACAGAAGTCACTTAATAAATACTTAGAGAAGGGAAAAAAATGCATGGATGCCTCAGATAGTTATGTGTATGCATGTTGTCCCTCCCCTGTGAGCACGTGAGCCCCCTGATGCAGCCTCATTCTGTCCATTTCCACAGTCAGTTCTGT
>JAQQAC010003801.1:31427287-31598958 GCA_029783875.1 Phataginus tricuspis | reverse complement strand
TGTCTCATAAAATGCACTACCTCTTTATGAAAAATGTATGAGACACATCATACTGCACAAAACAATGTCTCCAAATTGGCCAATTACACTTCGTGCAAGTTGAGAATTGTTCATGATGTTTCTAATACACTGTGAGCTCCTGGCTGTGGGAACTGTGTTCTGCATAGTTAAAACAGAGGATTTGAGAGTTTAACTGTGCTTCATGAAAGAAAAGGTGTTTAAAAATAACATGCAGAGTGATGCCAATGTTTTTTAAAGGTCTGCTTTAGCATATACAAATTATAGAACCCTTTTGAGAAAAGCGGTGATATATAATTTTTAGACTCTTTAAAGAGGCTGGTTGTTCTTTCTCCCCTGTAAAACCTCCCACCCAGTATTTCCATTCCTCCTTATCTGCGGCTGTATTTATCCCCAGTGGCTGTTCCTCTCCTCTGACCCACCCTTGCTGTCTGGTTTCCATATGTTAACCTCACTTATCCATCCACTTACCCAGGACCTGCTTCCTATGTGGGTCTTTTTTTCTGTCTTCTTTTACTTAAATACACATTCCCTATGACCTCTTTTCCTTCTGCTATTTTCATCAAATTGCCTCTATTAGAGTTTATCCTATGTTTTATTTATTTCTTGTCATAACTCCTCTAATTTTCTCAACTGTTCTCTGAAGTCATCTCACTTTACAAACACTATCACTGAATTGCAGGCTGATATGTTACCACCTAAATGTTTGTAAAACCCTATGGTGACCAAAAAGAATGGTAGTGATCACTTCATGAATGTGTTCTCCTAGCAGCAAAGTTATTAATGTATTAGGAGATGTCTTTTCTCTATTTCCTGAAGACCAACCAAGAGAAATCTGTATGAACTGCAGCAGTACATAACTGTTAAACATAAACAACTTTGAGACAGTTAGTGTCTTGCAACAAGGTTACTAAGATAAACCGAAACCCCTCACTTTGAGGAGTCTGTAAAAACAGAAAACCTTTTCCAACTCCATTCACAGGGATAATTTCCTTCTCTCCACTCCAAAGTATTTATAACCTGAGCTACTCAATGCGACAACTAATTACATACTGCCTTATATCATTATCTGATTATTCTGTGGATATATAGCTTTTGTCTGTGGCTAAATTATAAGCTCTTTGGCACAACAGTTTTATCTCCATTTATATCACCTTGTAGTTAGTGATCTGTAAACACTCTGACTTAATCAGAATACATTCACCATAGATGATTGTTTAACAAACACTGCCCTGATTAAAGAAAAAAAGCTGTGGGATGGAGACAAAAATCTCTCAAGTTTCCTTCCAGTTTTATGAGATCTCCACCTTCTAGCTCCTTCATGAATTCCCTCAAAATCGCATGCCAGGATACCTCACTGGTTCCCTCTATTCCTTGGGCCTCACTTAGCTCCCCTCTCATGCGGTTTTGTGATAAATCTTCAGCAGAAACTGGAATCGAGTTCAGATGCCGCCCAGTCTTCCTAGAAGAACCATTTTTCATGAAAATGGCCATACTCACACTGAAATGTTTGGGATAAAAAGTCCAGTCAATTCTGTAGTTCAGTGTTTTAAGAAAGTGCCTTCCAAAATATGTTCCATAAGAAGTCAATGAATGTTATAAACAAAATTTCCATAACAAAAGAAGGTTGGAACAGCTCACTGAAACAATGTTAAAGGTGTTCCTTCACTCTCGGGCTTATCTGAATCCTGTACGTGACAATTATTGCAGAGAATCTCAAAGGGACTGCATGGCTTGCAGAGCTCACTTAACCATGGAAAACATATCTCAGCAGAGCAGTGCCCAGAACACATTTTGAGAAATGTTCCAAGACTAAATGGATGAATTAAATAATACTTGGATGAATGAGTTAATTGGCACCCATCCTTTTCTAATGGGATGTTGCACCTGGACAGCCCTTGCCATGAGTCTCACTGTCACTGGCAACTCACTGGGCCCCTGACATTGATTTTCTTGTTAGAATTCCTCTTGTGTAGCTGTTAACCTGTCATACCTGTTGGACATAAAGATGCATGACAGAGACGGGGCAAAAACCGATATTTCATAAGTACTCTAATGATAGCAAGCACATTTTATATTTCTTCTTTATCTCTGCTCTCAGACAGACCTTGGCCACTGGTTCTGTATCTAGAAAGATGATCAGGACTGTGAGGGGAGAAGGTCATGTCATAGATGATAACTTAAAGGAGATCTGGGCTTGCAGAGCTACCTTTAATACCTAAAATGGGTAAGGCTTATCCTGTTTCATTCCAAAGAACTGGCGATAAAGGCATGAAGGCATTTTCAGCACAAAGAAGGATCTGCAGCCCTACAGCCATCCAGAACTGAGCAAACGTTACAAGTTTTCAATGATTACCTTTTGGCAACATGTTGAGTATTTTTGGAAAACACTCTACATCTAAAAAGAAATGGAAAATTAGCCAAGTGAACAACTGCATTACCAATCATGTATGATCTGCCTCACCAATAAACATATAAGGAGATTTACCTAAAGAAACACTACACTTCAAGGTAGTTTATAAATACAGCAAAACAGCTTCCCTACAGGATGGGCTCAACAAGAGGGGCTGTTCTTGAATTGCTTTCTGTACTGATATTCTCTCTGTAATTCTTAGCAAACTCTGCTCTTACCTGCTTATACTGCTTTATCTGACAGACTGCAAGGTCCATTTCGGCTCTGAAGTTCTATTGGTTCTCTGTTTCCTGTGTTTCCAGGGAAAACCTTTCTGAGCCTGAGAAGATTCTGGAAAAGTAAATATGCAAGAAAGGAATCCGGGTTCTACAGCGCTACCCTGTGGGAATCTCCTTTCTGCCCTGTATGTCTGCCCCCTGCTCCTGCTCCGTCTCCACGCCCCTCCACATCCTTCCCTTTGCTCGCAGCGCATGGTCGCTCACTCCTCACACACGGTCAGTTTTGGGGAAAGCTAAGCCACAGGATCAGGGATCAAGATGAAAAACTACCAGCAGCGAGTGAGAGAGATTGAAAGCCTCCACCCTGGCATGTGGCTCGCCCCGGTTTCGTCGTCAAACACTGGCTGGTGGGAATGAACACAACCAGAACAAGGGTCCAGCTACTCAGAGAGTCAGAACTGTGGTCACGCCTCAATCGCACATCTCAAAGAAATTCAAATAGAAAGAAACCATTTAGTTTTTGACCTGTATTGAACTCATTACATTCCAGGCCCCGATCTAAGCACTCTACATGTATTAACTCAGAACTATTTAAAACCAAGGTGATGTTAAACTCAAGCTTCTCTATAATTATTGTTGTATAATTTATCACTTTAATTGATGTCTTATTTCTCACAAGCTTATCCATACATTTTTCTTGGAACACATTTAAAAATGTATAGATTTTGCAACAAAAGTAAGCCGTTATTAAAGATCAAAACTGGGTTAGACACATAACAAGCAAGAGGGGGTGCCTCAAAGTATCATTTTCTGTTTCATATATATTAAAAATCTTTTAAAATACCCTTAAGCAATGTTAAATGAATAAATGTGTTGGGTTTCTAGTGTTATCAGCAGATACTATAAATCAAAGGTAATGTGTTAAAGGGAATTTAAAAGAAATATTTCTAAAAGAGATTGATGTTTTAAAATGAGATGCCTGAAGCATAACCAGACTTCTTCCTTCAGTCCAGATGTTTTGATCCTTAAGTAAGTTGTGATAACAGTTTTCACACTTATATACTCAAATAATAAACCAAAATATTGCACAACTTCTACTGTCAAAACTAAAATGATTGCAAATCATTTTTAGAAAAGCTTGAAAATTGTATCAAGCCTGTGTCTCCTCAAAAGTAAAGCCACCCTAGAATGATTTAGTATCTGGTTGCAAGGCTGCATAGGTCTATGGCTATTTTATTATTTAAGGGTATCTTTCTTAACATACTTTCTAAAATTAATGCTTTACAGTGAATTTATCTTCTCTTCTGACCAAGATGAAGTAGAAAGGACAGGAGTTACCCTCCTTCCCAAAACAACCAAAAGAAATAAAGGAAAACAAATGTATGAACCAGCAGCTGTCGAGACGCTGGACATTACAGCAGAGATGGGACACAGGCGAGGCGGGGACTATGATCGGCCCCCTTGCTTCCACGAGGGAGTTCCCAGGAAGTGGTGGAGGGAGGGGGGCTCTAGGCGGAGGCTGCTGGCTCATCTGAGTTGAGGAGACAAAGTAGCGTGTCCACGGAGGCCACGTGGACAGAGTCCCGGAGAGGAGAGGGGTGCCCAGGAAGGGGCTCCAGGAGTCCCCCAAGGTAGCAGCATACTGGTCAGGACATATGTGTGAGAAAAATACTTGCGGCCAGGGAAGGGATGCCAGCACCCACACAGGGCGGGCAAGGGTGCCTGCTCCCCCGAGGAAACCCTCATTTCCCAGGGCTTTGCACAGAGCGCTCACGAGGCACTTGCATCCAGGGCTTTTCACAGAGCGCTCACGAGGCACTTGCATCCGTACTGGATAACTTGCCCTTGGCTAAACGCTGCTCTGCGCCCACCTAAAGAATCTTAAAAACAAGACCCCAAAGGACTAACTGATTACAAGTAACTTAATTACACCCCAGAACAAAGATCAAGACTCTTTATAGGACTACAGAAGTATCTAGTACCCCAAAGGTAAATTTATACTGTTTGGCATCCAATCAAAGACTACTAGACATACAGAGTAGCAAGAAAATATGACCCCTCGTGAGGGAAAAATCAATCAAAATATTGACAGAGAACTGATGTAGATGTTAGACAACATGAAAACATTTTAAAGGTTATTATGTTAAAAACGTTAAGTCAAGATATAGAAGAGATTTCTAAAAGATCCAGATGGGAATATAATATGCAGCAGCCAGTACTGTGAATTTCACAATATCTGGCATGCAGTCAAATATTACCAAGCATGGAAAGAAGCAGAAAAATGTAACCCATAATGAAGAGAAAAATTAATCAATTGGTATCAGCAATAACTGACACAGGTATAGTTCACAGAGAACAATAACGACGATTATAACTATTCCATATGTTCAAAAGTTGAGACAGAAGAGATTAAAAAAAGACACAAATCAAAGTTCTAAAGATGAAAACTACTATGTCTTATATCAGCCACACACCAAATGGGATGAATAGCAAGCTAGACATTGCAGAAGAAATGATTGCTGAACATGAGCGTATTATAATAGAAACTATCCAAAATGAAACAAAGAAAAAAAGAGAATCAAAGAAAAAAGGAAAAGGAGCAGTGCATCAGGAATGCTGAAAATTTTTAAAGCAGCCAAATACATGGACAGTGAGATTTCCCAACTGCAAGTGTGGTAGAGGGCACAGAAAAAATATTTGAAAATAATAGCCAAGAATTGTCCAAGTTTGATGAAAACTATAAAGCCACAGATCTAAGAAGCACAGATCCTCAGTTTCTTGAACAAAGTTCAATGATATTTCTAGGAACACAAAAGTTTCCATAAAGAAAACTATACCAAGGTACATCAAAATCAAATTTCTTAAAACCAATGGGAAATAGAACACCTTAAAAGTAATCAGAGAAACAAAAGACACATTATGTAAGGAGGAACTGGATAAGAAGTCTGGAAGATTTCTGGTCCGGAACAACGCGAATGAGATGACAGCCGGGAGGTATCTTCCTGTCAGTCTAGCATGGGTGTGAGTCAGGGAAACATCTTCCCAAAGCGATGGTTAAATAGACGCTTTCAAATATACAAAAGCTGGGAAAATGGATTTGAATATAGCATAAGAAATGGCAAAGGAAGTGCCTCAGACGAGTGAAAATAAAGCAGACAGAGACACAGGCCTACAGGAAGGAATGAGGGACAGTGTCGTGATAGCTACACAGGTGAGTCAGGTACCTGCAGTAGCCCAGACCTGGAACGATCCAAATGCCTATGAACAGGCAAACGGATATTTGCACCGAAACATAACCAATAACGCAGCCCAGTGTCTGCACAATGACCAAGTCGCCGTTTCTGAAGAGTTCTATACATTCGGTTTCCATTTCCTCTTTAAACAAAGAAATTATGAATGGATACGCTTTTGTGTTTTTAGTTTTTGAGATTTTTACAATATTCATTTCTGCTATTAATATCACTATATTTCTGTTCAATATAACCACTTATTTTTTAAACTTTTATTGCAAAAGAAAGACTTTACGTGGTAATAAAGTCAGAGTGCACATGGTCTCTGGTTAAAAGAAAAGCCTCCCTCCACTTTGCACTTCCAGACATGTTTGTTTCCTGAGAAAACGACTGGGTCATTTCTAGCTTTAGTTTTTCTGGGGAGTTTCCATTATGACATTACATAAAGTATATTTATCCCTATTTCTTGATTTACCAAACTGGCTTTATTTTCTCCCTTTTTATGACAGATGATGCACTTACAGTAGGACCCACTTCCCTACTTGCTCTAAATCACTATTTCTGTTTTTTATATTGCTATTGACAGTTCTTTTGTTCACCATTGGAGGGACTGTTAGAGCTCTTAATAATTAATCTGAACCTTTCTTACAGCCCTTTATATAAGAAACTGTATTAACTCAATCCAGGCTGATACACAATGTTTACTGCAGTTATTTATAAGACCTGCTTTAAAAAATAGGTAAGATTTATTTGGAAATGTCCTCTTACTTTATGAGACACCATACATCAAGATACAGGACTTGGCATGAAACAAATGATAAGCTTTTGCTTTTGAAACTTTTGAATGTACTGAAAAGCTTGGACTCACAGAGGAGTTAGGGCTAGTAGGAGGTGAGGAAGAAAGGAAGAGACGAGGAAAGGGGGTCCTGAGCAAGACTGGGCAGGAGGGGATGACAGAGTGAGCGGGTTACAGGTGGGGCCACTCCTCACTGGGAATCTTGACAAGAAGAGCTAAGAGACAGAGATATAATGTGAGCGCTCATCTCGGACATCTTTCAGAATGGCATTTCACATCCATCAGCAAACCCTTTGAATTCAAAAACAACAAACCAACAACAATAATAATAGTAACTCCAAGAATGAAAGTTGACATATTTCCAATATTAAGCAGGAAGTACATTGTGTTGGTGTTTTTTAATTAAACTCTGATAGACCGTTTCAGCGCTGGTATAGTGTCCTGCTGTGCATTTTTACACATCCTCCTTCGCATACTCACGTCTTTCCTACCGTGTACCACTACCACCCAGAGAGGTAAAGGATGGGCAGCATGCCTTTTTATGCAGAATAATATTCCATAAGTTTTGGTAGAGTATTTGATATGGCTGACATATGACCTAATCTCTTGGGTATAAGAAAATAGCAGAAAGGAAATGATTCTAGTAGGTTCCTTGAGGATATGTAAAATTTTAAACCCATGAGAAATTATCAGGTTGTAAATTATAGCCCGGAGTTTCTTTTTGTCTCACAGCCATGCCCCATGAAATGGACCCACAAACTGTAGTGTCTCTCACTGCTCACCATTGTGCTATGACCCACCTGCCCATTACATTCCCTCCTGTCCTTGATTCCCCAGCTTCTGGCCTTATCACACGTGCTAGTAACCTATTGTTATTCTCCTTGCTGTTGGATTTAACATCAGGACTGTCTAAGTTCCTCAAGTGGTGGTTTTTACTTTTGAGTTGCCTGGGGAAATATATATCTCAGTTTTACCTGGCATAAGGCCCCCTATTGATACTACTTCAAATTTTACGTTTAGTAGCACATTCACTAGATTAACTCAAGCCCTTTAAGAGGATTTATATTCTTAAAAGTAATAAATAAGAGGCTATCAAGTACTTCTCAGCCATATGGTGCAGGTTTCACAGAGATCATGTTCTGTATTAGGATCATAATATTTTATGCTTGCATAGAACCTTCCAGTTTGCTCAATGCTTTCCTATATGTGATCTAATTTGATTCTCACAATAATCTTCAGTATCGTTATAACTATTTTACAGATTATATAATGTACAAGAATCATATAGATTAATGACTTATGTTTGTAATGAAGGACAGACCACTCTGTCCATGATGAAAAATAAGAAAAGGGGAGCTATGTGTGTATGTATACATACATATATTATTTCTTTGACACATTAGAGTTTCCGAAACTATGAGGGGTAAGGGGACAAGACCCCGAAAGGAAGGAAAAGCTAGAGGGCAAAGCTGACAATGGGCACTGCTTTTCCCTCAAGCCAGTTTTGGGTTCCCAGCTGGCTGCTGAGCTATCAGGAAGCTGAGCCTAAAGTGGTAGCTTAATAGGCCAAAAAACTAAACAAAACTTCTTACAGTTTTTATAAGACTGAGAGACTAAAGTTGGAATTCTAAAAGAAAAGTCCACATTAAACTACCCAGGCCTTCATCTCAGACCACAAACAGCCTCCACCTTAGGAATAGAGGGAAACGAAAATTAAATCAGTGCTCACAGATTGAATCCCAGATTTAATGAACTCAATCACTGACAGGTTACAGTTATTGACCCGCCCCCTAGCAGCCTAACAGATGTAAAACTAAATCTCTGGGGATGCAGAAAGCACCATCCAGAGGTTCAGTTTATCTCTACACTTGTTCATATCTGATGTCCTACAGGTAATCAAACATTACTAGGCATATCAGGAAACAAGATTATGTGGCCAAAAATCAAAATAAATAAAACAGAAATGGGCCCATAGAAGAAACAGATATTATGTTTTTAGAGATATACTTTACAATATCTCTTATTAATAGATTGAAGAAGTTAGATAACGAGCTGGAGTATTTCATCAAAAGAAAGATTCCAATGAAAATTATAGAACTGAGAGGTGCATTATCTAAAATTAAAATTGTAATAGATGGGTTATAGCAGTAATTGACACAAATGATTATTAGTGAAACTAAAGGTCAAAAGAAAACATTCAGGCTGAAGCACAGGACACCAAAGAATGGAAAACACAGGAGGGGGGAATATAAAGGACATATGATATTCCAGGAGAGCATTTGGAGTCCCAGGAGGATGAGAAATAATAGTTCAAAAGTAATTTTGCAGAAATAATGGCCTTAGATTTTCCAACACTGAAAGAAGATATCAAACCACAAAACTGAAAAGTGCTACAAATCCTAAACAGAAAAAACGTGAAGAAAACTATACCTGAGAATGACTGTAAACTGCTGAAAACCAAAGACAGAGAATTTTGAAGCAACCAGTGGGGGAAAAAAATATTTCTGTTAAAGAGAATCAGTAAGATTGAGGGCTGACGACGTAGTGGAAACAATGGAATCCAGAGAACAACGATGAATAATGAACTACAAGTGCTGAAAGAAAATAACTAATAACTAAATACCAATACAGAATCCATTTCCAAGAAAAACGCTAATCAAAGGCAAAGGCAAGAAAAGACATTTTCAGACAAACAAAATAGATCCACATTAAAGGAAACACTAGAGCATTTAAGAAGGAATAAGCTGATAGTATGAAAATGCAGGAATAAACAGCAAGAGAAAGCATTGAATGTAGGTACATCTAATTAATTTACTATGTGAAGTAACAATAATGTCTGTGGGCTTAAAAATACATACATAGAATTAAAATAAATGGCAATAACAAAAGGTGGGATGGAGAAAGTTGAGATAAAGTGTTTTGTGCTCTTTTTATTATCTGGGAAATGGTAGAAGTACTCATTTATATTAGACATTAATTAATAAGTCAAGACTGTTGAAATCTTTAGAGTAACTACTGAACAAAAAGCAAAATATTATATAACTAGTCAACAGAGAGGAGAATGAAATAAAAAATATTTCATTAATTCAAAAGAGGAAAGAAAGGGTTAAAAACAAAGGAGCATAGATGACTTGGAACAAATAGAAAACAATTTAAATATAAATGTATCTAACATTGTTGAAAGTAGGCTAAATAATCCAATTAAATATGAGTATATGAGTGAAACATTGCATTTAAAAAAAATAACCTTTATGATACCTGTGAGACAGACCTTAAATATTAGAATATAGACATGTGGAAAGCAAAAGAGTATATATATATACATGCACACACACATATGTACACATATGCAAATACTAATGGAAAAGTAAGGTAGTACAGCTGTATTAATACCAAACAGATTTTAGAAAAGGAAGCATTATGAGAGAGAAAATAGACCAATTACAATGATAAACAGTTCAATGTACCAGGAAGATGTAATAATTTCAAATTTGTATGCACCTAATAACATACCTTTAAAATATATAAAGCAAATAACAGAATTAAAGGATAAATAGATAAATCCAGAATCAGAGTGGTAGGCCTTAACACATTATTCTTGGTAAATGCTAGAACAAGCAGATAGAATCTTATTAAGAATATAGAGTTGAGTGATACAAATAACAAATTTAACCCAATTAATGTATATAGAACACTGCACCTACCAATGGCAGAATTCACATTCTTTTCAAATGTATGGGGAACATATACCAAAATCACCTGTATGCTGCCAAAAAGCAAAGTTCACTAAATCTCAAAAGTTTGAAAGCATGCAGTGTGTTCTCTAATGTAGTACAATTAAATTACAAATTATAACAAAAAGATTAAAGATGTAATTTTAGGAAATTAAGCAATTTATTTCCAAATAACTTGCAAATCAAAGAAAGCCATAATGGAAATACTTTTAACTAAATGGTAAATAAAAACCATGATGTCTCAAAATTTGGAAAATGCAGCTGAAGCAGTGTTTAGAGGGAAATTTATAGTCTTGAATGCATTTGTTATGAAAAAATTAAGGCTGAAAATAATTTTCCAAGTATCCATTTCATTAATTCAACAAAAGAACAATGTATTTAAGATAGAAGAAAAAAATAATGAGGACAAGCACAGAAATTAGCAATATAATATAAAAATTTACAGTAGAATCATAGGTTAGTAGTCATAGATATATGTGTGTGTGTGTGTGTGTGTGTGTGTGTGTGTGTGTGTGTGTGTGTGCATATCTATATCTATTCCAGTGGGCCCTGCAGCAATGTGGGGGGCTGACCCCCCACATACACAGTCAAAAATCTTTGTATAGCTTTTGCTCCCCAGAAACTCAACTACTAACAGCCTACTGTCAACCAGAAGCCTTACTACATGTATTTGATATATTTTATGCATTTTATACTGTATTATTATAACAAAGTAAGGTAAAGTTTTTTCAAATCATTGCAAATCTCAAAAAAAATTTTTAATGTATTCATTGAAAAAATATGCATATAGTGGACCCATGTAGTTCCAACCCATGTTGCTCAAGGGTCAACTGTGTGTATATATATATATGCACACTAGCACTGTCCACTGAGAGGGCCTAAAAGCAACAGCAACGATGAACAGATCTTGGTTTCTCGGCACCATTCTCCAAGAAAAGCGACAAGGGCTCACCGGCTGAATCAGACCTAGAACTGGGGCAGGGAATGTGCAAGGTGCGCCTGGACCATCTTGAGGGGCCAGAAAGCAAGGAAGTACTGGATGAGCAAAAGTACAGGGACAGCAAAAGGATATAGGAACCAAGCTAAAAAATGTCCCCATGACCAAAGCTGGGATAATTTGAGTGACAAAATGAAGTGGTTTTGGATTATAACCCAATGTATAAATTAAATATACATGAATCCGAACTGATACAAAGAAACGATTGAATGAAAAATAAATAGAAAACAGACAAATCCTTCTTACAGAAAAATTCTAAATATGTGAAGACAGTGCATCCTACAGGAGGTAGAGCTTAACACTCCCTTCCTTTCACCACTCCACCAGGGTTGGACAGACTTTGTGACTCACATCCAAACAAGAGAATGAGAAAAGGGAAAATATAACTATAAAACACAGAAATCTGGCGAACACTGCTTTAACCAAGTGATGAGGGTTGACATCACCACTGATTTCATGTGGCCGTCATGTATGCCCCGATACTATGTGATGAGAAGGGTAGCTCAACTCTGTTATATTCTTTCCCCAAACCCCAGAATATTCATAAGAAAAGCAATAGAAAACCTCAGATTAGGGACATCCTACAGAATAACTGGCCAGTACTCTTTAAGACTGTCAAAATCATGATGAAAAATAAATAAAGGCTGAGAAACCATCATGGACCAGAGACTAGACAGACACAAGATCTGAGTGTGATGTGTTTGTGCAGGCTTGAATCCTGGCGAGAAAGAGGACATTAATGGAAAAACTGGTGAAATCCAAAAAAGGTCTGGAGCTTAATTAATGGTAATATATCAATGTCAGTTTCTTAGTTTGATAAACATACTGTAGTAATGTAAGATGTTACAATGTGAGAACCTGGATGAGAGGTATACAGGAATTCTGAATTATCTGGGCAACTTTTCTGTAAGTATAAAATTATTCCAAAATAAAAAGTTTATGAAAAATACTCCAACATATTTTTTTTTGCAGAAATTGACAAGATAATTCTAAAATGTACAAGGAAATGCTATGGGCCAAAAATAGCCAAGACAATCTTAAAGAAAAACTGTTAGAGCATTTATGCCACGAGTTATCAAAACATTATAAATCTATAACTATTAAGACATTGTGATATTAATGTACTAGAAGACCAACAGAACAATGGAATATATTAGAAAGTCCAGAAACAGACTCTTATATGTAGACACTTGATTTACGATAAAGGAGGGACTAATGAGCAATGAAGAAATTTAAAAGATGTTATTTTTAATAGAGTCTTGATCAATTGGATATCCATATATAAAAAATGAAACTGGATCATATACCACACACAGAAAATCAGTTCTAGGTGGAATGTAGATATATGTAAAAGCAGGAGAGGAAAGCTTCCAGAAGGTAACATAGGAATGTATCTTATTATCCTGAGTTTTGTAACAACTTACTCAACTAGGACATAAAAAAAGCATTCATCATAAAGACAATGAGCTATAAATTAGACTACATATCAGTAATAAAAGTACAGAAAAGATAACTCATAAAACCAGCAGTAGACTCATAGACACGAAGAAGTGACTGGTGGTTACCACGGGGAAGAGGTTGGGGTGAGTGGGTGAGCAAGATTAAGCAGCACAAAATCTCAGTCATAATATAAGCTAGTCACGGGGATGGAAGTGCAGCGTGGAGAGTGTAGCCAAGGGTTCTGTAGCATCTTCCTATGTTGACAGATAGTAACTGCATTAGTTGGATGAGGATTTAATAATGTGGATAATTGTTGAATCACTATGTCGTATGCTTGAAACCAATATAATATTGGGTAACCACTATACGTTAATAAAAACGTAGATGAAAAACATGAACAGGAACTTCACATGATGGAATGCCAAATGACCAATAAAACCTGAGATGAATATTTGCTTAACTTTATTATCAGGTAAATGCAAACTTAAACCACAATGAGACACCACTACATACTCAGCAGAGCAGCTAATGTCAAGGTGACGGAGATCATCGAGTACGGAAGAGGGAGTGGAGCAAATGAGGTCTCATCCAGGGCTGGCGGGAAAGCACCTTGGCACAACCACTTTGGAAAATTGTTTCTGCATTATCTATGAAAGCTAAACGTGCACTTACCCTGTGTCCCAGCAGTCTCACTCCCAGGTATGTACCCAAGATAGATAAACAAAAAATGTATGAGAATCTTCATTCCAACTTTATTCATTATAGCAAAATGCTAGAAACAATCCAAATACTGTTGACCCACTCGCCAACAGTAGAGTGGATAAATAAATGGTGATGCATTCATACAATGTAAAAGTATACAGCAAATAAAAATGAACACATTACTTTTATACAAAACAACATAGCGACATCACATATATATAACCTGAACAGAATAAGACCACACACACACATGCTTCAAAAACAGGTGAAATTGCCCTACAGGTTAGCAATAAAGCTAATGGTTACCTCTGTAAGGGGACCTGAGGGGGTATTCTAGGAGGCTGATAGGCTGTATTGCTTCAGCTGGGTGACGGTTACGCAGGTACTTTCAATTTGTTGTAATTTATCAAGCTACATATTTTTTATATTTTTACTTTTCTGTATGCATATTTATACTTCAGATTAAAGATTGTTTTTAAGCAAAATAGAAAAAGAATTGTATAGATCTATAATGTCTAAAGACCGTGTGGAAAAAGAAACATAATTCTGGAGAGAAACTCAATACCTAATACTAATGAAACAAGTGAGATTTTTTTCCGACTCAAATCAACAAACATGCAATGGTAACCTAGTCTATTAAATTCCTTACTTAGCGCTACAAAGAGCTCTATGCTGCCTGCCCCCTTCAGTATTCCTCACCCCCCTGCACATGTTGTCTCTAGGCCTTTGGATAGATAAATGTAAAAGTAGGTATTCTCATGAGGGAATTTATTCCCTATTTCTACTCTATTCTGACGGAACGAAAGGTATATGACTCATACTAGCAACTTCCCTTCAACCCCGTGCAGAAAAGAGACTTAACAGGGAGAAACAACTACCATTTCATGTCCATCTGTTTCCTGGATTGGTCTAGCAGGGTTTGGAACTTAGAAATGGCCATTTAACAGGCCTCCTCCAAAGCTAACCTGCACCTGTATAGGTAATTCACAGATAAGGAGAGTGAGATTCAGAGACATCTAGTAACCAACACCAGGAGAGGATTTACGACTACATGACTCCCAAATCCGTTTTATTTCCACTGTATCACGCAATTTCCAAAACAAGTAATAGAAGAATAAATGATGAAGAAGATTAATTCCAACTGGGAAGGCTTCCTGGAAGAGCTGGGACTTGTTCTCCAGGTTTTGAAAAATAAACGTCTTAAAAATGATAATAAGCAGCCACCTTTTTCCTAACTGGGAAAACAGCCTCCCTTTTCTTGAAAACCACATAGTTTTCTAAATTTGTCTATGGGTACGGACATCTGTTTATGTGGAAAGATGCAGGATGAAGCATTCATTTACCCAGTTCTGGCCTCATCAGGGCACAACTAAATGGTAGATAACATGGTGGTTTGGCAACGCGTGCGCCCCAGGCTCCAGGTTCTCTCTTTCCCTCAACAAGCCAGAAATAGAAAATAAACTAAAAGGCTATTGTTTGTTCACTGCACAAAGCTCCATCTGCCATAGATAGAGTATTATCTGGCTGCCTTTAAATAGGTCATGCAATTCCATGCTTTATGGTTAAGTGTCTGAATCCCATTCCAGTGCGCAAGGCATAAGACAGAATTTAATTTGGAAATAAGCATCTATTCATATTCCTGGAGCATCTTCTGCATTTCAGACCTTGTACTGTGAGCCATGAAGAATACAGTCATGAGCAGGATTTTGTCCCTACCCTCCAAACTTTAACTCTTCCATTTCCATGTGTTTCATTTATAGGCTAGCTATTCCTAAACTCAGCCTTATCACATGTGAAGCCAAGCCTCACAAACACAAATGCGTCCTAAAAATCCCTCTTGAACGCACAACAGGCAGCAAGTCGGAGGTAGCCCCCCTTCCTCAGACCCACACACACACCCCGTGTGGAGACATGGGAGTCACCCTGCCCGTCTCTCTCTGCCTGGCTGTCTGTAGCCACTCAATCACCAAGCCCCTTCCCTCTCTGAGTATTTCTCTAACTGATCCTTGCTTCTCTGCTCTCACGGCTCCCGTCCTGACCCAGGTCCTATCACTGCCTGCAGTGGGCACAGACTACCCAAGACTGCTCTCTCGGACCCCACCTGCCACACTGATCGAGTCTAAAAGGCCAATCAGACTGTCTGTTCCATCTTGAACCTTATCAAAGACTCCCTCAAATGATATAATAAAGAACAAGTTCATTCCATGATATTTAAAGTCCCCCACGATCTGACTTCTAGGTATTTTCTTAGCCTCCTTTGCCAGCTCAGGCTTTAAATGCTCATAAAGTTCTGATAATTTTCTCTGCTGTTATCTGCGCTCATGCCTTTCTCTATGCTCTTTCCTTGTTCTGCCTTCCTTCACCTTTCTCTTCTGTGCTAATTCTTAGAATCTTGAAAGGCTCAACTTATTTTCATTCTCTTTCCTCTATGTCATCTTAGCCCAGCCATGTTATATTAACATCATCTGTGTATATAAAAATTCCCAAAAGTATCAGAACTATGTCTTAATTAACCTTGTTACCCTCAGCCCCCATGAACATATCCAGCATATAGTAAGTGTTCAACATATGTTTACAGGTGATGAGGTTATTTTTAATGAAGACAAATAACACTAAACAAATTGTGCCATATCCATAAAATGGAATACTACACAATAAAAAGGATCAAACTATGGACACATGCAGTGACACAGACGACTTTTAAAGGCACTGTGCTAAGGAAAAGAAGCCAGACATAAAAGACTAAAAGACTACATACTGTATGATTCTATTTGTAAGACATTTGATAAAAGGCAAAACTATAGGGACAGATCCATTCTCTCCACCCCTGCATCATACAGCATCGATGTGATACATAAACAGTCCATGCTTGGTTTTGCAATAAAAGCAAAAGATACCTTAGAAAGAAAAGAAAAAAGGCTGTGAGGACAGAAAAAAACATCATTTGTTGCTGCGGTCTTGGGGTAGAAGGAATCTGATGGATGATGGAGATATTCTGTATCTGGTCAGTAGTTAATAGTTTTGTGAAAAATGTATGCATTTTAACAAAATGTGCACTTAAAAAGAGTGAATTTCAGTGTATGTAATTTATATGTCATAAAATGCTATCATACGTATACAAGCAACACATTGCAGGAAGTCAAATGAAAGGACAAAAAATTCTGATTTCTGGAATCAGAAAAGGTGTCACCAAGGAGAATGACCAGCATTTAGACAATTGGCTAAGGGAAGGGGACACTCCATGCTGATGTAACCCTTACATTACATGATGGTAGCTGTGGAATGAAACATTTTGCATGTCGTCTCAGAGGTTTTCTGCCACTTAAGGTCACAAACATTAAACACAAGTTTTCCGAAACTGAATGCAGCGAGCGGCCCTACCCTCTTCTTCACTTGCTCCCCTTAAGATCAGTTAAAAGCACAGCCCTGTTCTTCACTCCCAGCACGCACACGCCCAGCACGCACACGCCCAGCATGCACACACCCAGCACGCACACTCCCAGCACGCACACGCACCCTCTAACTACATTCAACTGCTCTTTCCGGATTCTTCTTTTGGCTTCCAGTGAGGTAAGCATTGGTTCATTTCCAAAGCAATGTTCTTAGATCATTTTTTAACCTTTTCAGCAAATAGAAGACTGGTCAGGCAAGTCATACTTTCACCATAGATCTTATTTGCTGATTAAAGAGATGCCAAAAAAAATCAGAAAAATTGGAGTAGAAATTTTCTGTAATTTTACAGAGAACAGATTGTACTGGGCACACCTAAATATAAGGCAGATGGCCCCAAACCATGACTCTTTCATTAGTAGGTAGAACACTGCACGAGAACTACATCTGTGTGGGATTAAAATCCTGGTACTTAAGATTTAAACAAAACATTGTGTGGAAGTAATATTGCCTGTGCATATGATAAACCCTGTATTTGAGGACATTTTCTAAAGTGAATCCAGGGACGAGAAATGTGCAATCGCTCTTGAACTCTTCCAAGGACCTAAGGGAGGCCTGGAACCATAATAGAGGCTGGTGGGTCCAGACTTCACTTCTTTCTTAGAAACCAGCAATGCATTCTTGGCCAGTCAGAGGAAATCTAAACTCTTAACCCTGGGGGTGCAGAGCAGGATCCCTTAGCCCCTACAGCACATCCAGCTTCATTGCACTAGAGGGGTTATTCTCCTTCAGCACCCTGAAACACATGAATTCCCACTTCTGCTCATCTTGCATCAAGTTTCACCGAGATCTGCTTGCAGCAAGCATCTCACCTGCAGATCCACAAAGGCCAACATTCCGGAGGCTGAACTCTCGAGGCGCCTCCTGCTGGTGACCCCGGCACATGGCCTCTATTTTGAATCAGACCATCCCAAACAAACCCACATTAGGTGAAAGTATGTCCACTTCCTTTCAACACAGAACAATAATGAACTCTTTAATTTTATTCATACAGATTATTTCTCAAATCAGCCCCTCTGCTCCAGCTACCTAGTAGCATTTCTGCTCTCCTAACTCTACTATTGTTTCCAAGTAACTTCAGTCCTCCTAGTATACGGTCTTATCCTTCTCTCCACTTTGCCTTGGTACAGATTTCTTTAAGATTGAATAACTCAAAAGTTCTTAAGAAAAACTGATGAACAGTGCTTTTTAAAAAATGTGACATTTTCTTATACTGTCATTAAGGAATAAGTAGATATTATCTCATTCTTGATGTTGGTAGATAAGTATAGATTGCAGTACGTTATTTAAATTTTGAAGATAACCATTAGCTATATAAGTACGGCTGGAGCTCAGAACTTCCAAAGCAGAGAAGAAAAAAAGAACTGAGAAAAATCTAATCAATGCAGCAAAGGCAAGAAAATAACCAAAGACGGGATAAAATCAGATGGCAGAAATAAAGCTGAACATATCAGTTATCCCGGGATCGAAAGAGTTAAATTCCTCCGTAAAAGGAACCATTCTCTCTGATTAAGCCAAGAAAAAGAAAAAAGAAAAAAACACACAAAACCACAATTGTATGCTATTTACAGGACACACCTAAATTAAAATAGCATAAAAATGTTTTAAAAAAGAAGTAGCCTTATTAACGTCAGAGTAGAATTCAAGTCAAAAGCATTAAACAAAGAAAAGCATTATTTTATGTCAATGAAAGGTTATTCTGCAGTAATGATATTACAGAACTAAATACAGCTAGATATGCATGCTAAATATATAAAGCAAAAGCTGTTAGAAACACAGCAAATAATTTTTAAGAATGCAATTGCAAGTGGGCTTATCTTTGACAGATTCAACAGAGAATAAATAAGAATAGAAAAGTTTCAGAAACATAAAAGGCCTTAGTAATAGATGCCTGGTAAACTCTGCCAACTGAGAATACACTCTTTCCAGACATCTTTGGAATGTTTACCAAAGCATAAAATAAAATGCTTTAAGGTCAAAAGTGACATAATATGGGCCTCATTGCATGACTTCTTAAAAATGTTTTATATTTTAATTACAGCTAATATCTATCATATAACAATTTTAAAATACAGTCTCTGACATATGACGGTTCGACTTACATTTTTTGACTTCATGGTGATGTGAAAACAATACATACTCAGCAGGGACTGTACTTGGAATTTTGAATTTTGATCTTTCGCTGGGCTGGCAGTACACAGTGCAATACTGACTCACGTGGGGCACAGATAATAAGCTGCAGCTGCCTGTCAGCTACACAATCACCAGAGTGAGTAACTGACACGTCAACAACCATTCTGAACCCCTGCAACTTTATGTTTTTCACTTTCAACAGTAAGTCACATGAGCTATGCAACACTTTATTATGAAATAGGCTTTGTGTTAGATGATTTGGCCCAACTGTAAGCCAGTCTAAGTGCCTAAGATATTTAGAGAATAACAACAATGGGAACTAACTATCAAAGGTATGGCAAAAGCTGCTCTCAGAGGAAATCTTATAGCCTTAAGTGCTTTATTAGTAAATAAGAATGAATGAAAATAAAGTATTCATTTCAAAAAGCTAAGACAACTTAGGTATCTAATCTTTCATTTCTCACATTGACAAATGTTGAAAAGAATTAGAATACTTGTTTTTGGCGAATATTTGAGGGAAAAAAAACACTACTGGTGACTGTATAAATCAGTACAACTCTGCTGGATCGCAGACGGTCAGTAAGCATCAAAATCCCTAGCAGCTGCACTTCTCCAAATGTATTCTAATGATGGGTTTGCCCGAAGACCTAGCTTGGTGCTTAAACCATCAAGGCTGTGCCTATGAAGAGTTCATGTTTAACAGGGAATAAAAAACTACCACCAAGAACAAAAGAATAAGGCAATACAGTTAAATGATTCAGGAAACTGCTACCACAGTCCTTATGTACCATGGTTATATATTTTTTCTAGAACTAGGATTGCAAAAGGGATGTTTTTGCTCTTTGTACCCATATGATTGTTAAGATTGGTCCCTGTGCACTCAGCACACCCCTCACTTCAGTCTCTAGGGTGACAGAAACGAAAGACAGAGCATCGCTTCTTAACACAGCTACCCTCCCATCTTACGGCCAAGGCTCGTCTGAGCAGGAAGGTTTCCCCAAACACCATCAATTTATGGTGATTCATGTTCCACAGAATATAAGCCCTTACTCATCAGTAGGTGCAAGTAAGCACATAAGCTCATCTATCATTTAATTTTTTCTTCATCCTCCTGTGGAGTAACTACGGCAGTATCCATTGATGATATTATACAGTGGAGTATTATGATACCCCAATTTCCATTTTAGGTATTACTTTCCTCCTTGAAACCTAGAATTCCCTGCCGGCAACATTCTACCTGTCTCATGTGCAACCCTGTCCTATTCCAGAACTAGAATTCTAGAGCAAGAATAGTGACATTAGAATAATATGCATTAGAATAGTGGTCATAGTGACTGCTTGCATTTGAAGGAGGCGGAGGGGAAGTTTTCTAGGGTACCTGAAACCCCAAAACACAGAAACTGGCCCAGTATAGGCCAGTCTGGGAAACATCATTCAGTTACATGAGGTTACAGGAAAACTTTGATATCTTCAAGTATTCTAGCTTCACAGAAGAATTTAAATCAATAGATAATAGATATCAATCTTGTATAAGACAACAAATTTGACCTCACTGTTTATTTTCTTTTCTCAGATATTCTGGCTATTTCCATTACCTTCCAGAAATGAAAGTGTTGTTAAATAAACACGATAATTTTAAATGACCTTTCAAAATGGCCTAAGAGATGTTCTGGTTTAATAATAGAGTTTCTGCCTGAGGATATTAGGCAGATGCCTGAAGGATTTCATTGCATTAAGACATACTCATTTACAGTCAATAAAATTCTGTTTTTATTTTGACCTCACTTAATTCTGCATTTCCTTGGGCCCCAGAAGTGCACTTCTTACCAGCCAAAACCATCTTCCCTCCGTCTGCTGCATCCCTGGGGCAACTGAGACTACTGCATGGGAAACCCTCTGCAGGTTTGCAGCCATGCATACAACACACATTTTATTTTGAAGAGGATGAAGTTTCTTACCCAGGGCTGCCACCTTTAAGTCTACTGTTGACACCTGCTCTTTTTATTATCAAGGCTTCCCTCTACAGAGAATTGGGGGGTGGGGGAGAGGTAGCCAGTTGCTTCCACATTTCTCCCTGGCTTACTGGCATCTCTCATAGGCAAACCTGCGGTAAGTCCGGATCCCCTGGAAGGTGATGAGAAAACCCAGCCAGGCTGACCAAAGGACGCAGGGTGTCTGCTCGTGGGACAAGGGCAGAACAAAAGCAAGAGACATCGCCCTGGATGTTCCGTTTCTTCCCAAATTACCTAATCTTGTCAAGAGTCCAGGTCCGGGAATTAATGAGAGAATCACCACCACCAATCCTTTCTGCAGGAGGCAGGAGAGAGAGAGAGAGAAGGGGAGGAAGAAAGGGGATGTGGCCTGCTGGGGGGAGCTAAGGGAGGGTCCTCACCTTCATGGAAGAGCGCTTGCTGAGGGCGGGAGGGGAGCTGCCCCCGAAGTGGCCAAGCCTGGGAGGGGTTTGGGAACCAGGCCGGCACGGCAGGGCTTTACCGGCCGCCACCTTCCAGCACTGTGCCCACGGACCAGACCGCAGCGGTGCCACTGCGCACCTCCCTCTGTCACGCTGCAAAGATCTCTAGCTGCTGCCTCTAAGCAAGCTGACTGATGATGTGAGGTTGGCAAGAAAGACATAAGATACATCTCATATTCTCAACATGCTTAGAGTCTAATTTTCCACAGTGGAAATCTTATACTTTGAAACCTATGTGATGGACCAAAAACAACTTAGTCAACAAAGGGCAGATTGAAAATCAATTTGTAACTCTATTTGCTCAAGCATTTTGCTTTCTCCCACCTTCCAAGAAATTCAACACCAGACGGATCCAAAAGTAATGGTAAAATGAGCCCTCAATCCTCAGGCCAGTGCTTGGGAACTTGGCTCGCCCAGGCTTTTATAAAAAGTCCTGGAAGCAAGACCTCCAATCACACACAAGGCTTCTGAGACCCCTGCCCGTGTCTTTAAGGCAGCCGCCCTAGTTCTTAGGTAAGTATCTGAAAAGCAGACATTTCACAACAATGGGCCATTTAATTTCCAGCGTGTATGGTCTGTGATATGAAACCCTAACATTTAACGAGTGACCATGTATTATAATATACAACTCAGCTTTTTTATGTTTGAAACATTTCCCACATTCCGCAGCGCTACTTTGAGGCCAAATGCCTGGAAAATGTCTCTTTTAACTCCTTCACTGACACACCCATGGGATATTTCTATTGTCCTTACTGCATCAGAGGCTCTAGGTTCCAAACAAGGTCTTTAAAAATTAAGGAAGTGGGACGAAGAAAGATAGCAGAGACTTAGGCACTCTGCAATCCCTGTCCCAGTGGGTAGGGCCCAGGCGGTTGCCACCTCGCGGGGACGAGTGCAGGGCGGATGGAGGGGTCCGACCCAACTCCATGGGCTTCCTGAGGAGCCGGCAGAAGGGATGGGTCCCTGAGAGCTGGAAGGGGGGGCAGGATGAGGGCCCAGCCCCCAGCCTCCCAGAGAAATGATCACAGTTGAGGAGAATTTTCACAAGTAATTCCGTTGAAGTCACGTGGTTTACTGATTGTTCTTTCCAAAACTTAATGATGTTACTCCTCACTCTTTAAACAGCATTTTTATAATGTAGAGGTTATTGGAAGAAAGTATGTGAAGGCTTTTCTGTTTCATGAGGCTCAAGAAGAGAGAAAAAGCCAATGAAATAGTCGGGGAGATTCGCTCTTACAAGGCGACCATTCTTCTGTGAGACGGCTCCCTAAGGTAATTTAAACGACTTGTTATTTGAAAACTACGTTATATTTTTGGAGAAGTAGCATTGCCTTCTTTTAGTCCTCTACTGAGAGGAAGTTCAGTGTGCAAACATGACCGCCCCTTTTCTTCTCTCATCCCAAAGAAGATATTTCTTCATACTATAAAGGAAATTGCTAAATACTCCAAACAGTTTGAACAGCTTCTTGCAATCCCCCATATGAACTCCATGGTGCTGGCTTGCATGTTGTCAACCTTGGATAAATAATACTTTAATGAGTATCCACTCTCAGCCAGGAGGACTATTTCCCTCCCAGAGCCTCCTTCCGATTTGACTTAATTATGCTCTAAGATGCTATCAGCAATGTTAAGTGTGCTGTAAAATTGGAATTGTATTATTGTTCGTGTTCATTAGTATCTCCTTCTGCTTTCTGGGAAGCGTTAGAAAGACTTCACACTCTTGTGGTTTAAGAAATACTTCACTATAGCTTCCAGAATAGACCTGAAGCCAGAAGTGTATATTGGGAATTCCCCCTCCCTGACCATGTCAGTGTTCCAACTTGTTTCAGAAGAGCTCATTAAATCACACTTTCTCTTTACATTAATGTCTCCTACTCTTAGTCATTCTCATATATCGTACCCAGTAAACTGCTTTAGCCACCCAAGAACATGATGTCCCCAGAGATAGGCTTTTTAAAAAATAGAAGTTAGAAAGTCATTAGTGTATAAATCATATCAACTGGGAAAAAAGATCTTGGATTGATGGAGCTGAGGTGAGTTTTCTAAGGCTGAGAGAGCTTTCAAAGACAGCTTAGAAAGCCCAGAGGAGAATGAATGTTTATTCATAAATCCAAATGAAACTGAAACAATTTAGTGCCAGTTTAACAGCAACGGCATCCATGGAAGAGCTCCAGTTGTCTTCATGGTGGATTCATTAGCCAGCACCACATCTGATCACCCTTCCTCAGGGACTAGCTTTAGTCAATTAAAAATGATTTATGATTCTGGATCGGAAATGTAGTCCTTCTGGCTAAAGTTCATCCATCTATGTAGCAACGTGTCCATCTAACTTTGGACTGAAATTTTTGTAAACTTTCATGATCTGATTGGTTGACAGCAAGAGGTGAAAGAGATTTAAGAGTTTGCTCAATATAATCAACATAAATGTTCTATTGATTCTTAAAACCAGGAGTTCATTCCTTGCAGTCAAGCCTACGGAACCACAGCCCACTGCTCACTCCACACGCCCGGGTCTCCCTCTGCGGGCCCAGGGCCTCTCCATCAATCTCTGGTTTGTTTGATATCAGGGAGGAGTGGCAGACGGCTGTGAGACAGAAATTAATCATGGGCTTTTTCGTTAATGCCTGAGTACTTACGGATTACAACGTGTTCTATACATCCTGCATCTTAAACCTGCCTTTTAGAATGAAATATGGACGGAAAACATAAAATTTTTAAGCTAATAACATGTTAGAACTAAAAAAATCTGCTCTAAAAGAAAATGAACCAAGTGAAATGAATGAATTTAAGTTAGTAAACCAGCCCTTTGACTCCTGATAGCTTCATTTTTTAATGAAAAAATATACTTGTCTGACCTATCTCTGTTCTCCACTTTTGCAAATCTTTGCTGTCAGCCATTCACCTTTGCTTCATCCTTCCTTCACACGCCTCTCGCTTTGTTTCCCTGCGCAGAGCAAGCCTTCATCAAGCCACACGTGGGCTCCTGCCGTGGCCTGTGGCTGGCGACCGTCTGCCTTCTCTCTCTCCCTATCATCGCGCGCATTGGTTCTAGAGAAACTCTCTGGAACACTCCATTCAGTGGTGCACTGCTCTCTTCACAGACTCCAGAATTCCCCTTGCGCACAGCCCCGTACAGACCTGGGCGCCGGGAGTCTCCAGGACACGGCTGAGGGAACAGCCGAGCAGGGGAGACCCATATACTTGCCCCCTTCAGCCAGAACACATTGGCTTTGACCTGTTAGTATACTGGGTTTCCCTGTTTAGTATACTGGCACTTTCAATTTTACCTGTTTAATACATTGGCAAAATGTCATTTGGAAGAGCATTCCACCACCTTTGAACTGTTTTCAGACCACTGACCTGCATACAGAGGAAAGATTAAACAAAGAATCAAGGGTAATGCTCAAGGCCCTGCATGGTTGGATATCCTGCCTGTAAAGGGGGCTTCCCTGCAGAAGCTGAGTCCAGCCCAGCTCAGAGTGCTTGGACTCAAAGCCAGGGCCCACCTCTTGCTGGCCCTATGACCTTTGCCTAACCCGTAATGTACCCTCTCTGATCCTTTAAAGTATTGATTGGTACCTAGCCAATAAGCCTGTTGTAAGCATTAAATGAAATTATACAAGCAAAGCCCTTGGAACAGCAGCAGATACAAGCAGAGGATCAGTGAGGCCTGAGGATTTCCCCTCCCGCCTTCGAAGTCCCTCAGACGAACTCTGTTAGAAATGAACATCCCTGCCTCCGCCACCCAGATGCTCCAGGCTTTGTTTATAATTCCACTCCTCCAGGCCCATAACCCTGAGCTGGAAATGCCTCTTCTGGAGGTGCAGCTTTCCAAGGAAGAGTGGGGAAGGCCAGGGTCGGGCTTGTGGAAACACCTGTCACAGTGCCTTGTGAGTGCGGTCTCACGTGTGAACGCCCGGCTCGGCACAGTCCCCATCCGCTGAGGGGCACAGCGAGCAGCCAGGGCTCGCTGCCAAGGCGGGATGGGGAGAGAATGCCGGAAGGTGTGCGTCTCACGGAGGGCATTGCATTGCCGAAGGAACCCGGGGCCTGTATTAATAGTCTTTCTGGTCTGGAAAGTAATTCAGTTTAAAGAAAGGGCTCCTGCTGGCCTGCTTAACCGCCGAATATCCCCTGGCCCTTTTCAAAGAACAGGAGTCGAGTTTCATCTTCTGAGCCAAGTGCCTTCCCCTTGCTGCACTGGACGCTGTTGTTTTCCTTCCCAGGGTAATGAGTTCTAATATTTTTATTTGCTTCCCAGAACACTTTGAGATGGAGGTGCCTCTGAGCATAGCATAATATTGCCCACATAGGCGCTCTGCTTGAATCACACAGGCAGGTCTCTCCCTGCACACAGCACCCTCACTGCCTACCGGCACAGAGGAGCACCAGGCCTTGCAGAATTCCCTTATCTCTGGGACTGCATTAGGCACACCTCGGGGGTGAGAAGTTTAAGATGTGGTCACGTCACAAGACCACACTTAATATATTGTTGTCTCAATACGTCGATCAGTTTATGAAAGTCTCGAACCTGCTTTCCATGCCAGCTTCCTTATTAGATTTTCAATTCTTGTACCATTTGTGGTTAATCAGATCATTATAACCCTATAACCCTAGGTTTAATATCTGTCTGGTTTTCCGTTCTTCAGTAACCATAGACGTGGCCCAGGGTGTGTCTGCCAACCTCAGAATTCAGAGCTTAGAGGGAAGGGGGTGTCTTTCACTTTGGCCCCTACAGCTGTCATGAGCCCCATGGATGTCCTACAAATGGTCCAGGACAGGTCAGTTCCAGGAGACCGTCCATCCCCTTGAAATCTTTGGCTGCATGCAGAACGCTAACTGAGTTGGACTCAGCCCATTCTACACTCTGGCAAAGGATCAGGTGAGGATATATTGCCATATTTGTCTTTCGATCTTTCTTAGCAACCTCATGCAATTAAAGGGCAAAAAAAGCTGTGGAGCTATGCGCTGCATGCTGGGAGGGCAGGGGTGTAAGTGCCTTTTCCTCAAGAAATTCACCATCACCTGAGGGAGACACGCTCCTAAACAAACAGGTAAGCTGCCGTCCTTGGTTAGTAACTGAAGCAGAACAAACTAAAGAAATCATTTGCTAAACGGCCAACATTTTCTCAGAAGGAATTAGAGAATTTCCGAAACCAACAGGAAAAGCGTCCAGATCCACTGTCTTTGGGTCCATGGAGACGGGTGGGGGGAGAATCAACATTCATGATTTACCAGGTTATCTGAGCCAGTCCTAGAGCTAATTCCAAGCCAGTCTACGAGTACAGAATCTGAGATGCCCCATGCAAACAAAACCAAGTGAACCAGTCTAAGAAACGCTCCTCGTCACTAAGGGTTATATTTCAAAAGAAAGCACTCTTGAGTTCCAGTTTGTGAAATGCCACGTGCATAATACCGACATGGAAGACATGTCACAGCGGCGATAACAGGCCACAGCTGAGGAGGCCAGACAACATGTCTTTAACCTTCCTGAGAGGCATCCCATATGCTTTGAAAATCCAAAAATAAATAAATATATCGTTAAAACCTGCCCTTTACTTTCATGAACACTTTCCGTTCAGTTGTGGTCTCTTCACATATGGGATTAGAGATAAAGTTAAAAATATTTTAAGCTTCAGCTGAGAAACTCGTCTACTCTATTTGAATTCTTGAAACCGTCTCATGGTGATAATAAGAGTGTATATTCCCAAGAGAATAGAGAACGCCTCCTGGAGGGCCCCAGACCTGCTCACAGCTCTCATTGTTCACTTTGCACTGGGTTCTGTAGATTTGCTCAAAGATGTGTAAATTTTCATGGAGTTTGACAGTCCCCGGAGGGCTCTCGTGTGTGTTGTTTATTCCACTCTGTATGTGATAGAACATTCACTCACAATTTTCTTCCTGGACAGCTTTAGAGTCTTGGAGAGACTGTAAATATTTAGTTCTTGAAGTCAAAACTATCCACTTTTGTTCAAAATACCCCTGTTTGGGAAAGCCCCAAACATCTGTTTAGAAAAACTCATAGCCAGTTTATAACCTAACACAAACGATGAAGACAAACACAACATGATATCACCTACACACAAACACGACGGAGAAGATAGGGTGTGGGGCACAGTCTGGAATCCAGATGTACCAGTTAGGATGTTTTGAGCTACAAAAAAGCTCAAAACGGCTTCATCGGTTGTCCATGCTTATTTTCTCCAAAGTAAGGCATTTAGCATAGGGAGTTTCCAGGATTAATTAGCCCTGCCGATGTTATTAACTAATATCCCCAGTGGGCTTTTTTCCTCAATCTTTTGTCTTCATGGTTGCAGGCTGGCTGCAGCTGCTCTGAGCTTCATATCCACCCATCAATCGTAAGAAGGGAGCACAAAATGACATCTCCTGCCTATACACTTTGGCAAATGCAGTCACTTATCATTACCTTTATGTCTTATTGACAAGAATTCTGTCACAAGACCAACCCTAAACTAATGGGAAAATAATGGAGTTACCAGCTTTGGCTTAGATAATCACTATTTAATTTTCTGAGGCTGCCCACGACTTGAACAAAATTGGAGGGAAGTGGAAATGGCTGTTGGTAGTGCGGCCACTCTGCCTTGCTCTCGCTTCTGACCCCGGCTCTCCAATGACTGCTTCACTGGTCGGGTCAGAAGGCAGCAGTGCGACCAGGGCTCTGTAGTCGCCCCCAGGTTCAAATCCTGACTCCTCCTCTGTTAGCTGCACATCTGTAGGCAAGTCACTTTACATTTCTGTGCCTAAATTTCCTTATGGCTACCATGTCCGGAAAGATAGTACCTACCTGTAGGGTAGCTGCATAGATTAAACTAAATAATGTTTCTACAGTGCTTAGATTATCTAGCACCTGGTATCAATAAAGATTAGTCGTCGTTACTAACATAATCCCACTCCAGAAACTAGATTGCAATGCCTGAAAGGACTTAGGAATCCTCCTTTTCCCACTGCATTAAATATATAAATATATATGTATATATAAGGCCGCCAAAAATCTCTGGAGGTAGGGACGGAAAATAGCATAGTGTGATTGTATCAATAAAAGCAAACCAGTGCCTAAGCAACCACTTGACTTTTGGGTTCATGTTTGATCTTTGGGTGTGTAGCCATTTCATTTATGTAAGGAGACAAAAGGAAAAGAATGTTTAGCAATTATAAAATAGCATGCAAAGTTCAAGCATAAGTTAGCTCTCTCCTCAGAAAATACAGATCACATGTTTAAAGATCCCATGTGCTTGGCTCACAGTCCACGCCCACCACAGTCCACGCCTACCACAGTCCACCCCACACAACAGTCCACGCCCACCACAGTCACGCCCCACCACAGTCCATGTCCCACCACAGTCCATGCCCACCACAGTCCACCCCCCACCACAGTCCATGCCCACCAGTCCACGCTCACCACAGTCCACGCCCACCACAGTCCATGCCCACCACAGTACAGCTCACCACAGTCCACACCCACCATAGTCCACGCCCACCATAGTCCACACCCCACCACAGTCCACACCCACCACAGTCCACGCCCACCACAGTCCACCCACCACCACAGTCCACGCCCACCAGTCCACCCACCACCACAGTCCACGCCCCACCACAGTCCACCCCCCACCACAGTCCACGCCCACCACAGTCCACCCCCCACCACAGTCCATGCCCACCACAGTCCACGCCCACCACAGTCCACCCCCCACCACAGTCCACCCCCACCACAGTCCACGCCCACCACCGTCCACACCCCAGCACAGTCCACGCCCACCACAGTCCACCCCCAACCCCGGCTGTAGTGAGTCTTCTTCATGGACTCGCTGACTCCTCCCTGTAACAATGCTTACAATCAAGGGCCTTGCATCTGTCCCTCTTTCATTCCCACAAACACATTGGCCAAGAGACTTAAATGAGCAGGAATTTATATACTCAGCTTCAAAGCCAGTTATACAACTAAGGAAGACACCCAGGTACTCAGACATTATCTACAAATTCTGGCTTTGTTAATTCTCAAAATGGAGGGTCCCCAGAGCTACTCGAAGGGGCTTCAGACCGTCGTCTTCTCCATGTTTGCCATTCACTAGAGGTAATTATTTATTATAAGGAATATCCCGTTTACTTGGCTAGTGTTTTCGCTCTGACCTTAAATGGCTTTGGCACCCTAGGAAGGTTCAGTAAGTGTTGCTCACAGGTCGATCTGTGCTCTAAGACCAGCACTCTGTCACCTCTCTGATGTGTGACCCACTAAACCAGAGCTTTAAATGACAGCTTTAAATTGTATTTGTAACCATATTTGAAATCTGCTGTGAGAAACTTTCAGTCCAACACAAAGCTATTAGAACTTCAGTGTGTTTTTGGTTTGAGTATGACAAATGAAATAGCAAATCTCCCCTCACATTTTTATAAATCCCTGAAGCAATTTTTGAAGCTTGAAAAAATAATTTTAGAGTTTTTCATAAGCTCCTTGTGAAACTTATCCTATGAATTTCCTTAGGACCAAAAGAGGTTCTTAAGCCAGATGGATAGAATAAAGATCTAGAAAGAAAGCATACAAAACCTAAAACAATAGTATAAATCTCTGAATCACATAATACAACATCCAGTTTTCTTTTGAGCCATGAGTTCACCATATGGAGATAATGAAGGGGAAATTCCAAACACATCTCCGTAGATCTTTGTCTCTGGGGGACTATGATATCAGCCCACCCTTACAAACAGAAAACCAAAGGAGAACTAATATCATACATAAAAATTAGTTGTCAAACTCCAAATAGGACAAAATAATATATTTGTATATAAGTAGACAATTAAGAAAGCTTAGCTGTCGTTTGTAGAAGTAGTGTTCACCAACACACAAACACACTGGACAAGAATTCAGGGCAATCTGGAAAAAGAAATCAAGCAATACCAGTTAGGGCAAGATTGGAGAATGACACCACCTACGGCTGCTCTTGCTTAGGAATGTCAGAAGAAAAGATCTATGGCAAGTTTTTGGCTTTTGTTTAAAAGAAATGTTTCCTTACTTCTTTATTCTGCAAGGAAGACACCAGTAATTAGCAAACCACAGATGAGAGTGAGTTCTCTCGTCTAACAGCAAAGTGCGCCGATCGAGGCCATAAGGGTGGCCTCCTTCATTTCACACGCCCAAGTTTCCCGCTGCTTTTTGTAAACTTCAAGGAAGGCACAGTGAGCTGTGACTTGACATGCCTTAGGAAGCCACGTGATGAGAGGCTGAACGGGATGAAAGATTGATGTCATCAAGGTACCCCATCCGGAGGGACCACATACACTCACTGAGCATCAACTCTGCGCAACAGTCCTGGTTCTGCTCTAGAGAATGGGAAGCATGCGAACTAAGTCTGTGCTTCTCTAGGGGATTTACAAACGCCTAGGGGAATAACTACTATAAATAAATACAAATGTGTGCATAAACACTGTAAAAAAGTTGTACCCAACTGCAAATGTCAGGGGGGGTTGTTATGTCTTTTAATGAAAGTGACTTATTTCCAATTGATTTTAACTCCCTACTCTCCCAAACATTGACAGGTGTATCCTGCCTGAGAGATCGTTAGGAGAGCCTGAAGCTTCAGAGAATTCCAGCTCTAACAAGAACCCCTGGAAAAGTATGGAAGACTTCCCTCCATGTGGGACCCCCAACAGAACACAAGCTCCAAGAGGGTGGATAGCAGATCTGTCATATTCACAGCTCTCACTCTAGGACCCAGTAACCTAGCAAATGCTCAGCTTAAAATTGTCACCATTATTATTAAACCATCGTAGAGTGGTATTTGCAAAAGGCAAATAGGACTGTTAGGGTCACTGCTACACCTTCAGTTGTCTAGCCAGGTTGTGGGCGATGAGGGGAGGACAGGGTTCCGAAGAGGTGAAGCTGGGGACATCACGTACTGGGATCTGGAGGTGCACTGAAGCTGAGGGGGTGGACAAAGTGCTCTTGGGACGTAGGACCCTAACGGATCACCTAAACAAAGCAGAGCGCTGGAGCCAGGGTGTGGGGCAGGCTGGGAAGCACAGCAGCACGCAGTGCCGGCAAAGAGGTGAGGAGTCTGGGTTCATGTCCAGGGTGGGGCTGCTGTGGTCTGTGTGGTTACAGACGCGTGATGTTTGTTAAAGAGTCTCAAACCAAGTGGGCATTGATAATCATTGTGTAATTCATCGCCCATCAGACCTGCACGCACTCTGTAAAAACCAAATGGCTGCAGTGGTACCATCTGAAAAATGTAAATAAAGCTTACAGTATGTAGAAAGGGGACTGATTATAAAATAAATACACAAAAATCAATAGCATTCAATGGAATAAACAATTAGAAAGTACACTTTAAAAGATCTACTTTACAAGAGCAACAAAAATGATAAAACTAAAGAAAAAGACTCAATACCTATTTGAACAAAACTTTAAGAAAAGAGACCAGAACAAATGGAGAGAGAAAGCTCCCTCCTGCTTGAGAAAACTCAGTATTTTAAAGCTACCAATTCCCTCACAGTAATCTGTAATTTAAATATGATTTCAATCTATATCCAACAAAATACTTTTCACACCTGACAAATTCTTATATTCATCTGGAAAACAAAATGTAGAAAAGAGCCGAGAAATAATTTTAAAAAGAACAATGAATAGGCAACTTAACATAGTTTAAATGAATTAAAATGCTTTGTTATTGGTATAACATAAATAAATGAATTTAAAAAATACAGATTTCAGAAGTCCACCGAGTATACACAGAAATTTAATAAATGAGAAATGAGACATGTGAACTCAATAAGGAAATGATGAGTAATTCAGAAAATGGTCTTAAAGCACAGACTGTGTATCTGGGAAAAATAGTCAGATTTTTGCTATAATGCAAAAGCAATATCGAGACCAAAAAACAATCATATGAAATGTTGTTTTAAAAGGGTATTTTCAAAATACCCTAGTGAGGAAGGCTTTCCTAAGCCAAACACATCCCTGTAAAGTCAGACAGGAGAAGAGTGAGGGATTTGAGTGCCCAAATGTTTACTCTTCACAGTTAAAGAAACTATAGTCAGAAAGTGAGCTGGAGACTCACACAGTATATACAACAAGCAACCAGACAAACAGTATTCAGAAAACAGTTTCTGAAAATCAATATGAAAAGGTGAGTGACCGAGAAGAAAAAAAATGAACCGAGTATGTGAAAAGCAATTCACAGGAGAAATATAAACGGCTATGACATATTTGAAATGATTATAAATTTCACCAATTATCAGGGAACTTAAATGAAAATAACAAAATACTGTTTTCCTCCTACTTGATCAGCAGAAATTAAATTGATTATAATTACCAGTTTGGGTCAGAGTATTGGTAGAGGGAAGAATCATACTATTGGTAGAATTTTAAATTAGATCCCTCTTTACAAGAGGTAACTTAGTAGTCTGTATCTAAAAGTTTATATGTACCTTAGACCCTTAAGTTCTACTTCTCAGCATCTATGCTGAAGAAATACTGAGTATTTATAAGGAAAATTTTCACTGTATTATTTGAAAAAATTTTGTGAGACTACTTAATGATCCAATGAATGACAAAACCCATTATGATATCTTCATATTATTGAATGTCACAAAAATATTTTTAAGAGAGGCAGGTTTCTACATTCTGATATACAAAGATGGCCATGATAAATTGTTCCAGCAAGAAAATTACAGATTTAGAATAGTGTGACATTTTGTTTCAAAGATTAGAAATCACTGTGTGTGTGTGTGTATATATGCACATGAGTCAAAGCATGAATAAAAATCAAATTAATTGGGAAAATATCAACAATGTGGCTCAGTTCCAAAGCTTTGCATGATTTAATTTTTTTTTTAGCCATTGAACTTATTCTTTGAATTAGATCTTTTGCAAAAATTCAAAAAGCAAAAGAGAAAAGAAAGCAGAGTTTCTGCCCCTGAACTAAGCATTGCGCCTCCCCCAACAGTCCTGAGGGTCCTCTGAGGAACCCCAAGGTTCCTTGGAAGAGGGTTTGAGAACCACTATGTTTAGAGAATGCTGATGCACACCAGCAAATCCTTTATCATTTCCTTCTTTCACTGCTCCCAGCAAATATTTCACTGTAATAGAATAGCACCTTACATATTTAGTAACTTACTCATATTCACAACAACAAAAGGAAAGGAAGTGCGAGAAGCCCCCTAAACAACATCCTGGATGCTGTGCTCCACGCCACCCGGGGTCCAGGGGCCTGCGCGGACGGGGCCAGCGGGAGGGCAAGGGGCAGAAAGGCTCCTGGCTCTTCAGGTATCTTGGCCCCCAAGCACTCTCGTGGTGAGGGGCCATGATGAATGTAACTCTAGTATTTAAAAACCCACTCTTTTCAAATTAAATCCCAGGAGCATGTCCCATTGCTGGCCAAATTTGTGACTGGGTTGGACTTACAGAAAGATGAAAATATCAGTCATCTGCTAGCTGTTTCATAGGGAATTTTCAAGAGAACATTTGACTGTATAAATTCTTGCTTTCCCACTACTTGGGAACCTACCTGACTCCCATGGAACATGCAATCCCAACTGTGCCAGGGGCGAGAGTGTAATTTCAAAGATCGACATGGAGAATTAATTTGAAAAAAACTCAGGAGCAGCATTCCTCAGGGAGACAGAGGCTATAGCAGAGACCAAGGCTCGGTCCTCAGTACAATCAAACAGATCAGGAGGAATGGCGGACAGGCCATGGTAGAGCTGGAAAGCAAGTCGGGGAGGCCAGCACAGAGCCAGAGAACAGGGAGAATCTGCCATCATCAGGCAGCTGCTGGCAGGTGGACAACAGGTGTGTCCCAAGGCCAGACACACAGTGAGGGGGCGCTCAGACCCGGAAAAATATGCAGAGATTCCAGCAAGCAGCTGGCCCCAGGGAGCTGACATTCAGGGTTAGTATTTAGCAAAGACTGACCCAGCAAGACAGTCCCAGTCTGGGCAGGACAAAGTAATTGGCAGGCCACCCAGTCAGGGATGCAGCTAAAGGGCTGACATTCCTACCCAAGGGCAGTCGCCCCCACGGGACACAGTGGTGTCTGGAGACACTGAGCGTCAAACCTGGATCTAGCGGGTACAGCCCAGGGAGGCAGTAGCCACCCTACAATCAGCCAAACAGCCCCCATAACAAAGAATCATCAGCCCCAAATAATGCCACGATTAAGGAGCTCTGGTTTAGGGAATAAGATAAAAAACATAGTTATAGAAACTATGACTTAAACTCAGAGAACAGGAGTTAATCACACAAATAATACAGAAATGCAAAACTGAGGCAAGACCCACACAGTGAAGCTGGAGAGGAACTAAGTCATCGGGGCTATAAAACTAGGTTCTTTAGTTTCCCCCTAGTAGGGACCACGTTGGTCTTAGGATCTTGAGTGAAAAGCCCTCTGGGAGTCAGCTGGCCGCTGCTCCACCACTTACTGGCTGGGGACTTTGGACAATTTATTTAATCTCTACACCTCAATTTCCTTTTCTCTGAAATGGGGATAACAGTAGCCCCTGCACTCAGATTGCTAAGAAGCTAAAACAGGGTAAGGCATGGTAAGCGTGTCCAACACGGTGGCCTGCACACATGACGTGAATGATAATTAATAAATGTGGGTGGGGGTCAAATAGCTGGGCTGGGTGGGAGAAATGTTTTTGAGGAGGAGAAGAGAGAAAAGAAGTGAAGCAGAGCATTTCTGGCCCAATCCACCCCAAAACTATCTGGCAGAGTGTTCTGGGAAAAAAAATTCAATCGGGAATTAGATTTACTTAGAGCCAGGGTTTTATCAAAGGTTCGTGAAAACAAACAAATGAGGACGTCAGAAGGAAAGCTCTCTGATGCACTTGTTTAAAGTGTTTCCATCTTTAAACTCGTACGAGAAGGCTATTCCCCTCTTTCCCAGAGTGATTAATTGCAGAATTCTGTTCTCAGCCCTGTATTCTGATATGTTCTGGACCTGATATTTTTCCCTTTTAAATCAAAGATATTCTTGAATATGTTCAATCTCCTTTCTTCTCAAGACATTGAAATACAATGTTGGACTATGTGTTCAAGCATCTAACACAGAAGAATTAAACGCAGCCCCAAAAGGGCCTGCTTGTCCTATTCTAATGCATGATTAGTTTTCAGAAAGTTACATAATGAATAACAAAAAAGAAAACAAAGTGAGAGGAAGCAGAAAGCCATTATGTTGCACATTTGTTCCTACAAGTAGCTGGGCTGGGGTTTCCAACCCCTGCCACATCCCAGCAGATGAAAGACCATCAGCATGTGTCAGGCCTCGCAGTCATAAGGACGCCAGCAGAGAAGAAGCCCATCGAGGCCTGGCGCCCTGAACCCCAGGAAGGAGACGGAGCAAAATTCCAAAAGGCCTTCTCTATGGAGTGTTTTGCCTCTGAAACCCCCCTTCAGCATGGACCCCAGAGATGGCATTAGGAGGCCCCCGGGTGGGTCTGAGTCAGAGAAAATCAATATTGCCCATCACCAAAGATGATGGAAGTCTTTATATATCTGCATAGACTTGGGCACTTGGGAAAATATGCCAATTCACCCAACTGGCATAAATATATGTACCCTTAAAAATGACAGCTGACGATCCAGGCCAACCAGGGGCATATCGGCACATCACGGTCATCGTGCGCTTGGCTGGTTCCCAGGCCTGCCTTGGAGGAAGGGAGCAAGTCCCTTGGCTTAATGGTTCTTTTCCAGGAAGAGAGGGAATGAGCACAAGTTTGGATGACATCTTTGATAATAACGGCTAAGATTTGTAGTTACTACCACCCGTTTTCACATATATTGTCTCATTTGAGTGCAATGTGCCCATTTTACAACTTTCAGAAAACTAAGACTCAGAGAAGTTAAGCAACTCATCCAAGGTCACACAGCTAGGCAATGATGAAGAGACCCACTCAGACCCAACCGATGCTGCATCGATTCCAGACATCAGGCTGCTTCCCAGCATCTCCTCCCGTCAAGATGTGGAGAGAGGAAGGAGGCCCGTGTCCCCTGAGAGGCTCCCCACTCCTTCAGAAGAGGAAGTCCCCCAGCTCCCCACACCAGAATCCAGCCATCTCCTTCTGGAATGTTCTCCCCGCTCTCATGCACACAGGGAGTGCTGCTTTCCGAGCGTTATCTTTATGTCACTGTCATATGTGCTTCATGATGCCGCACCCCAGAACTATACACACTTAGATCAATTTGAGGAAGGAAAACTTTGAATTGTGTCCATGTAGTTATCTCATTTTGAAAATTAAGTCTTCAATATTATCATATATGTGAAAGTATTCAACTCTTGGGAGAAATGGGTGTGCACATGTGTGCATGTGACCTCACGTGTGTGTGTGTATGTGTGTAGAAAGAGGCAATTCAAGCTACTTTCATGATGCAATAAACTTCAGAATATAAATATAAATTCCAAAGTACAAAATCACTTGTTTTTAACCAGAGTAGCCATGACAAATCACAGATAATTGTTTAAGAATTTAATATTATGGTGTATATTTATTTATAGTTTTTTTCTTTAATGAAGTTATATTTAGATCTTTAAGGTACCTTCTGCGGTTTCCTTTGGTGCTAAATCATGAAATAAATATGTGCCATTACAGACAATAGCAGGGCTGCAGCTAATAATTGCTATGGGTAATGACAGATACAGATCTTTGACATAATAATAATTTTTGTAACTTCTATAGTAACATCATCTTGAAAACATTAGCTAATTAATGCTTTTAAGAATCCTCATAGGCCATATGAACAAGTCAATTCCTCATGCCCTATTGACACTTTATTTCCATTAACTGATTAACTTCTATTTAAATAACTAGAAACAACTGAGAAGTCATCTAACATAGAAATGGAATCTGAAAATTATTTTTCCTGGCTTTAGGAAGGCAATTTCTGTGTTTATTATTCTTTCCTTAAATTGCCTGTTATTTGGAAAGTATGCTATGCAGACCCATCCTTCATTCTCCCCTTTGTCCGGGCTGTCCTTCAACAGTCAAAGTGAGAAGCAAATTGCTTTAGCTACATGGAACCTAAGCTTCTAGTCCAGCTATTCCTAAACCACATCCCCACAAAATGTGTCATGTGGGCTAAAAGGAATAAGGGGTCCCTGTGACATATCAAAACAAATGCAAAATGTCTCTCTCACTGCTCCCTTTCTTTTCTATTTGTATGACTATAATAACAATATATTAAGCACTTTTTATCTACCAGAGAATATGCTAAGGGTTCTATGTATCTTAGCTCACTTCATAATTATAAAAACCCTATGAGGTAGATATTACCATTATCTCTATTATTGGTAGGATACCATCCGCAATAAATAAATGAATATACAGCTATTGAGGCTTAGGGAGGTTAAGTAATTGCAGAAGATGAGGCAGTGCAAGGAGAGAAAGCCAGGTCCACCCATCACAAGGCCCTGTACCCTCACCAGGACCCCAGGGGTTCTCCAACTCCAGCAGACATCAGAGTCACCGATACAACACAGACTGCTGGGCCACCCCCCACAGCTCTGACTCAGGAGGTCTGGGGGGGCCCAAGAATGTGCACTTCTGATGAGTCCCCAGGGGACATGGACGAAGCTCAGGGACCAGCCCTTGGTACCCACAGGACACTGACTGGTGCTAAAATACCGACACTTCCTCCCGGAGGTGGCCCTGTCAGTGCAGTTTGAAACAGGAATGTTTATCGTATTTAGGATGTTAGCCAGTGTTCTTCTGGGATGAGGAAAAAGAAAAAACAGATGCCAGTATTCACACAGGCATGTTTTATCACACAAAAAAAATCAGTCCCGTGTAATCCTTTTTTCAGAGAGTTTCCTGTCCGCATTTATCAAACCCACCGTGGAGATACTCCCCCAAGTTCATGTCATTCTTACTCTTTCTTTGAAAATTCTTTAGCCACTTCTTTACTCCCAGGACGACCATACCATGGCCTGTGTGCCTGTTTCTGAGTCACACCCTGGATACCCCCAGTCCAGGCCTCTCACTGGCCCTGGGCACCTTGTACCCTACCTGAGTGAGCAAACCTGCCCCCACACCTGCCTGCAAGCGGCCGTGAGTTCGCTCCTCATCCCGTAGGGTCAAGAACCGGGCCCATGATTTATTGCTATGGTAAATTCACTTATGCTAAAAACTATGCCAAGACTAAGCTTGGAACAAGATTTTACGGGCCAAGTAGTAAACCCCGTAAAATCAGGGTTTAAAATGGAAAATATTATTCAGACTAATTACGGGTCCTGCAGTCGGGCATCACTACAGCAAGCCTGCCTTAAGTGCTGTCCCACATGAGGCCATCAGAAGAGCACATGTGCTAAAGAAAAGCCCCAAACCTTGGCCAGTAAATGAACAAGCCTACAGTGGCAAAGGGGCGCGACTGCCACCGACATCCCTGTGGCGGTGTCCTCATTAGACAGCCGCGCAGTGAGCCTTGTCAAGCCGAGAAAGGACAAGGGATAATCGTCTTTACTTTTTAAAGTGTGGGGTAGAGGAGAGGGACACTAGGAAAAAACAGAAAAAAATAGCTTTTAAGTCAGGAAAAAGAATGTCTAGTGGGAAATCTTTTCAAGACCCATGTTGAATAAAAATAAACTCTCTATTCAAGAGCTGAAAAGATTTAATTTCTGGGATGCAAACAGATTAAATGCATGAAAGCTGCTTACTCTAACAGTGACAATTGATATAATTCTAATGATGGGCTATTATTTTTGTTCAACTTCACTTCAATTGAAATAATAGCGTCATGAACAAATCCTAAAGTTCAAGATGACTGATCACTTTATGCTGTGAGAGATGAAATTAGTTCTCAAATTGAAATAGTCTCTCCTTTGCTCAAAAATATACTGATAGGAGGGTCTTTGCTGATCATTCTTGCTATTCTTAACAAACCAGCCTGCATTTCCCAAGTAAACTTAGTTCATTTCATGGTATTATTAAAGGGCTGCATTAAACACGGGTGTGGGGGTGGAGAAGAAAAGCTTTGTTTAGAAATGCTTTCAAGGCCAAAGCAGAAGCATGCGGTGCAAAGGAAACCATATGGAGAAGCTGATCTTGAAGGTATTTCATGAACCAGCATACATGATCCAACTTTCTTTCTATATCCATATGTTTTTTTAAAGTATTACGGGCATCCATCTTCATTTTTCTCACTGCACACCTTCATAACATAAAAGAACACACACTCAAAGAAAGTGAAAGTATTATGTACTTGGGAAAAATTAAAGTAATGTTATCACAGCATTCTGCCCCAGTGTATAATAACACATGCTTAACAGGACGTGAGAACAGTGTCCAGAGAGGGGCGCAGTCTAGCACCACACATTTAAGGTGCACAGAGAGTTCAGGGTGGAACTGGTGAGATACTTAGCATTTGACTAGTGTGGGTTCAAACCCCGGGCGCTTCCTGGGTGAGGCCTGAACCTGGCCCCATACACGGAGGAAGAGGAGAGCCCAAGGAAGGAGCGGGCCCCTCCACATGGGTCGGTGGCGGGCTTAACAAGCAAGGGAACTTCCATACGAGGCAAAAGACCGGTAGGTCTCACGCTGGCCAGCAGAAGCGTAAGAGTCCACCCAGAAGCCTTCCACAGGTGCAGTCAGATACTGTACCGAACAGACGGTCTGAGCAGCACCTTACTCTCTTGGGTGACAGCCTTAAAAAGGTTGCTAGCATGGGAACAGTCGCTGGAATGCACAGTCCAAGGACAGGGAAGGGGACAAGGGACCTCTGACTGCCCGGGTCCAGCTCTCAGGTTAACTGGTGGTCACGCCCTCCAGATGACCTCCATTCCTGGGGACCGGCTCCTACAATCTTATACGTTCCCCTCTCTCATAATGTGTCCTAAGTGACCGGCAAGGAGTTTTATCAGCATGGAGGTGCCCCGTTTGGTGGCTGGCTGGCTGCACTGATGGCAGATGCCATAGCAACAATATAAGCACACGCAAGAGAAAATATTAGATAATGATTCCGAATGTAAGTAACAATTTTTTCTCCAGCAAGAGCCCCCTGATCTGAACCATTGGTTCACTAAGTCCCCTGGGCTGGGGGACAGCTCACTCAGGGAGCCGCTGGTGTCCTTGTGTGACGGGGTGAAGGCGATGCACCAGCGGACTCACTGGGCAAACACACAGCGGCGTTTGGGTAACAGGGGTACCGACCCCGGGGCCGCGCTGTCTCAGAGGACAGCTTTCCTCGCGGGACGTCCCAGGGTTCAGTGAGGACGGGCTTTGCTGGCTGTCATTCTCAGCCTGCTGGGTGAACCAGTAAGAGCTGCGGTGCGCACTGTGGGGTCCTCCAGGCCAGCGCAGGGAACACAAACGGTGGCCCAGAACACGCCCACCTGGCCTTGCGGAGAGGGAGTTGGCAGCCTTAGGACCTTGACCCAGCTCTGCATACCATGCCCGGTGGCCGGGGGAGGCGGCGCTACCAGGTGTGAGAACACGGGACTGGAGTGGATGTGCCAGGCCAGGACTCCGGCCTTTCCCTCTCTTTCAGTGGTGCATGTGCCATTCCAGGGGCCAGGCGCTTCCACGGGTCCAGCCTGACAACCTGACCCCAGCGGAGACTGAGTGGCTCCCACGCACCCAGGAACTGGAGCACCCGGCCTCTCCAGACGACACCCCGTCACAAATAGATCAGGTCTCCCTGGGGGGCAGGCTGGGGTCTCAGCAGCGCCGCACCTGAGTCCCAAGTGGCAAGGCTGGCTCCCTCCTGGGGCCTCCAGGCCTCTGCCCGCGGCTGCTGTCCATCGCCACAGCATCCTCCCCTCCTGGTCCCCATTTCCCCGGGCCCGGGCCCCTTGTGTCCCAGTCAGGCTGTCGCAAGTCCCCAGCCTCGCTCCCTGCAGGGTGTGCCCTCCCAGCTCTGCAAACGGCACCCTCAGGTCCCCAAGGAATTGCCCTGCTCCCCTGCCCTACCTGCCGGCCCCAAGCCAGCAGACTCATGGACGTGTCCTTCCCTGGCCCCCATCTGTGTCCACCCCACCCTCGCCCACAGGCCCCTGAAGCCCAGCAAAGCAGCCAGACTTTGGGGTGCCTGGTACTCACAGCCAGTCTTCAGCCCCTGACCCGGCTGCCCTACCCACAGGGGCCCCCCAGACCCGGTCCCTGGGCTTCCTGGGCAACTCACCCATGGGGGGCCCACACCTGAGGAGCTTCCGAGTGAGGGGAACGCCACACTCCCAGGAAAGGTAGGCTGCTCCAGGCAGGGACAGGCTTAGCCAGCGAAGGGACCTGGTCGTGGCCAGCCAGGTTTGTCCTTGGCAACCAGCAGGTCTCCACACCTGCCTCCAGAGCCTCCAGGGCTCGTACGGGGCCTCACCTGGGCTCAGTCCCGCCAGGCCAAGCACTGCCTCCCTCTCTCACCATTACGTCCAGGTGCAGCGTGTGCACCCCGAGGACAGGGAGGGGGAGCCTCCGACGGCCCATCCAGATCTTGGGTCCACCTGAGGTCACATCCCCTTGATGACCTTAATATAGAATCTAAATTTGAATTTTAAAAAATGTAATTCTGATCCTATTAATTTTGTAAAGGTAAATCCCTTAACCTTCTGGGGGAAGGGGATCTACTCTTTCCCATATTTATGTAAAGATATTGATAAGATGAAGGGAAATGCTGTCAAAACATAGGAAGCCTATTAGCTCAGAGAATTGTCATTACATTAATCTTACACCCAGGAGCAGCAGATATGCCATAAATCTGTTCTTAAGAACGAGGCATCTAGAAGAATAAGACACAATAAGAATGACAAGTGACATAGCTGCTAAGCTAGAAGTTGGTCAGGGAATACAAAGGAGGGAATAGTTCGTTCTCCCAGTTGATAGATGAGGAAGTTGAGAAAAGGTTTCAGGAATTCTCAGCTTCACAAAGGTGATGGTGAGCTACATGAGGAAAGAGGTACAGGGATTCCCAGGAAAGCAGAGGCACTCTCCAGGTGAGGTGGGAGAGAAGGGTTGTTGAGAGCATAAACAAAGGCAGAAAGTATGAAATGGGGTGGTTTATTCGGTTAATTATGAATAGTTCAATGCAACCACATCATTGTATGCAAGAGAGGGCGTCGCAAGAGCCGGTGGTGTCAGGTGGGAAGATAGTCTATGACAAGGATTGAGGTCCTTCTCATAAGAACACTGGGTGTTCATTGAATGCTTCTAACTTTGGAAAATTAAATTTCCTACCAAACATGAGCACCGGGAATGGTGTCCATGTGCACGTTTCACAGGTTTAAAGAAAGAAATGACCAGATCCGGGTTTTAGAAAGATTTTTCTGGCAGCTTATTGAGAACGGATTAGAGGAATCAAACTGAGAGGCAGGGAGGCCACAGCCCACAAGAGCTGCCCAGGACAGTAGCCGGAGAATGAGAACCGGCGGAAGGTAGAGGTGACAGACGTTAGCACTTCATTGACGAGAGGAATGAGGGAAAAGAAAGGCAGGGGCCGACAAGTACTCCCAAATTCCTGGGACAATGGAGGTTCTGTTTCCTAAGACCGGGAATTCAACCACAGGCTTGGAGTAAAAGACAGTGGGTTTAGGCTTAGTCATTCAGAATCCGAGGACACGATGGGGCATCTGGGAGGAGTGGGTGGGGTGGGGCTGGGACGAGACAGGAGGAGCCCCATGTGCGGCAGCTGTGACGGGGCATCAGCTCCAGCAGGTCTCGCGCTGCAGCAAAGGTCAGGCTCCATCACTCACGATTAGGACGTCAGGGCACCGTCGTGAGTCTGCCCACACTGATGGCAAAGCTCTCTCTATGTAACATTCAGAGAAGATGGATGGCTTCAGATCTTTGAGGCAAACAAGTAGGGTGGTCTTGCTTTAATGCAGGTGAAGCTGAATGGAAAATGTGGCAGAAACACTCCAAGAACAGACCTCCACTGGCACATTCCTTCCTGTCTGACGCAGCCACTTTTTAGAGTTACTTGAAGGCTAACATCACTTTACACCATGGGACTAGCCCATGCCCTGGGCCCTGGGGAAGCCAGACTTGGCCTCGGTATTCAGTTCACATGCTGATACTCCGATCAACGGAGCCAGGACTTGCCTGTCTCCTCTCCCTCTATTTCAGACGCTGCACCTGCCCTCTCATATGGGACTGTCCCTAACCTTCCATAAAGATCATCTGAGTCCCTATCCCACGTTCCAGAAAAAGTGACTGGACCTTCCTAAATCTGTCATCTGCCCAGTAAACCCCTTTCTCCAGCACCACCCATAAGCTTGCCATAGCCAGTGAATTTGCTAGTGAAAAACACATATTAAATAGCCATGGTGAAAGATGACTGTGCTTGGTCTGTTAAAAAGCAAGTGAATTCTGATACTGTCCATTGAAAGTTTGTAAACAAATGCAACACACACAGACAGATGACTAACAGAGACTAACCAAACACAGGCACTCAATGTGCACGATAAAAATTTGTGAAGAGACCACCCACGTCCAAAGACCGCCTTCCAAAATACCTGAGGGCTCTGAGCCTATGGTTCCTTTCGCATCAGAACGCTGTTTTGAACCTCCCTTAAGAGGCCACCTGCCTAACAGAAATTCAGGCCCATTACCCAGGCCATTAGGCTATTAAAAAAAAAAAATTTTGAGGAAAGGAGTTAAACAAAATGCCCTGCCCAGCCTGCTCCAGCTTCATGTGCGCCTGTCCCAGAAGCAATGCTTTTCCTAAAACCAGCCCACACGAGGTTTTATGCTTCCCTGCTGAGTTATCAGACCCCCACCGACAGAGACGACAGGCTTCCAGCTGTTCCACAAGCTGAACTCATGCTGCACAAGAGCTTCTGCTTAATGCTTAATGGTTCATAGAGAGGCTATGGCCAACCATGTTGCAGGTTTATGGGGACCCCATGTCACACAAGGTCACCCAGAAGATCCTTGGGTTAATCTGGAGGATGTTCAAGGCCACTGACATTGATTCTAGTCTATGTACAGGTTATGAGGCCCTGAGGAATCGTTCCGCGTGGGTTAGAAGCATGAAGTCTAGAGGGTATTGTTAAACGGAAGACCACCTGCCTGGAAGGCCACTTCATTTTAGCATCCAGGGTGGTCTCCATATGCCGATTCCGCAGTTTCACGTTATGAGCAGCAAGGGCTTAAACCCACTGCGCCTCAGGGATGGATGGATGGACCCACGCTGAGGAAAAGCAGAGTCGAGAGGAAAACCCCACCTTCCACTTGGCTGTGTCAGAGAGAGACATCGAGCGAGACAGAGCAGCAAACAAGGGCAGCAAGCGAGCCTGTCTGCCATCAGAAATCAGAGTTGCTGGAAAGAAGCTAAATTAGAAAAAAAAAAGTACAAATGTAGACGAGTAAACATGGCAGGCCCCCTGACCCAGAGATGCTGACTGAGGAGCCGGCGAAATGCCGCAGGTAAGTGCTCAGCAGACTGTAACCATTAAAGACAACCGTAGGTATGATTACGGATACATACACACCACATGGGCCAGTGCAAGTGAAGTGAAATTAATAACCGGCACCTGGGGAGGTGAGCGGCTGCTGGCGGCCCTCTCGGATCTGGGATGTGCAGAACCCTCAAACAAGAATCTCTCTGCCCTTAATGAAGCCTCTTTCCCTAGTTTCACTCTCTGGTTATCAAAGCTTCCATGAAGTTTCCACCAAAGCCATTAAGTTCCCACCAGACTGCGGCATGAAAGGAGAGGAATTTTCCCCTGCGGGGTACTGGAAGGGATGTTTATCATTTCTGCTTTGTGCATGCTGCATGTGGGCCCTGAAGTGAGCATATGGCAAAAAACGTTTCCTTGTGACTTGGATGTCACACCAACGCAGCCCAACACATTGGGCTTTATAGCTGATCTTTGCACGCTGTTAACAGATACTGTGAAATCCGGGCACCTGCTTAAACAGCTGTGAGAATTCACTGTCTCCAATATCTCCCCCTAAGAGGTTAATGAGATCTAATCTGAACACATTCAGAAAACTTAATTGTGAAGTTATGGGCCCTAATAAAGATATATTAGCACCTAGTTGATACACTGTCTAAACGTTACTTTCCACAGTTGAAACCCCACATCTTAACTTTCAGCCTGGGACCAGGTGGCTTATTTTGGGAAATTGACATTTTCAAAGAGTTTTAAAACACACCGTTTTTTTCATTTTATGTGGGATGTCCTTTGTTCAGCATTAATTGGCTAATAAAACCCTCTCTTTTAAATTCACCTTTTTTAAAGTGGCCCTATTTTCTAAAAGACATGAGAAGCCACTATAAAATGCTTACAGCACAGTGTCCCATAGACATGAGGGATTCTGACATTTCTTCTCTCTGAAAACACTTACCAAACACACAAAGAATTTCACAAGGTGGTATTAGATAAATAAATCAGTGGATCAATCAAAAATCAAAAACAAAAACAAAAAACTAAATTGCCTGCAAAGTACTTCTTAGTGATTGAAGTCCTGAATGGAAAGTGGGTGGCATATTATAGCCTCCAGGTGTTAGCAGGGGCTGTTTCTGAAGCATCTCACACTTTCTTAATACTAGATCCTAACAGGGGTTCGAATTTTAAGAAATCCCTAGACCCTTTGAATCAAATTTCAGAGTCTATACAAATTTAGCTCAAGGTGAATATTCTCCTATCAAGGATGAGAAAGTCCAAGGTCTAGTTAGATTAAAGCACTTGCCTGAAATCAAACTAATCCTGTTAAGTAACTAATAGTTACTGTGTTACTGTGTGTCACGCTCAATACTCACATGGAATCTCTCGTGTGTGATTCAAAACCACCCAAAGGAAAAGTGTAATTATCATTCAGAATTAGTTTTCTATTGCTGCATGATAAATCACTACAAACTTAAGGGCTTAAAGACAACACAAATTCGTTGTCTCACAGTTTCTGTGGTTTAGAGATCTGGCACATTTTGGCTGGAGTCTTGGCTTAAGATTTCACAAGGCTGAAATCAAAGTGTCAGGTGGCTGCATCCTCATCCGGAAGCTCGACTGGGAAAAGATCTGCTTCCAAACTTGTGTGATTAAGGCCATTGTTTTCTTGCTGTTTCACATTGGATGGAAATTTTTGAAAGCCTGAATTTTGTTTTCATGTTTTAGAGATTCAAGGAATGAGAGCTCACACAAGCTCTGGGAGCGTGTATCTGTGAATTTGTGCCTGTGAGTCTGTTCCCTTTTTTAAACATGCGCTCTGTATGTGTGATGCATCTCCAGTCCCTGTCAGTCCTGCGGTCGTTGAGCTACTTATGCTCATTTCCACTGTGACAGTAAGTTCACTGCTTCATGATTTAGTAAGCACCAATTCCACATTTCTCTGAAGAACTAGATACGCTAGACCCCCCAAGCGTTTATGGATGTATAGGATAGACATGAAATAAACAGCAGAATACATTTGTAAAATCATCATGTGAATTAATATCATGTCTCCTTTTAATTATGTGAATTCAAGGAAAGACATTTTAAGGATGAGAGAGAAAGGAAGTGCCTGAGGATTGGAATATATTCTATTTCCTTGTTCTGGATCATACTTGCCTTTTCCTCACCCCAGTCCCAGCCCTACAGTCAGACTCTACTCGTCCTTCAGATCGCACCCTGGTATCACCCCTTCACAGAGACTTCCCTTGCTCTGTTTCTAGGTTAGACGCCCCTCCTAAGTATCTGTATTTGTTTATCATAGCACTTTACCACACTGTGTCACAATTACCTATTTCCAATGATATTTTTCCAAATTTCCCAAATATATAGGCTACAAAAAAGCCCCCATGGGGAGGGGGATTATCTCTCTTATTCTCCATGACATCCTCAGCACGAAATACAGTGTCTGGCATCTAATAGGCACAAATTAAATGTATGTCAAATATTTGAATTCAGTTGAGTTGGTACCAAAGATAATCCCATAACCTGATACAGCTGAAAGGAAACAACAGTCAGTTCTCAGATCAATCCAGAAACCCCTAAGGGTAAAGATGGCGTTCCAGAAACTTCCATTCATGTTCTTTTTAATTAAAACATTCAATTCAAACCATTTTGACCAACACTCATTAAGCACCCTCCACCCAATGGCAGGGGCTGTGCCCGGCACTGAGCTCAGCAGAAGCGGTCTGGGGCCCGCGGTGCTGCGGGGGAGACTGTACCCTCACCTGGCCTCCCCAGAAGCCATCACAGCCCCTTGTGCTCCCCTGAAAGAGAGGATCATGCTGTGGCCTCACGTCTTCTCAGTGAACACCTAGAACAGTAGCCTGATTGCTTCCCTCTAAGTGATTTTAAAACTAACCCCATCATGCTTCACAACTCTGTCACCACCACAATTCCACATCTCCAAGGTCATCTATCACCACCCAATTCCACTTCAGCCATACACTTACTAGGTAATTTCCTTCATTTTATCTCAAACAATTGAAATCCCTCTGAGATCAGAGTTTCAATCACCCCACCCTGACATCACCTAACCTCCTACCTCCTTCATGCTATCATTCCCACTGTAGTAATCCTTAAACATATGGAGCTCTGAGTCCATTGTACCACTTTGTTACTGAGCATCCCTCTCCTATCTTCCCAGCTGTGGTGTAAGACTCAAAATTAAGGCTCAATATTATGTGTTCTTTGACATCTGGGGACAATCAGGAGAGCCTCAGATGGCCTGATCACAAGTTCCCCTCCACTCTACTGCCACAGATACACAACCAGACAAGCACCCTCCTGGCCATGGGGACCAGGCCCAGTTCCTGCTTATACCTGAGTAACAGGTTTTAGTTTCCTGCATGCCGCAGATTTATTAAAAAAAAGCTAATATAATCTTCTCCAGCAGGAAGCAGAGAGCATCTCATCCTCTTGTTACAGCTGCAAAGCCCTTCCCACGACCACTATCGTTCACTTTGTTTCCAGGTGCCCTGGGTGGACCTGCATGGCCTCTGGTGTCCACTGCCTCTCCTGGTGTGTCTGTTCGCAACTCAGACACTGTCGCCAATCTTATCTGTCCAGTCTTGAGTGTCAAGTGTTCAGCGATCCTATAACCCTAGGGCAGGAACCCCTCCCTCACCAATAGGGTGAAGAAGCGATGCTCAGAATAACAGTCCTCATGACCCATCCCAGACCCCATGATGCACCATTAAAATCATTACTGCACTGCCACTTAATCCCTGGCCCCTCATTTCCATCATCACACCTTTGTAGAAACCACAATCGGTTAAACTCAGCTACCTGCTCTACATCTGCACCAGGAGCTCTTTACTGAAGAAAATCATGACCACGCATTTACGTGGGCACTCAACGGGGCCTGAAGACCTTTTATATTCACTGAGTAATTTCCCACTCCCTGAGATAAGTGTTTCACATTCACACCCTACAATCCCCAGCCTGCCACCCCTTTCCCCAACTCACTACCCACCAGGTATACTAACCATCCTTCTGCTCCTTGAACTCATATAAGTGTTTCATTACGATTAGCAGACATAATGTAGGGGGGGCACGGGGAGGGCTGTACAACTCAGAGAAGACAAGTAGTGACTCTATAGCATCTCACTGTGCTGATGGACAGTGACTGTAATGGGGTGTGTGGGGGGGGACTTGATGATGGGGGGAGTCTAGTAACCACAGTGTTGCTCATGGAATTGTACATTAATGATACCAAAAAAAAAAGGGTTTCATTTCTGAGTCTCTACTTGCTCCTCTCTACCCAGAATGCTCCTCCCCAAAATATTTACATGACTACTGGCAATAATCATTTGCCTCAAATGTTACCACCTTTAAGAGAAGACCTGCCCTGACCGCCCCAGCTGCTGGAGTCCCTTACATACCACCTCACTCCGCCACATCAACCTGTTTTATTGCTTTCAAAGCTTTCTCTGAAATGATCTCATTATTTACTTCAAACAACAAAAAAAGTTTCTTAAGAGTCAGACGGTCTTCTCCATTCTGTCCCAAGAGTCTGAAACAATTCCAGGGACACAGTAGATTCTCAATAAATAACTGTTGGCTTCATAACTAGGAATTAATTTTCACAAGAAGAAAAATAGTTGGCATACTAAGTATTTCACATCACATCACGGCAACACCGGTGCTCCAGCTTTTTTTATGGAATTTTTCTTATAATTTTTAATCATTTACAAACTAATAGGACTTCATCTAAGTAAATTGTCAGTCTCGACCACTAACTGTTTATGTCTCCTTAATAGTCATAAATTTTTCAGAGTCGCTATATACATCACTAGTGGCAGAAGCCTGATCCAGAATTTAAATCTAGACCTTAGTCAACGACTTTACATATGTCCTATACCTGCAATCATGTATTACGCTGATCTGGCTTGATAATGGTTGGCCTATTTGCAAAAAAGTAAGTAATTACAGTTTTCTAATATAAATTAGTTTCCTTTAAGATTTTGGTCTCAACTTTACCTGGAACCAATAGTCTCAGCTCCCTGGATTTTTTTAAAAGACTACAGACTGGTTAAATTTATATCCAGGAAGAGTAACTGTGTTTCCTTATATTCCACTCAAATTTAGGACATGGGATTAAATGCACGGGAGTCTTTTGGCAGGAAGTGGCATTTAAAATCCATTTAACTCCATGACTGTTTCATGGCGCCAGGCGCTGCAGGGAATTCGGAGGTGAGGGAAGTCGGGCAGCTGCTCTGGGCACAGCCCCCAAAGCACTGGTTGGAGAGATAAAGGTCATCACTGTTCAAAGCCTGTCATGGGGGTTATCAGACTAAAAACACCAACAATTTGATTTAAAAGCTACATATCAGATGACAGAAACTTGTAACATCCAAAGGTTAAGTGCAGCTTGACACCCATAATTTATCAACTGAAATTATCTTGTCTTTTTATATTTTCTTTTAAAGAACTTCAGGGCAATAATATTTGGCTTGGGTTTAGACCCTGGCTGACTCTGAAAACTGCTCTGCAATATTTGTATATTGTTCTAATGTTATTTTATAATGTTATTTTCTACCTAACATTCTCCAAGAGAGACATGATAATATAAACATAACCAAGTAAAATCAATTCAGTCAGTAAGATTTGGTCCAAATCTCAGTTTCATGAGTCCCATAATTCAAGTTACCTCTGGACACCAGGAACCAGCACATCATAACAGACAGGTTCATGTCGTCTCCCGTTCCTCCTAAAGCTCAGCAACTATTAGTAGCTAAGAGCATTTGTAATCATCCTTTACATATTTTGTTAAAAATGTCTGTGGGTAATGTATGAAGAAAGAATGGTTTTCCTGGAGCGTGAGGTCACAACAGGGAGAAATCCACTGCTGTGAATCTATGGTGGGATGGCCTCTGTGAATCCAGGATTCCTGTGTCAGGGGTGGTGTACGCCACACCCCAGCCAGGGCTTTTGCTCTGGGGATTTTGCAGGCCAGTTTGTGCTGGACATACGGTCCTGCTTATGGAAACCAAGGAGGATGGTGGGGCCCACTGGGCCAACAACAATGAAAACTTTACTTCTAAGATGCCTTAGAGAATTAAGGTAGAGGGGTATGTGTGCTCAGCGCAGCACAGGTGCGTACTTCAAGCTAGATTTTCCTTGACTGGAGTGGAGGCAAGAGAAGCAGGAGCCGTGCCACAGGACTTCGTCAACCAGAGGCGTCTGCTCCTTCCTTCCTTCTCCGCTGCCCACGCGTAAATCCCTACAGCGGCGGTCTTGGGGGCCGTGGCCCAGAAAGCCAACAATTACAGGGGCAAATAAGTCTCATCAACAGTCAGCTGTGATGCTGAGACAGCGGGCATGGCTGCCTGAGCAAGGGCTGGAACGCATGCCCTTTGCCCCTGCAGACCTGAGCAGACGCTCCTTGACCCACGCCACCTTCCAGCCGAGCCCCTGTTTAGTCATAGGAAGAAGCCTGGCGCCTTGGCAGGAGGAGCTTCTGGGTCCTGTGTTCTCATCCTTACTCCTCCCTTCTCTCCTTGCACCCTGTACATTCCCTGCTTTTCTCTTAGGGCCCAATCCAGGTGCCAGCTTCCTTTAAAGCCTCCCTCACGATTCCAACCCGCACACATTATTGTCTCCTCAGAACCTTTAGTATATGCAGTGTGTGTCATGTAAGTTAGCATTTCATTAGACATTATTTTTTAGCAAAAGCCCAACTTGAGTAAAACAACAAGGGCTTGTATTTCTTTCATGTCACATTACAGGGTCCAGTACCAGGCTGTCACGCCGTATGTGCTCTGCAAATGCTTGATCTGTACTGGGAGGAGGGTGGTGGATGCCGGGCCGTCGGCAGGCTGCTCTCGGAATCATCGAGATCCAGTTTTCTTCACACGGCCGTTCATCGAGCACCCTGATGACAGTAAAGAGAGGAACAAGGCTTCTCTTCTCAAAGGGGTAGATTTGGCAAAGTCGTGATAAAGCGAAGTCATCCCACTGTTCCGTTAGGTCCCCGTTTTCCGAATGACATCACAGGCTTTGGTTACAGGCTCTCCTTTTTCCTCCTGTTACCTCTGGTTTCATAGAGACTCTGACAGTCTGCTGATGACTTTCCTTGTGACGGGCCTCAGTCCTCCACATCCCTGTGAGTGTGGACGAATGTAAACAAGACTTACTTAGGGCCCATGCGGTCCAGACTTAGGGCTACGGTTTATCTCAACAGGGAGAAGGCACGTTGTCCTTGGGACTGGGATTCCATGCACCATGCGGGTAGTAATGTATATCCCCTAGGACTGCTTGCAGGCTTAGCATGCTGACAGGCAGTGATGGGCCCTCGCTGGGCACCTAATGCCATCGGGCAGGTGATCGCATGGAGAGAGAGCTCATGCTAATAGAATCTTGATTCAATTGTTCCCTCCAACCGCAGCTTTGACATGTTCAGATTCCAACTTGTTCTGCTGGTTCTTAGCATTTTTTATCCAGGAAACTTATCTTTGTAATTCCCCATCCCCTGTAAATCCCCCTGCAGGTGATTTGGTGGCCAAGATGGTGATAATACAACTACCATGACCTCTTCCCAAAAAGCTGGTTCACACCTAACAGAAGCAACTCTCAGATAATATAAAATTTTCACATCCTTATTTGTCTCTCTTTCTGGCAAGCTGTTTTCGTGTCTCTCTGTGGCTTCTAAAAACCACATCATTTTGAAAAAAATAACTAAAAATCAAAATAATGATCATGCGCTATATGCTGCAGTGCTGGTAAAAGAACAGACAGGGTGAGAGCGAAGATTAAAATTAGTGGGTGAAATGATGTAATAAGCCTTGGAAAGTGTCCGTTGATACCAATTATCTATTTCTTTCATGCTCTCCCCCCACTCATTTTCCTTTTCCCATTACCATGGATAACTGAGAGATGAAATATATGCAAATTCAGTGTTACCTAATTTGGAAAAGAAAAGAAGAGTTGTACTAAAGAGTTATATTATGATAAGGAAGGAAAATGTCCTGAAGGTATGATTTTCTCATTCTAGAATATCATCATTTCTTATCCCGAAACTCTGTTGAGAACGACATTTTTTGCCTCGTGTCTGACTTCTGTCTCAATCCATGTGCCACTTAAGGATAAAGGGACATTTATTCAAGACCCACTTTGTGTCTAATTTCAATAGCAAATGTAACTTTTTGGATGTCAAATAAAGAACAGAACTTCAACCTAAAAACCTGAATATTTTCTCTTGACAAGTAAGTCAAATTAATTTTTAATTCTCATGACTTGTTCTGCTTTCAAAGACTTGTGCAGTCCTCACAGAATTTTCTAGATTATCCTACTATATCTCTCCTTGTTCCTTTTATTTACCTGATAGTCTAAGGAACACAATAATCTGAATTGAGGTATAATACAAGATGTACTCCAGATAAGTGTCTTTATTATACTAAATTTGCCCTTCTCCAGTAAAAAACACAATACGTGAGTTGGAATTTCCTAAACTTCATTTATGCTTGCTTCATGAGTTCCCCTTATCCCCCTTCCCCATTTAATTGAATTCAGCAGAAGGTTATTTGGCACCCCTTCTATACCCCCACATACATAAAGGAAAAGTAAGACATGATTCTTAACCATCCGGAGCTGATAGTCTAGTTGGAATTTATTTCATTTCTACCATGTGCAAAGGTGTGTGCACATTAAATTAGCAATTATGTGCCACTACATAGCAGAATACTAGGGTTTCAGAGCCGTGGCTTTGCATTCAGCCCCATGTATGCTCTGTGGCAGTCATCAGCCTCTCTCCCTGCCATGTTCAATAGACTCATCTAATTTTCTAATTTAATTGGTTCCATCCATGTGCCATAATAGGCATAGCCCTACTTTACAGCATGACCCGACCTGCTCCCAACAAGAACTTCCGGGGTCAGTTGTGGACACTTGACCAACAGCAGTGACCCACAGACCAGGAGAAACCAATCATTTGTATTCGTTCTCTCTCTCTCTCTCTTCTTTTTGAAATAAGAGAAAACCTCCTCCATACGACCAGGGTGCTAACTGCCAGGTATGTGGTGGAGACCATCCCAGGCCATCAGCCCAGCCGAGCCATCAATGGCCTAGAGATACCAGCAGAGCCAGTCGAAACCCTAAGAACCTCCCAGCTGAGCCTACAAAAATCAGGAGAAATAATAAAGGTTTGTTGTTTTAAGCGCTTTAACTTGCGGGTGCTTTCTCTCTGTTTGTTTGGCTAAGATTATGTGGAACAGCACCTTCTGTCACCTCAGCATCCTTCCCATCCAGGAATGGTGCCCCCCAGGGGATGGGCCTGCAATCCCACGCCCCCCACGCCCCCACCGCAGACGTGCCCATGTGACGCAGAACTCCCCGTGAGAGCCTTTCTCTGCTACTGCTCTGCAAACCAACGAGAAGGGGCTTGCTCTCCATTTCTCGGTGGCCCTTTCCTTCTGAGCAGCTGAAGCCATATTCGTTGCCCTGATAAGTCCTGCCTAAGAATGAAACTAAAACAGAGATGGGAAAAAAGATCAAATTTTTAATAATATCATGTGAACTCTTGGACCAAACCACACCCGAAGTTCTTGGACTTCACAGTTACTATTTTGTTGAGTCTCTTTTTAGTTGGGCGTTTGACTCACAACGCAAAGAGTTGATGCCCTGTGTCTTCTCAGTCTATTAAAGAGCATGTGATCTACTCCCTCCACCTGATGGAGGTGAAAGATGTGTCTTCTCATGCTTCTCTCTCAAAAGACTGAAGCGTCAAAGAGCATCACGACAGCCCTCAGATACCCAAGGACTCCACCAGGTGAGGCCTTGGGCAGCACACCCCTGATACATGGTAGCTCTATAGATTATCTCTGAAGAACAGCAATAGGAAAAGGAAAACGTGGGGACAATTACCGACGCAGCACCACATTCTCTCACACTGCAGAGGTCTGTCATACTTCCAGAAACCTGCAATTCCCAACCTGTTTTCCTTCATATCTGGTAAATGGTCATCTTTGTAAGGCAGAAATCGGCTTTATTTTCCTCTCTGACCTCAACATTGGCATCTGCCGTGAGAGATGAGGGGTGAGCATCTGTTGTTCTGGCCACCTTGCAAGGCTGTTGAATTCTTTCCCTTTGAGATGCTACCTCTGGCTGCAGTCTGAGTGATCCATGCCCAGCCAGTCACACACTCCCCCTGGGAATGTGAATATTGAACGGAGGGACAGCAGATAGAAAACACTTGCTTCTTTATTTTGGCAGCCTCATCATGACAAAACTTTCAGGTAATTTTTGCAACTTCATGCCAGAAATGTTCCTGTTAGTTCGTTGAGCCACCTAACCTCCTCCTAGCAAAATGATTTTCCTACTGAAGTTCACCAGAGTCCATCTCTGTGGCTTGCGCTGGAGAGGTCGTTGCAGAACAGGCTAACCCACCATCGGGAATCTGTGCCCCTGCCACACGGGGCTTCCGGGAGACGCTGCCAGCCAGGGCCCCACTTCCCAGTGCCCCGCGCCCTGTGTGTTCACGTGACTAGTCACCGCATGTGGAATACAGATGGCAGTGCTGTGCACGGATTCCAGACCCAGGTGGTTCAAAAGCAGGAGTGTTTTCTACACCCTCCCTCGTTCCTGTGTGCACAGAGTCCATGTTGGTGCTCAGGATGACCTTGGCTGCCACACGTTAAAAATGGTTGGTCCTCCATCAGCTTAGGTCCCAGAATAACTGCGTGGAGCCGTGTACTGCCGCCCCCCAACCCTTAAGTCCGCCACCTCTTGGACTTGAAGAGAAGCTACTACTGTGTTCAGCCATGCAGATTTCAATTTTTATCTATTATAGCAGCTGGCAGTCCTTCAGTGCAAGCCCAGCCAGTACAAAGGAAAATGGGCAAGAATTTTTATTAGCATTTTGAAGACTGGAACAACTGGGGAGGCCGATTCGGCTGGGAGGGACGAGAGCCGTCTGACACTTCTCCCTGTGGCCCAGCTGCCCGGGCAGCAGACACCGGCCCTCTCCCCTCTCGCCCTCCCCGTACCCACTCCATTCCCTCCTCACCCGCCAGCAAGAGGCTGCCTGACAGGTCCGAGATGAATTAAGTTCTGAGGCCAGTGCTGCTTGCTAATGACATCATGGTGACCTCGTAGCACTTCTGTCTCCTTACTACTTTCAGAGCCTTGAAAGGGCTCTGGGCCAGAAGGACGCCGGGGGGACAGAGGCAGACAAAGGAGCGAGCCCCATGTCCTCTGAGAAGGGCTGGGAATGAGCCGGCGGGCTCTGGCCTCGACCCGTCGCACCGTCCTGCCTCGGTGAGACTGAGAGCTGGGAGACGACATTCCTCAGAAGTTCTCCACCTTCCACACCCAGCCACCTTAGCGATAGTGAAATGTTTGTCCCCATTTTTCTTTGGCCTGTAGTCCTTTCAAATATAATCACTTACCATCTAGAAATTCATAGCTTTGTGTATGTGCGCATGTGTGTGTGTGTGTGTCTAGGATCAGAGTAAGAAAGGCTTATCTAAAGACTTTTGGGCCTTTTGGTCAGGAGCCCGCCCCCCACCTGACCCTCGCGCCCTGGGCCCCAGCAGAGGAACCTGCACCCCTTCCGAGGAGGTCTGTTGGAGGCAAGGGGGTAGGATGTGGATTCGGAACCACACTCTGCCATTGGCCACATGCAAATCCAGAACCTCCCCACGACCCCCTCCCTAGCTGAAAATGGAGCTGTGGTGCCTTCCCAGCGCGCGCACGCGCACACACACACACACACACACACACACACACACACCCGCCACAGAGACTAGGAGAGAGTGTGCGAAGCGCAGAGGTGAGAGCTCAGACTGCCCTGGGAGGAAGGCGGGGGCGGGCACCCCAGCCCCCTGCATCGTGTGTGACCGGGTAAACGTTGCCCTCTCACCAACTCTCAGCTGGGGAGGGTCACAAGTGAGTCTTCTTCGCCCAGTTTCCGCAGAGAGCGGACAAGGACGACATGGTCCGGCTGCCGGGACAAGGAAGACGACCCGCGCCCGGCTGGCTCGCGGTGCTCACCGTATCTAAGGCGATAGCAGTGCCCAGGGGTAAATACAGACCCTCAGTCTTGGAGCAGCTGTCAAAATCATGCTTTGCCCGAGGCCAAGCAACACCTTCATGAAGCCTTAATGTAGACGATGCCCACCCTTCAGGCGCTTTTCACGGTCTTATGACTCCAGTCTCATCTGTAACCCTCAGACCTCAAGTTTTACGGGGTCCTTTAAGAACTCAGCTGATGGGGTTGCAAACACAGTCCCATTATATTCTCTCCAGAGAGTGCCCTGAAAAGTACTCTCTTTGAAGCCCAAATTAACCAAGTCATCCATTCACTCTCAGATTGCTAGAATCCCCACTTCATGACCCTAAGTGTTCCCCTGCACTGTTATTCACCCTTACAAAGTTCTCGGCAAATGCCTGTCTCTTCAGAGCACGGGGTGTATGGTAGACTTTGTACTTTTGCACATATTTTTCCTATCTTTCCCATAATGTGGGAATGAACTATTTAGAGCCTGATCTATATTCTGATGCCAGGGATTTCTTAGTTTCCAGTTTGCTTATTATTTATATTTATTGCATATTTGTTTTTTGTATTATATAATATGTATTACATATTTAGTCATAGCTATTGTTATATATATATATACATATACCTTCTATTTCTGTCACTGTGGAAAATGTTATTTGCAAAATTCTTTCTCATGAGGTTGGTATTTATAGAGTTGAGACATTTGGGGGAAAGACTGCTGACAACATTAAAAGTAAAGTATGTGTGATTATGTGTATGATTCTGCATAGATCTTAAGACAGCAAGTTCTCAAAAAAGCTTAAGAAATATTATCTGATGATAACTTTGATGATTTTAAGGCAAATTACACATTCTAAGAACAAGATATACAGTCTTGTCCCATGGATGCCATAATGTCTCCTTTTAAGCCTCCTTGTCAAGACCCACTGAGGACCTTCTTACTGGGTTCATAACTCTTTGTTCTGACTTAAGGATTCCTACCCATTAGAGCCCATAAATTAAAGCACACCAAGATCCCACTGGAGGAACATACTTCCATTATGAAAGCTTCTTGGACAATGCCCAGTATCCTTGTTTCTTGTTACATAGGATTGAACTCTTTTTAAAGACTTCTTTTCGTTCTCCAAAGCCTCAAGGCCCCAATCCACCCAACTGGCGAATCGCTCCATACACTTCCTTTAAAGTGGTAAGATTAAAAATCACACATACATTTTCCTCCTTCAATCTAAAAAGTTACAGTTCTGTGTGACGTTTATAGTACACAAAGGTTTTAACACAAAGCATCACCAAGCTGTGAAATCAATCCCTTAAAGGGCCAAGGTTTAACCTTAAAGAATTGACTTGGGGTTTAAGTTACAAACCTCAGAAGAAAAATACACGCTATCACATATATACCCTGTTCTGTCTCACCATGTGTTTTCTCCCTATCAGCAGTATGTGAAGACATGCCTAGAGGAAGAAAAAGGAAGAGAGGAAAGAAGGAAGGGAGAGAGGGAGGGAGGAAGGGGGGAGGCAGGGAGGGAGAGAGGGACAAAGTTCTGTTAGAGTTTTCGCTACGTTGCTTTAATAGAAATTTTAACAGAAGTAAAGTTTAAGAGCCTCGCTGAAGCTGAGAATTAATTTTTGGTGGGAAGGGAAAGAGTCCAGAGATCTAACTGAGCATATACATACATAGATTCTGTAAACATCAATAATTGCAAACAATACAAGAAAAGTACTTCTTTAATCATGGAAAAGGAGGTATTCGTGCAATATGTTCAAAAGTATTCGCGTTTTTCCTCTCCCATCCACAGCCCAGCATCCCATGCCCTTTTCCTACCCCACATGTGGGCTCATCTCCCCTCTGGGCCACGGGTGCCCGTCTCTGCCCAGCAGAAGCGATTGCACCATCAGCCTGGTTCTGAGAATCAGGAGCGCCTGCTTCCGAGCTGGGCACAGAATGCCTGAAGCTGGGCCTCCGGCCGAGACTGGATCGCCACAGACACCACTGGGCCCGGAGCAGAGAACTCAGTGATGAAATAAGGTCAGACGTACAATTAGCCATCCTCCCACGGACCCCTCTCAGTCCAAAACCACTTAGAGCCTGGGTCAAAGGCACCAGAGTTGACACCTGGTCCCCTTCACTGGGAACAAAAGAAAGGAAAAAAAAGGACAACTCAGAGGCGGAGATGGGAGGCTCCTTTGCCCTTCCCACCCACCTTCCGAGAAGGCCTAGCAGCATCTTTCCATTCTAGGATGCACTTTATGCCCTAGATCAGTTGTCCAATTTCATGACTTGGCTTGAAACTTTTTCCACCCTTAACACCCAGACCCACTGCACCTGTTTCTTCTTTGCCCTCCTTAAGTCTCAATCTTGGTATCCCTTTCTCTGAAAAAAGCCTTCCTGATTTTCCAAAACAATACTAAGTCCCCATCCGGTGCTGCCAAAGCCCTTATCACACTGGAGCCTGAGACCTGGGCCAGCATGTGAGGGGAGAACAGAGCTTCACATGTTCTGAATCTATGGATTCTGTGTCCCCTCCAGCATCTTTCAGACTTGTTGTGAAGGTAGAAACATAAATGCTAGAAAACAGCTTGTAAACTTTACATTGTCTCTCAGATGTAAAGTCCTGTCTGAAATACTATTTTCCCATACCCACCAGTCGGATATAACACCTGCTATAATTGGATAAAAGTTATCACTGAAACCTTTTGTAGCCATGCATTCATCCTCCCAAGTGCACTGGTCAAGAATAGATAGAAGAGAACATGGCTTGGTGCCACAAATATCAATATCTGAAATGCAATTCAAGGATCAAGACTGTGCTTGCCTCCTCTTGGCCCAAGGCCATGTTCCTCGGCGCTGTTCTCAAGCCCGCTGGATTCTAGACCTACTTGTCGGGCTCACGCCTCTGCGCTCCCCACACGAACAAGCTTGCCTTCTCTGGCCCACGCGCATGTTCCTACGTCCCTCTGCGCAGACGGCTCCTCCCCTCACCCAGTAGCGTTCACCTCAAGGACACAATTTCTTCTGTGGTACGCTTCCTCCACTAAGAGCACAGTATATTAATATATTCATTCCTTCATTCCATTAGTATTTACTGGCCTCCTGCTGTGTGCAAAGCGCTGCTCTGGACATCGTGGGAAAGATTAAATGAGTAAGACCCGCTCCTTCCTCAGAGGAACTTACGTTCAAGGAGCGAAGACACAGACTAAACAAAGAGATACTACTTGATGCTGGGGAAAGAAAGAGAAAAGCAGTCTAAAGAGGGTCAATAGATGCGCTCTGGCAGTGCGAGGAAGGGGTGATGGGACCTCATCGGGGAAACCAGGGAAAGCTTCACAGGGCAAGGTTATTTGAGCAAAAGGCCTCAGAAAAGCAGAGAGAGTAGGTTATCCCAGGCCCAGGGGAGTTAGTAAAGCGACAGGGTGCACGGGGAGAACTCTAAGTGGTTTAGCACACGGCCTGCGGACAGGGTGTAGGGGGACCCCAACCTGGAAAACTTCAGTCAAAGTCAAACAGAAGTTTCTCATGGCCATGAGAGACATACAGCCGTTTTACTCAGACAAGGTAAACACAGCCCTCAAGTAACCTGAGGGGTTAGGACATGAACATTCCTTCAGCCAAGAATAGATGGAGCGACGTTAGCTGGGACTGTGTCGGGGACAGGGGACAGCAGGAAGCGGGGAGAGGCCCCACCCTTGAGGAGTGAGCGGGCTGGCAAGGAGACGGGGTGATGACGCAGTGACAGGACAGTGCGGCGGTGGGCGTGGAGGGCCCAGCCCCTGGGGGCCCGGGGAGTCCAGGCATGCCCAAGAGAGGACAGCCGATGGTCTCGTTCACCCTGCTGTCTCCAGTGATAGGAAAGGGCCTCGGTCATAATGGATCATTGATGAACATCTATTTCTATCTATCTATAAATATCCATAAATATAAATGTTGGTTAAATACACTAATTTGTTTATTAATGAACTGATCTATGATGTTCCACCTCATCTCAAATCATAAGAATGAACTGAGATAGCCTGTTGGGGTATTGCAAGAAGTCAGCCTACCTAAAACTTTCAGAGGTACCGACAAGAGTGAGTTTTTCATCCTGAATTCTTTAATTTCCCATTTACCCACGGAAATTTACTCTTGTAATTCACTAAACCTCCATCGTTGGCAATGGGTCCAATTCAATGCCTTCTCTTCCGTGAGATGCAGGGCTTGGCACACAGTAAAGTGTATGCAGTGACTGGTTGAGTGGACGGATGGACAGATAGACGGTGAAGGACTGAGCGAGTCATTCAACGGCACGAAACCTCCACATCCCGCACTACCTTACATCGCATTTACCTCGCTCTGGCCATTTTTCTGCTCCATTGAGGTGACTGGGAAAGTGTCAACATGATTTAAACACCATTTTAAGCAAAGATGTATAAATGTTAATGATGCAAACACTCGTCCAAGAATTACTGCCCTCATTAAAAGAAAAGAGCAAAAAAATGCAAATTCTACAATTAAATTTCAACCTAGCATGTCATATAATAGTACCATAAAGGAAAATGTTAAATAATTCAAGCACCATTAGGAAAGAATACCCCCTAAAAATTAACTATTGAAACCATGTGAGGGATTTTTTCCTTCAAACATATGCTTCCTTGTTAAAAACATCTACATATTCTCAAAGATATTAGTCTTATCCTCATGGTTGAACATTTCAAATGCAACACTTAACTGTTATCAAGAAAAAGCATCTGCTTTCCACATATGGCAATTTTTTCAGAAGTTTTTCAATATCGTGTCTTAACACTATCTAGGCTTTGCCACATGTTTAGGACTTAGGAAGGCCAGCAGTTAATGAATTTGCATGACCTTCCATTAGACCCCTAAAAAGTCTTGGACTTCATTGGTAATGATTATATTAATACTAATGTATGCCATGTATGGACATTCACTATGTTTTACTCTAAGCTTTCCACACAGCAAACATTATTTTTAATACTCACAATTTGCAGTGCAGTCCCAGTTGTCTCCAGAAATATTTCCTGAGAACTTCCAAGCTAACCTTGGCCCCTACATACCAAGAATCATGGTGGAAACTGGTGAACCTCTCTGGAAGGCACCCTAGATTCTTTCAAAAGTCTCCAAATCTGTATTCCCTTTACACCAGAAATTATAGAAATAGGAACTTAACCTAGGAAGATATTTAAAGATACATTCAAAGCTTTCCTAATAGGAAAAGTTATCCCAGAGTTTTATGGCAGCCAAATATCAAAATCAACCCTAAAGGTCCTACCACAGTCTTAGAAAATGATGTCACATAAAAACCTAATGCGTGTTAATATCATAATCATGGTTTACAATTAAGTGGAAAGAGCATGTTATAACTATTAAGTAAAATGATCCAAACAGGTGCATGTTGTATGTGCACACACGACACGGGGGGCCTGTGAGGACACACCCCGAAGTTTTAAGTGGCTCTTCTAGATGGTCAGACTGTGAGAGACTTATTCCCACCTTCTCATTTATCTGTACTTTTAATTTTGATCTTTTCATAATAAGCATGCTGTTTACAACTTAAAAACAGTTATTTTAACATTAAAAATTATTATAGTTTCGACTTTTGAAAAATCTGTTCACACCTCAAAAAGAGTAGCCCCACAGTTCCAGTCTGCCACCAGAGGTCACAGTGCTTTAGCCGACTTGTCGTAACTAAAGAGGCCCTGGGCTTCCACCTCAGCTTTTTACATCTCTGCAAATTCACCATGTGTGCTATTTTTAAAAAAGTCAAACTATTCATGCCTTGAAAAATCACCATGCGCCTCTTCCATTCTTTCCATCTCGTGTCGGCCCCTCCCTCCTGTATCTGTAATCGCCTTGAAGAGAGTTGGACTAACTGAACTTTGAAATCCACCAGTGCTCCATCTGACATGTGCCTCTCTCTCTCTCTCACACACACACAAGGGCTTTGTCCTGTACATTATTTAATAAAATAATAGTTTACTAAAACTTTTAACTCAGTGTATAATATCTAACTATCAGTTCCAAGGTTATATTTTGCCACCTGAATCCAAAGATCCAGCACAGAAGCCGCACCTCTCTTATCCATCAGTAATTGTATCTCCCCTTCACAAGAAACAGATGCCTCTCCGATGAACCCACATATAAGTCCACTTGCAGGAGAAAACTTTTCAAGTAACAGAAAGTTCCACATATGTCCATCCTGTCATTGTTTAGTTGAATGGGTTGTGTTTTCCAGAAAAAGTCCAAGAAAGACTGGGGCAGGGTCAGCACACATTATGAACTTTCAAATGGAGTTCCACATTCAAATATTTTAATTTTCAGCCTTATAGCTTAGAAAATATTATTTTCTGAGGCATATGAGTGAGCTCTCCAAACACCACCACAATGGAAGAGGCATCTGTGGTCTGTTAGGTAGGGCAATCAACCTCACTGTTAAAAATCTCTGATTTATTATTATTATTATTATTCAGACCATTTGCCTAAGGTTGGGATAAAAATTGTAGACACATAAGGTTTTAATCTTACAAAAATACTAAAATAACAAAAGGGGGAAATGTCAGTATGTATGTGCATGAATTTTGTACAGCATGACACCCTCTGAGTCAGACAGAAGTGGGTTCACAGTCCTTAACTGGCGGCTTTCTAGTACTGCCAAGTTGGGTTAAGCACTTAACCCCTGGACAACTTCATCAGTGAAAAGGGCTATAAACTGACCCACCCAGCCAGGTCCCCATGAGGACTGAATGAGATAGAATCCATCTAAAACACTTCACAGGATCCCCAACACATTGTAAGCACCCCGTAAATCCAGGTCATCCTTTCTGAGACAGCGCCGTGTCTTCTGTAGGCAGGTTATTAGGAAATTATATTGGGTGTCGATCACAAGACATGAAGAAGACGGCAATTCTTATGACCTGCATGATGATTTTCAGTGGTAAATAAAGTGCTATTCTGCCCTCCATACACCACAGCCTGACCTTGAAAGTGTTTTCCAGACTCCACTGAAAGTCATAGGAGCTCACGTCTGCAGTCACAGAAGGAATGTGTCTCTTAAAAGCTTACGGCAGACCGCAGATACGGGGCGGTTAACTTATCAGGAGGAAATGGGCCCTGGCCGTCTTCGCGTGCCTCAGATCCAGGAGCTGCAAAGTTGAGTCACCGGCTTGCTATCTGACCCCAGGCCAGTCACTTAACCTCTCCCTAACCCCATTTCCTTACTTAAAATCAAACTTTCTGCTCATGTTGCATTCAAGTCATTATCTCTACCCACAAAAATCCCGTAGTGACTAAGGTGTCCCATAGATTTTGAAAATTAATTATTCAGTGCGGTGGGTTTACAAAATAGAACGGTGAAGGGTTTGGAAATGAGTAAGTCCAGCTCTGCTTTTTTGGTGTTTGGGGTATTATTTTAAGAGCTCTCTTCCTGGAATAAAATCACCAAGCCAGACAATAAGCTTTGTCTGACACTGTGACCCTAGTCACTGATGAAGCTTTCTTGTGTTGGTATTTCTGGGAGTGACAGAATGGGAGAGAACAGGAACCCCTTTGTCAGAAGGTAGTCAAGACGGAAATAAATTTTAGTTATTTAAAGAGGGTTTTGGACAAGCTAGGCAGTGTCATTTGTTAGAGAACTAAATCAGGGGCTTGGATCATTGGGTTCCGCATGCAGCCACTGTCTCCCTACTTGACCTGGGACGATTCACGCAGCCGGGGCAGCCAGAGAGGTCTAAACTAATAAGCTGCCCCAGCCAGCAACCTACGCAAAACAAATACACCTACGCACCGTCGAATATTTGCCTAAATTTCTCATCTTCCTGTAATCTATTGTGAGCAGAGCTACTCATCTATTGAAGGCAGAGCTACACATGTGTGTTTTTTTGTTTTCATTCACACAATGGCTGATTCCATAGATGTTAAAATAGGAGGCAAGGGAAATGAAAGGTCTAATATGTCAAATCTCAGAGTAATTGAAGTTTACCCTATTTATCAGAGCGTTTAAACATCAACCATCTTTTTTTAAAAAGCTGTTTTTGAATATTCCATGCCATTTCCTGCCACATCATCGTTCACTGATTTCCTGGCTTATGATGATATTTCTGTTTCCTCACTTGCTACCAGAAACAGCACTTCCTGCTTCTAATTTGGCGCTTCCCTTAAGCTACTGGGAAGTCAAATGAACAAGGTGTATCAGTTAAGTTCTGCTGTGAGTATCGGAAACCCAACTGTAGCAGCTTCAATGCAAAAGGTGTATTTGCTTGCACAGAGGTAAGCAATCCAGGTAAGAGGACAGCCCCGCTGCCATCAGAGGCCTCTGCCTTGGCCCTGCTCTGTGTGACTATCATAGACTAAGGGGGCTGCTGGAGCTCTGACCGTTACAGCCCCATTCCAAGCTGCAGGAAGAAGGAAGGAAGAATAGCAAAAGGGTAAGACTTTTCTTTCTAGGGAACTGTCCTGCAAGTCCTACCAACACTCCTGCTGCACCTTAATGGCCCAAAACTTGGCCACATGACTACACCTAGCTAAAACGGAGGTATGAATCCCCAGTCCAGTATATTACATATGTATTCAAAGACTCTATAGCATTCTGTTTGCTAACTTTATTATTTCTATGCTCAGAAGATGTAGAGATTTCTGGAAATCTGACCCCCTAATAAGCAGCGATTATCCCGAATTACCAGGGATGGAGCACTAAAAGTCACCACGGCAGTGTTGGCCGGCATCTGAAGCAGGCAACATCTCACCCTCTCTGTCAATGCTAAGGCAGTATTTTGCAATCTCTTAAAATCCATGTCTTCTTTCAAAAACATAAAACTCATATGCCTTCCTTTGTGGTTATTTGAAAAAAATTAAATTAGATATTTGAAGTAACTCAGATCCTAAAAATGCTTAAATATACTTTTCAAAATGTCCAAACACACACATGCTAGTGGAGAGCCTGGACTGGCCCGTGCCACAGTACCGCCCTCTCAGAGCATCACCAGACAAAGTCCAGGTCAAGCAAGGTGGAGACCAGGCGTTGGTAGATGGTTTCACAAGAGGCACGGGAAGACCGAGAAGACGGCTGGACTCGTCTCTGCATCCAGATCCACTTATCCAGCCTGATGATTAATTGCCCACCAAGGTAAAGAGGTAAACTGGAGACTTGCCCCAAATTTACTGTAGTGCTTTATTGAGTCCATCTGACCAAAACAGAGACGTGAGGGCCAAGGAGCCCGCATTAAATAGATGATGCATTTGGACCAAAAGCAAGGAGAGATGGAGAGATCATGCTTAATAGACAAGAGAGTTGTGGGAAAGCGTGCTTAGGATTTCCATGCACATGGAGACGGCTCCTTGCATTTCAGGGACCGGGCAGTGTCACTGAAAATGAATAGACTCAATACACTGGGAGGCAGAAACCAGGAGGTGATGAGCCTGAGATGGTCCGATGATGCTGAGATCCACCCGTGCGGTGGTTTCCAGCCTATAGACAGATCCCAGAGGGGGGCTGCTAACTAGTGCAAGTGTCTTCAGCTCCTTTTGTGCAATAAGCACTTTGCTGTGGACTGAACAAAAAAAAGTACACTGTTATGACAAGGTGGTACAAAGTGCCAGAATATACCCAAAGGTCACAAAGCGACTACAGGGCAGTCTCACAAAAGGCCATCTCCATCTCCCAGGCAAACGTTCAGAGCTGGTGTGGGGAGGGGACAGCGTCAGGTGTCTAGCTCTGTGGAGCATTTCTCATGTAAAACTCTTTCCAAATGTTTCCACCACAGCAGCCCTTTAAGGCAGAGGAGAGAGACTGCCAGACCCCAGAAGATTTTCTAGCACCTCCCAGAGCAGTGCCAGCATGAAGCTTGGCATTTCTTTGAACTTTTCACCTAAACATGCATGCAAATTGTATTCTGCCCAATAGATCATGTTTGTTTTCATTTCCCAATTTTCACCAACATTAAAGCACAATGGCCATATTCCCCATCTTATTATATCCTCCGAGTATCCTAGGAGTGCACGCAGCCCATTTTAAAAACTGAAAATCTGACCTGCAAATAACCCAGAGGGTTGCTGTGCTCAACCTTGCTTAAATGTTTTCATGTGCCATGATGGAGATCATTTTTAATGGGTTAAAAACATGGAGCCCTTGGGTATTTCTAAATTAGATTCTGCCCTCACATTTAGCTGGGCACCCCCTCTTTTTGGGAGCTGAGGCTGGAATAGGGAAGATTGTAAGCTGTCAGGTGACTGTCATCACCTACACAGAGGGACTGAGGAAGGATTTTATGGACTAGCATCCCTGAAAGGTTACTGACATGGAACCAGACTATATTTTTCAAACACGAGTGATGCAGGAACTTCTCGCAAAGGAAGTTCAGCCTATAGTTTTAAATGCATACCCATCCATTTTGGCATAAGTAGCTCCTATCAGAATGCTTCTAAACATAAATAATAACTTGGTGTTAACTCTTTCTGCTTACTTTCTTATACAACTATGCATTTCAAAACAAATGTACATAGTAAATGAGAACAAAACCCATATATCAACAGCTTTAACTTCACGTAGCCAATGATGTTGTTGTATAGAAAATAAATCTTTCAACACAAATAAGATTTGTCATGACTACTAATTTTTTCAAGGGACTATAAATACGCCCTTGAGCACAGAAATTGGAAACTATTCCTCAGTTACAAGTTAGTCATCCAGATGACCAAGAATATGCTTTAATGGTTTTTAGTCATCAAAGTGAATAAAACAAGTTTTAAGTATACTAGAAAATACCCAGACTTCAAAGAGTGCATCCATGGACCAGCACTCCCTCACCCCAAGTTTAGAAGCACCAATCTAATGGAAGGAATAAAGAAACATAAATACAATGACAGTTCTTATCATGCTGCCTGGTTTCACTTATTTCCCTATCTCCAGCACTAAAGAGAATGTTGCATAAGGCAATGTGTGCTCTGGTTCATCACTGTATTCCTTCGTCCTAGTGTAATGCCTGGCACACAGAAGGGCCTAAAAATATATTTATATGAGAGAATGAATGAATTTTCTAGAATTCCACAAGGGGTGTTCATATAGGTGCTGATCAACAGAGTGAGGTGGAAAGGCTATTCGAATGATCAAGGGGAGATGGGCAATGATAAACTTGGGGTGTTGTCAGTAGAGATTTGTCTCCCGTCCAGGTGGATGCCCCGCCACCAGGTCGTCACAGCAGGAGCTGGGATGTTAGGAAGGGCTGGGAAATGACTGGAGTTCATGGCGTTGCCAGAAGCTTTGGAGGAAATTGTGGTCCCAAAGCCTGAGGCTACCAGTGACTTGCATCAGTTTATATTGCATTTTCTTAAAAGGCTCTTTCTGGCACCCAAGGAGATATAGATGTATGCTTGCAAAATGATTTTTCAATTTATATGAATATTAAACTGAAAATAAGACAGAACCAGTCATTTAACTCCATCTTTTAAGTACTTATAATAGCATAACTGTGAAATACGAAGATCACATAGGGCTTACAGTACGAATTTTCTTTTCTACCAGTTGAAGAAAAACTGGAAAAAGCAGTAATTAACCAAGATAGCCAAATTTCTTCTACATTTTTTTTTGGTCAAAATTTCTTGAACATAAAAATAATCCTATATTTCCATAGGTGTGAATTATAAAAGTATAATGAAAAAAAAATCTCATTTTATAGGAGGCAGAAATAAGTTTTACTGTGTATAAAAAAATTAGAATTCAATGTGTACTTTGCAATCTCTTCCCATTGTATAAAAAAATTAGAATTCAATGTGTATTTTGCAATCTCTTCCCATTTCCTAAGAAGATAAAGAGTAATATATTCTCTCTACAAAGGTCTAACAACTGACAACACTATTTATTTTATTTGTCCTAAGGGACAGGTATGACACGGGAGACTGATCATTGGCCTGGTAAGAATAGAGGAAATTCCATAAAAATGCTTTCTTTCTCTGTGTAATTTAAGATACAAACGAAGAGAATTTGTTTTAAACAAAAGCATTCCATATTGAGAGCTTATAATTTAAATATTACTTTCTTTTCCTGTTACTTTGTTCAAATTCATTTTTTTATAATAAAATATAACCTAATTATAATAGTAGATCCCCAAAGTGGAAATTCAGAGCTCTAGAATAGGGCTATCATTTTCTATGAGTGTCATTTTCTTGTTGGGTGGTTATTTGATCAATCAAAATTGTCTGGGGTATTTACCATGGGACTAACATATATGTTCCTTGATTCCACAATTTTTATTTTTAATTTAATATTTCAGTACAGCATTATCTCTACGTTCCCTCACATCCTTGAAGGAATAGTGGAGAGGATGAATTATCAGACAACGGATGCACACACAGATGGATGGATGGGTGAACAAATGGGTGGGTGGATATACAGAGAGAGAAAGAAAATGCTACCAACCCACAACACAGCGAAGATCCTAAGACAACATATTTTAAAAGTACGGAAGTGCTCAGTGCAGATCCAAGAGCCGCAGGGATTCAGGAGAGTCAGTGATGGGTGAGGCCCACCTGCAGACATTACATCTCAGTCTCACTCACTTCAACCAACTCCAGCACCACGTCCATCACCCAGATTTTTCTTCTATTACGGCTGCAGTCGTTGCTGAAGAAAAATCCCATGGCATCTTTCAGCCTTCCCCTCAGTGAATTTGTAGGCTTTCACCGCCTTCCTCCAGGTCTCAGTTCCCCCCTCACTCTCTGAAGACTGCATCTCCTCCATCACAGAGACATTGGGAGAAGTCACATACGAATTTCACCAGTCACTTTATGGTCAAATCCAGTGCATAGACTTTGTTCCTGGACTCTCTGGACCTTCAAAGGCATTTGACGAGATGGCTGCTTTGCTCTTGTTGAAACCCTTCCTTCTCTCAGCACCACGATGCTCCTCTCAGCTGAGCTCTGCCTCACTGCCCGGTCCTCCCTTCTCAGGTCCTCAAACAGGTTCCTCGCTCCCAATTTATGGTTGCTATTTATATTAGTCAGCAAGGGCTACGATAACACTCCTAACACGGGGGCTTCCCCAGCAGGAGCTCACAACAGCAGGTATTTATTTCACACTTCCAAGTCTGCCACTGAACTGAAGTTCGGTCAAACTAAGGCAGGTTCAGCTTCAGACTGTGGGTCAGCTGAACTTGACTCCAAGGTGGAAGTTGGGTGCAGGTCTGCTCTGCCTGCTTTATTCTGGGCCCAGCCTGAGAGGCCAGTGGCACTGGGGAGCATGTTTATCTCTCTGAGCACCAGCAGAACATAAGAGGGGAAGCGCAATGGCACGTGCATGTTTCCGCTCACATCGTGTCCACTAACAACCTTTTTGCCGAAGTGAATCACAGAGCCCAGCCCAGTGTCGAGGTACAGGGGATCCTTCATCCACCAGGAAGCCTTTGCAAGGCTGTGGCTCATTCCATTACTAGGAAGTAAATAACTCAGAAGAATCACTCAGATTAGTTTCCCAGGGCTCCTTCCTCATCCCATTTGTCCTCCCACCTCTTCGGATTCTTATCCATACCCATTATATGTCAATCATCCCCAAATCTATACAGCTCCAATTCGGTTTTTTGGTTGCTGTCCAGAACTGTATAGCCAGTGGTCAAAGCTCTGGTTGGAATTCCTATAGACATCTAACATGCAAGGTAAAATAAAAACTGAAGGAACTGCATGCCACCTCTCTGTAGATAAAGGTCCCACACTTGTGACTCTTGTCCATTTAAATTTAGTGAGGGGTTGTTATGTGCCAAGCATTGTTCTAGGGACAGGCGACAGAGCACTGGAGAAAAACAGTTTAAAAGACTGCTGCCCTCCTGTTCTTTACATTCTGCATGCCTGTTAAATAAATCCAAGTTTTTATGTATCAGACAGGGTTGCATCACTATGCCCACATAAATAATACAGAAAATAAATAAATATCTATTGTATGCAGCTGTGGAAACAGTCTATGCAGGCTGAAGGAAGAGTCTATGAGGGTTGTTTTCTCTGTGACGAGGGTCGATCTGCCATATTGGTTCACTCTAAGTCAGCCAGACCGGAGGTGGGGAAGGAAAGCCGAATACGGATGAGAAGAAAGACAATCGGAAACTCTGCGTCTGTCTCACCATCACACCCTCTCCGCCCTCGGTGCCCCTCCCCATGGAGCTGTGCATACACCCGGCTGGGCCCAGGGACGATGGGGGGCATGTGGGGAGAGACTGGAGCCGTCCTGCAGCGCACAGCGAGGGGAGCCGGCGGACCTGCTCCCATGTCGGCAAGTTGCCGCAGTGTCTAGTGGCCAGCACTGACCTTCAGATCTCAGTACGGCTGCAACTTGAGTCAGCTTCCCCAATCTGGCCAACATCGGTCCTGTGCTGACACTGACCAGAAGCCGGTCAGGGAAGAGGATTCTGGGGAATGTGGTTCCAGAGCAGCTGAGCTGACAATCGAAGCCACCATAGCTTGTGAAAATGTGTGCATGTGTGTGATATGACCTAAGGGCGACCTGAATGATGTGTAGAGATTTCGTGACCCTAGAGGTGAGGGGATCCACCCAAAAGGCAGAGGTGAGTGTGACGACATCATAGCGGCTTGGCCAAGGTCCAGAGGCTCATCTTTGAGGAAAATGTGATTAACGACATATGTGCCTGTTGAGGGACCTTACAAAGATTTTATGGAACCTGATCAAAAGATGCAGTAAATCAATCTGCAAATCCAAGTGTTAAGTATTTCTAATTATTTGGGGGAAAGATATTACGTAGAAACAAGAGAACCCATTCTGTAGACATCAAGCATTTCAGGCCACACAAGGGGCATTTAGTCTTCCCCCTGAGCGGTTTTTTGGTGGTCTAAAGAAGTGAATACACCAACCCATGGCTGACTTACATACGGTAATGATTTACTGTCCCGCAATCATCTGCCTCATCGTTTTTACTAGTTTTCCACATATTCTGAAGACGGTATCGATCACCTGACTATCTGGATACAATTGACATAATTTCACACAGATGTCACAGCCAACGATGGAAAGAAGCCTCTGTCGGGAGACCTGCCGAAGGGCGCAGGAAACCCTGCAGCCCGCAGACTCTGCCCTTGTGAGCAAAGTTCAAGGCAGAAGCTGGCCTGCAGCACACCCGGACGTCCACTCCACAAACCCTTTCCCCTCGCCCCCTCTCACATCATCTCCTCATCATTCTCCCTGGATCTAAGGAAAGAAGCCAAAAAAGCTCATTCGCACTAAAGTGGAAAAATCTGATAAGACAGCGGTGGAGTGTTAACAAAGTCATAAGCCAAGGGAAAACAGCCTAGAGATAAGATTTGAGAGAAGCTTGAGCCAATAAGGGGGCCTCACCTCGTCCAGATTCCCTCACATTGACCCCCCTTTCACTTAGAGCTGCCTCAGCCCCCAGCACCCAGGACTCACAGATGGTGAGAATGAGGACTGGTTTTCCTCAGCACTGGTGCTTCCCCATGGGCTCCAGATGTGCTGATGGGTAGGTAGATAGATTGGAGCAATTTAGGTCTCCTAACTAATAACAGGCCAGCCTTCTCTCCCCCTGTGTGCTGCTTTTCCTGCTGAATGAAACTCCTAAGCCGTGTACTCAAAATAGCCTTCTCACCATCTCTTTCTCTCACTATTGAAATCCCCTTTAAAAAAATACTAATTGACAGGATGGAGGGATTGAGTAGATAGAGAGATCAGTGAAAACCTATCATAAAGGGGAAATGTGAAGTTCCAAACAAGTGAACAAAAGGAAATTAAATAAAAGTAGCCTGAAAAGATTTCCTTTGCTGAGCTTGGAAAGGCTTTTGAACCAAGGCCGGAGATGACACGCTGCACCGAAGTGCTTCCAGCCCTGGAGGCCCCTAAGGAAATGTCCTGAATGGTCTGGCTTGAATGTCCTGCCCTGAGATCTGCCCTCCCCACTGTGCCTGCCCTCCAGGTCCCCAGCCCTTAGCAGCTCAGCTCCACATTAATGCCAGGAGGGCACTGCATGGGGGCCCCAATTGACTAGAGCCAAGGGCAGAGCTAAAGCGATGAAATTGTTTGCAAGAGCTTAAAATAGCTAGTCAAAATAGCAAATAGCAAAAGCTAAGCTACACTTTGAAAAAGACAGCAGCGCGGCAGAAGAGAGACTTCCTACCATCCTGCGGCCCAGAAATGACCTTCCAGCTCTGCCCCTGCGGCCTCCTCTTCCTGTGAGAACATCTCCCCTGCAATGGCTGTCATTCAGCTTTCTATCTTCCACCCACACGTCATCTTTTTAAATGTCTACTGAATAATAAAAGATCAGTGGCAATGAGAGAAGGGCTCTTAATGTAATTTAAGATGACTTCAGAAACCACAGCCAGGAGACAAATGCATCAGTAGATGTACTTTTCTTTTAGAATGACCAAAATTTGCTTCTCATGAATCCTCGGTTGTAGGCATGTCCCAAAGGATTGCAGAACAAAAGCTGGATTCACCAGCTTCTTCCTCACTAAACAAGACTGGCCCTGTCCCTTGGGCAGCCAGCAACCAAAATGGTTTGCACCCAGCCCCACAGGGCAAGCGACTGCAAGCGAGGAGGAGCACAAAAAGAGGAGGGCTGGTTGGGAGAGGTCCCGGCCCCACCGGCACCGCCCGGGGCACTGAACCGGGGCACTTGGATGGAGGTCCCACAGTGAGGGCAGGTTAATCACCACCCGCCCTGGCATTTCTCTGCAGCAGGCACAGAACCAGCACGATGCTCCTGCCATCAGGCACATAGGCACTTGCCTTCTTGCCAACCCTCGGGCTAGCTAGATCCGGTCCCTGTTATCTAATTTGATTCTGGGCCCCTGGCTACGACGGCGGGTGAGGCCCAAGCCCTGCAGATCCCCATGCCCTGAACGGTTCCCAGGAACTCAGGTCGGCTCTGAGGCAAAGCTCAGACCCCACACCCTCCCCTGCTCCTGCGCTAGCAAACAGCAGCTTCTGAGCTGGGCCCTGGGGACTTCCAACCCGGAGAGAGCCAGGAACTAGACTATTCTTGAGCAAATGTGAGCAGAAGCTGGCATTAGCACCAGGCCAGGCTTTCTGAGGTGCGAGGAGCCCCAGCCCGTTCCTGAATGTGCTGACGCCCAGACCGGCAGCCTCAAAGTTTCCGCATTTCACATTACGTCTCCTTCAAATGTCATGTGAAAGACTAAACTTGGCCTAAGTGAATAAATTCCATCTATAGCATCACTCTTCACAAGACATTGTCTGTTGTAACTCTGGCTATCTGATAAATTTGGGAGGCTTACAACCAACTTTGGGCTCACCTTGGCATCCTCGGAATCTAGGCTGAGTCTGGCCTGTAATCTGTAGGCAACAAAACGTTACTGACCTGAACTGTCCTTGCTGCTGATACGGCTCCTGTCACCCACCCACGGGCTCCCTTGGGTGAACCTTCTTTGTATATTACACTGAATTTACTTGTACGCCATATTATAAAGACTAGAGGTATCCTGGGTGACCAATAAATCCATGTTCATCAAATAAATGGAATCAGAGAAATCATGAATTTCTCAGAACCATGAAATTATTTAAAAAACGAATTGGAGCTTATTAGTTCAAAATGACCTACCGCCAAACTTTTTTCAATTATCATTGCCAAGAAGTTGCAGAATGATGTCTATTGGCTTTAACCACCTTTTCTAATCAGTATTTGAATGGAAACAAAGGGGAAAGGAAAGACATCCCCCAAAAATCAAAGATTTAAAGAGCAGAAGACATACTGCCTAGTGAATTCGTGTTTTCTGTGTTAGCAGGGTTCCTTAATAAGCCCACTGCCATGGGAATGATTTTCATGGCGCTGGCTGCCACTGGTCTCTGGGCATTTTGCCCAGCAATCTGAAGCTAGGCGCAGACCCATCTCAGAGGAGCTTCACCTCTCACACACACTAGACATTTAGTTGGTTGGGCCAGAAGGTTCCCATGGATACTTCCCATATCCAGGCTTGTATGATTCCTATACATTATTTGATTAATGAGTTTTCAGTGTGAACAAATTCAAACTGATGAATAGTGCTAGAAACTAGGAAATTACTAAGTGAAGGTGAAAATGTAATGTAAATCAACTTCCCACATGATACAGATTATGATGCAATTTATTAAAGGAAGCAGTACTTTTCAGAGGATCTAGAAAAATACAACCTGGATGACGTCTTAAACACACACTATTCTAATTTTACCCAAGCTAAATAATTGTACGTTATTATAATAATACACACTATTACTAGGTAATAATAGGGTTGCATTCACATACTAAGCACTTTACACACTGCAAGTACAACAGCATTCTCAGTAATGGTGACCATCAAGTTTGCATAAAGCTCACTGCCTACATTTCACATGCTCACATGCCCTAGTACAAAGAAATTTATCAAAATCCTTGCAGAAGTTACTAAGGGGTGGGGTAACTGAGAAGAGAAAGGTTAGGGAGGTTTGCTATTTGCAAAAGGGTCTTGGTTTGCGCAAACGAACATGGACTGAGAAGTCAGAGTAATCTGGATTGGAATCCCACCTCTCTTGCCGGCTGTGTGATCTTGGACAGTGATTTAACTACTTTCCTAATAAGTAAGAATGGTGATGATACCTTTCAGAAAACCGAGGTGAAGATTGAGCCAGAATAATTTACATGAAAACCAAGGTATTTTCATGTACACTTTGAAGATAGTACATGCTCATAAAGGTTTAATTTCCTTCTTTATGTAGGGTTTTTTGCTTAAAATTCACAGCTGACACTGGGAAGCATGGATAGATTTGCCCCCCACCCATTTTCACCACATTTTCCCAGGTAACCTGGCCCCATCCTCACATTTCTGCCCCCCATTCTCCCATCTTTCTTCATTTCAAATGAAATTTGACTTCAGATAACTGAAATTTCAATGAGTCAGGAGGATACCTTGCTATATAGATGGCACGTTTTTGAGGAGGGTCTAGGTTTGAGGTTTGTGGTCTGTGAGATTTAGCCTAAGTGGTCTGTGAGGTCTTTAATCCAGAAAAAATAAAAATAAAACACAAGCTGAAAAATCCAAGTTCCCCTTGTCTAGAAATATGTGTGGTAACTGGTTCAGTGAGCCTGCAAGGAAAATGCTATGTGTCACCTCGATAATGGTGCAAGGAGCCTTCCTGGTAGGGAACTCAGCCTTTCCATAACAAAAGCTCCACTTGTACTGAGAATATATTTGCCCTACTTCAGAAGCTCTGGAACTCTCTCAAGTCACTAAGGAAACAAAAACTTTAAAACTGAAAGCTCCTCATATGGCTTCCCTTTAGGATATGTTAGATCAATAAAGGAAAAGTAATTTCCCTGGAAGATTTGTTATGCATTTCCAAAATGTAGACATTTACCCTCTCCTCATCAGCAGGTTTAGGCACAATTATGTCATTAACCTTCCAAACATTCCTTTTGGATGGTGGTGAATTTCCTAATAACCACTATGGTCAAGCGGAGGTCAGAGGTAAACAAAAGGTTAAGTGCGGCGGGCTCTAGGGTCATATAACTTCAGAGGCAAAAAGTGTGTTTGGAATCTAGGCTCCCTGGCTAATTCCCTCACCGCCGGCCAAGCTGGAGCGTCCCTTCCGACGCCTACAGAGACTCTCAGCTCCTGGTGTTCACAGGTCATGAGGAAATCTCCAAAAAGATGGAAAAAGGACCAAGAAAGCAGGGACCGAAAGAGAGTCTCCTTAGCCTGCTTCATTCCGGCTGAGGCTGGCCTGTCAGGGACACACGTGCCCAGCTCGGGCTTCACAGAGAAATTCTGGACCGCGCGAGGGGGGCTATTCAGCCAAGCCGGAGCGGCATCAACCAGTACAGACAACACAAGCTCTTGCAGCCCGCCTTGTCCGTGCTCTCTACCTAGGAAATAGGCAGGAATTCTTTCTTCTTATTATGTGAATTATCCAGTTCGCAGCTCAGACCTTAAGTTTACCAAGTGAAAAAAGCTGAAACTGACTGAGATTCTACTGCATGCTATACACTCTATTGGATGTTTTACATACATTTTCTTATTTAATCTTTGTAACAGTCCCACAAGGCATGGATTGTACCACTGAGAACACCAGGGCTTCGAAAGACCAAGTGATTCACCGTAGCAAAGCGCAGAGCAGGGACTCTTACTAAGCAAGGTTTGGCAGACTCCAAAGTCTACAATCTTTCTGTTGTGCTTTAATTTTCTTATAAAGAAACTCTGTAAATTAAGGGCCCGATCAGACCATTCCTCTCTCTCTGCAGACCACTCGCCTACAACTTTTGACAACTGTTTTTAGCTGGGATTGATTTCTCTGAAGTGAAATCATTCAACCTCGTGAATCGGTTTGCTCTTCCTATGTGCGCAAAGGAAAGACTGTCCAGACATACTGACCGTGACCGCCGGCTGATCACCGTATCTCCAGGAGATACACAAATTATGACCTTCCATAAAAGGAAAATTGTACCTGGAATGATAGATTCTAATATCCCCAGGGTAGTAGTATTTAATGTTACACTTGCTAGAAACATAATAAAACCATAAAAGCTAATCGTTAAACATGACCCCTGCCACATCCCCCTCTTGGTTCCTTTATCCCCACCACCCTCCATTTAGGGTCTGCCTCTTCTCTCCAGAATCTGGAGAGGCCAGGCCAGGGCTTCTCAGTCTCCGCATGATGGATGTTTGGGGCTGGACAATTCATTGTTGGGTGAGGGGGGCCTGTCCTGTCCATTGTGAAATATTTAGCAGCATCCATGGTCTCTACCCATTTAGATGCCAGTAGCAATGCCCTTCCTAGTCATGAAAATCAAAAATGTCTCCAGATGTTGACGAATGTCCCCTGGAGGATGAAATTGCCCCCAGTTAAGAATCACTGGTCTCAGTGCACTTAGTTACCAAAAAGCTCTAGGAAGCTCTAAATGGAATGTTATTGGAAAGCCCCGAGATCATTTTCAGGATACTACAATGCTTGTTCATCTCAAAAGGCCAATATTATGGACTCAGAAGAAAAGTAAATGGCATTCCCCAGATGTCACCTACAGAGAAAGACAATAAAGAAGTTCCCAGTGTTAGAAAATTTTGTAGGAAACAGCCATCCATTTCCTAGGTAGTAAGTGGACTTACCCCTCTCCCCCAAAAAAAGTTCTAGGATGACAAGGGTCCATCTTTAAAATGCGTGCCTGTGTATATACTATTTCAATTGAATCTTCATAACCCAGATTAAGTTATGAGAATGAGAAAAATGCAATTCTCCATATCTACCCAATAGACTAACTTTTTTGGTGCAAATAAACCAGAGGAAAAAACTTGAAGGTATTCAAATGGCTTCTCTTCTCAATTGTACTTAATACCAATGCATAAAAAGTTTTTCTCTAAAAAAATGGGAAGGAAATGTCTATTGTTAACATGCTGTTTGAGTCTTACAAAACTGTTTTAATTCTGCAGTTTTTCTCTTCATTCCTCAGCCTTAATGAAGCCAGAAAATGAAAGAAAAGCTGTACAGCGTAGCAACATCAATATCGACTTAGTTCCATTTCACCTTCCTTTTCATGTTTTTCTATTTACTATTTTTATAATCTGGCTTCAGTCGGTTACACCAGGGATTAATCAATGAAAGCTTCATTTGGCTGTCAGATTTTTCTGTGACTGAACCCAAAATTGTAGGCAAAATACAAGTTCACATCTCCATGCACTGCAGTGCAGAGGGGGCAGTGGGAGAGTTGGATTGAGGTGGGGCTGGAGACGGAATGATTTTAAGGAATAGGACACACGGACTATCTAATCACCTGAGGAGTCATGCCATATGGTTAAAACAGAGACAAAATGTCCTAAACTCTTGGAGAGGATTCAGAGAAAAGCAGTTTATATTGATACAAGTATATATCTACACAGTGATTTAATCCTCATAACAACCCCTAGAGGTAGATTGTGATTATTCTGATTTTTCTAAAACTGAGGCACGAAAATGTAAGAAGCTGGTTCAAAGCCGGAGAGGCAGAGCTGAGATTTGAACCCTGGCAGCTGGGCTCACCAAACTCACTCTACTGCATGGAATTGCTCTGTGACAGATTGAAAGCCAGGATCTAGGAAGGAAATGGGATCATTTGTCCCAAAGAAGTATAAAAGGATAGATCAATTTAAAATGTGACCCATTGAAGGAAGGCCTGGCCATTATTCTGTTAATTATATGTCAATGGAAGGAAATTCCTTTAGGGGAGAAAGAAAGCTGCCTGAAACGTCTGCTAGCTGCGCTCATCAAATTAACCATGTAATTGCCAAATGGCAAACCCACTTGGCAGATCCAGCCACACGGTCACTCTTTAGAGGGGAAGAGTTTGTGAATGAGCATCCCCCCACCTCCACACCCGCCGGAAATCACCTCTGCCGGGAAGGCTGACTAATCACCTCAGTTCTGGAGCAGGGACTCCGGGCGCCCGAGGACACTCTCATGGCTGCCTCACAAATACTGCCAGCCGGTGGGGTCCCAGCTGCCACTGCTCTGCCATTTGTCTTTCTTCTGTCTTAGCAGTGGCCTCAGAAGTCACCCCATTCTCTGCTGCATCCACCTGCCTTCCCAGGCTCTGTCCTCAGCCATCCTTGGGGATATAATATACCCTTTCTCCCAAAGCAATCCTGAATCGTAGCTTCCAGCCCGACGGCCAGACGCACATTCCTAAGCTCCCACTGGACAGTTCCTTCATGTGTCCAAAACAGGACTCAGATGCTCCCCCTTCAAAAAAAGAAAAATCCTCACGACAATGACTGTAGCTAATCACCGTGGCCTCTGTCACCCAGTGGTCCCCACCACGTCCCAACATCAACTTCATGCTGATTTCAAGGCCTATCACCTTTATCCCCTCTTACCTTCATGTCCATAGGCTGTCTAGACGTCTGTGATGGGCTGCTAGACCTCTGCTGCCCATACTGGGGCCACGGGCCACACGAGGCCATGAGGGACCCAAAATGTGCCTCGTCTGAAATGTGCTATATTAAGACACACTCCATTTGAAGACTCAGTAGGAAAAAGCAAATATAAAATATCTCCTTAATAGCCTGTATATTGATTACATGTTGAAATCATGATATTTTCAACAAACTGGCTTAAAATATTAAATTATTTCACCAGTTTCATTTTATATTTTCTAATGTGGCTGAGTAACGGCCTTCCAACGAGATCAACATCTGATTCCCCAGAACCCGTATGTCCACCTTACAGGGCAAAAGGGACTCTGGCGCTGGGCTTAAATGAAGGCTTTTCAGACGAGAGGGTTATCCTGGATTATGCGAGTAGGCTCAGGGTGTCCCAAGCTCCTCATGAGAGAGAGAGGGGGAAATTTGACTGCAGAAGGTATGACACTACAACGGAAAGGGGCCACATCCCGGGGAATGTAGACGGCCTCTGGAAGCTAGAAGGAGACATAGTCCCCCGTGAAGATGCCAGAGGAAAACAGCCCGGCTCATACCTCGAGTTTAGACTTCTGACCTCCACAACTGTGAGGGAGTGAGCTCGTCACTTCAGGCCCCTGCTTATGGCAATGTGTCACGGCAGCGAAGGAAAAGGCATACCTGTGGCTGCAAGGGGATTGACACTACCCATGGCTCCCTGTGGGAGCTCACGTCCATGTCTACAGGACCGCACAGTCTACAACCTCCTGGCCAGTCCGTCCCCCTGGTAGGTCTTACACTTATGGTCCTCCGCTTAAACACTCTAGGGGTGACACAGGTCAAAAAAATGAAGCCCAAATTCTTGTTGGACTTTCATCTCTGTCCGCATCACTTCACGTTTCCCAGTCTGCAGTTTCGTCAGCGCCACAGCCCTTAAACACTCATCTTCAACCAGTCCGGTCTACCCCTGTGGTCCCAAATTTTCCTTATTTTCCTGTTTTTGCCTCCTTTTCCAAGATGTTCCCTATACCCTAAATGCATTTTATTTTCACATATGCTCATCAAAACCCTGCCCAGCCCTCAAACTTAACCTCAAATCCCCATTCTTCGATGCATCCCTCCGCAGCGCCCAGTAGGTGTTCCAGTCACCCCCTCCCCCGTATCTCCTACTGTGCGATTACCTGCCTCACAGCATTGCTGTAACCTGACCTAGAGCAGAGACAGCCCTCCCCTGGGGCACATACAAGGCTGGGGCCACTTCCTCACCCTGGTTCCACGTCCACCATGCGCCCTTCCTGTCCCAGTAAACTCAGTGCAGAAACTGTGGGGCTGGGTTGTGAGGCAACTGGATCCCTGCCCCACAGCCATCGTGCGGATGCTGAGGACTGGTTTGCGCGGACACCACAGAACTATTTGAAGAGGGGACTCCCAGGAAAAGGCTGGACTGTCTTTATGAACTGGAGACTCAAAGCTGGTGAGAGTTGAGGTCAATGCCTCGTTGATACAACCTCAATGGTACCCATAGGCTGATGAGGGCTGGGACAGTCATTTTTCTGTGGTTGAGGTCTTGGAAGACATTGTTTTTTCTGCGAATAAAATATTTTAATAAGCATTAATTTCAAACTTCATTCCTTTAAAAATATATATTGGGGGAAAGGCCAGAATGAAAACATTATGCAACAACATTAAAGGTCCCTTGATTACTGGCAGGGGATGAGAGCTCTCTATTCTTAGTTCCCTGAGTGCACCAGCTGTCCACCATGAGAATTCTGAAACATTTCCCCAAAGGACAATGTGTTAAATTATGCCACTCTCACTGCCTGGTGAAAGTCATAGCCCAAGGCTTGTGGCCTGAAATTTCTGCCTTCACATGGATCAGGTCGAAATTGGACATAAACTTAAGAAAATTATCTTACGTTCATAGAGTGACATACAGGCTGTAATATTTTGGTTGTCCCACACAGTAACTTTGGCAGGTTGGTAAACGGTATGTTTATCCCCATTTCGTAGCTGATGAAGTCCCTGATGCTAGGATGTGGGAGAGGGGAAATCGAAACTCATCTTCTCACACATGATCAGAAAACATAGCTTTAATGTGGCCGAGTCACAGACGGTTCGATCTGAAATGAAATCAAGGATCCACCTGGTTCAGCACCCCGACTTCACAGACAGAGGGAAGACCAGGAGGTACTTGCGTCCTCTTATCACTGAGCGTTTGAACCTTTGAAGTTTTGGCCTCCCTGGTCCCACTTCGTAAAAATACTCGGCCAGATATGCCTCCATCCCCCAGCCCCAACCCTCCATGGAGGCTAATTCTCATCCTGGAGACCTTGCCTAACTTCCCTGAATAAGCCAGATTCCTCTATCCAATGCTCTGCCTGCACCATTGACTCCTCCATAGAACTTATCGCTCCAGTGATTGTACGTTTATTCATATAATTCTTTAATTATACATGACTGCATAATCAGTTTAATGTCTGTCTTCCTCACTAGTTTATAAGTTTCATGAAAGCACCATTTGAATGCCAAGTCTGAATAAATGTTTACTAGATAGGTTCATTTATCCTGAACTCAGGCCTCAAGCCTCTAGTCCCACCCTCTAGTCCAGACCTCTTTACCCATCACACCACGGGAGCCCAGGTTAATCCTTCTCCACTAATATTCACAAATTGGGGGAAATCTTGAGGATTTTGTTCAGAGTTTCTTAGTTAAGAAATTCCACACACAGTCTAAAAGGTAATGCACCCCTTTCACGGCCATAGGTCCCATGCCTATTAGAACCTGCCCATGGAGACCATCTGGTTCATCAACCCTATGGTCCCTGCTGGAGGCCGAGAACCTCAGGCCTTGCTGAACGGCGAGTACAAACAGACGCCTCCCAGTGTTCATGGCTGATGGCCTCTGCCTCCAAACACTGTGCAAAGGTGTAGAATGTCTCCCTTCCACCACAAGTACCTGAAGGAATCTTCAGGACAGATAGATTCACCCATTGCATCCATCACTACGAGGGGACCCGCAGCCACACAACTCCAGCCCCCAGGTCACGCAGAAGTCGATTCTGGGTGAGAGATGGGAGATTCTGCTTCTGCGACAATGCTCCCAGAGAATTCTGTGGGTGAGACTGGTGCACCACCTGAGAGCCGAGCGAGAGACTCGCCTCTCAGGGGCTGACCTCTCTTTGACCCGCTGCCTGAGGCCTCTGGGTCAGCCCCCCTCTTCCTCTCTGGTGGGACCTCTCCAGAGGCCTTCTGGGGCCTCTGAACAGCCCAAACCACAGCTCCATATGTGTTACCCTGGTCCAACAGACACACTCTTATCAGTCTGAGTTCACATTGCTCCCAGTAGGTCTTCAGATCTTCTATATATTCAAATAGGAAAATGGGTCTGAGAGGAAAACTACCCCTAATTCCAAAGACCAGAAATATCTGTGCCCCAGCTGCCATCCTGCGAAAATACCCTGTTTGAGTTAGAATGGACACCTGAATCTTCTAGGTGTTAGAGACACTTGAAGAGCTATTTAGGGTAGTGGAAAACATCACAAGGTCTGCAGCAAGAGAGACTTACTTAAATTCCATCATTTACTCTCTGGGTCACCTCGGGCAAATGTCTTAGCCTCTCTGGGCCTCAGTTTCCTTATCCATTAAACGGGGATCAAAATACCTATCTAACACGGTTGGCGTGAGCATTAAAAACAAAATACTACACGTAAAATGTCCCAGCACAGGGAAAGCGAATCAGACATCACTGCTACACCATCTTCCTCGCAAAGGCTTGGGAGGGGAATGGAGAGAGAGGACGGGGCTGGGTCTCTTCACACACAAAGAGGAGAAGGAGGGAGAGTCTAGGGCCCGATGCCAGTGACCATAGACTTACTCAGTACAAGAACCATTTCTTCCAAAGTATACTCATACCTCGCATCAATTTGGTATCATGCTCCTAAGAATCGGTGTGTGCGGCTGCACTGTCCGTTAGCCCCTTCGTGAGGAAACTCAGGCACTGAGGAAGTGACCTTCCAGGTTCACCCAGCGAGTCCTTAGAGAAGTGTGAAGTAAGATCAAATCCTTCATACAGTAAAAAGGAAAAACACTAAAAGGAGGTACATTTTTAGACGTCTCAGTACATCAAAAGACCAATCTAACAGCTCTTCTTTAGATAGTGGACACTCAACTAGGTGCTTTATGCAGTGTTTTTATTCAACAAGTATTTGCGAAACATTCTCCACGAGCCAGGCACTCTACTGGACACTGAGAATATAATGATATGCAAAAAAGAAATACGGCCTCTGTTCTCACACGGTCCTGTGGAGCCAGGCACCAATTACACAGTCACACAAAAAAGTGAGTAATTACACAATGGGATAAACACTATGTTAGGAAAGTTAAATAGTGTATTGTGCTCTATACAGTAGAGTGTATAATGGTACATAAGGGACAGCTTCCCAGCAGAAGTGGCATTTGAGCTGATCTGTGAGGATGGGTACTAATGAGCTAGATGACCAAGAGGGAGAGAAATCTCTAGGTAGAGGAAACAGCAAATGCAAAAACCCTGGGGCAGGATAGGCATGCCACCTTCACGGAACGAGGTCCAGGGTGGGCAGCTCACAGAGACAGAGGAATGAGGGCAAACGCGTCTGGAGAGACCTTGCAGGCCTGCTGTCCATCACTGGAAACTAGGATTTCTCCGGAAAGCAATAAGAAGCCATTGAATCAATCAATCAGTTAATTAGCTATTGAGTGTTTCAGGATTTTTCTGGGATATCATCATACCACAAACATCTACATAATATATAGTGTATAATGCAATCTGCTAGACTACTAAATAAATGCTTTCTGTATCTAATTCATAATCCAATAGCCCTTGTGAGTTAAGAGCTGCCAGAGAGGCCTAAACGTTTTTATCCACAAACGCGGTGCAGACTTTCAGAATCAAACAGGCATGATGTTACATGTGCTATGCTGCTCAACACATGAGTTCAGTAGAGACGGAAAACCTTTGCATGATACTAAGACCCCTGCTTCTCATATATATTATTATAAAAGTCAGACACTTTGGGGTATAAACCAAATGTTGACTTCAAAAGTTCTCAAGTTAGCTACATCTGTACCGCTCCACACGAGCAACCTGGACGTTCACATAGTGAGAATTAAGTGTTTCTCACTCAGTATAAACTGTGAAATGCATTTGAAAATAGAGTTTTCTATTAAAATTAGTGGGGTTTTTTCATACTTGGTTAGCAACTGCCATCTTGTTACACAGGCACTTTATTTACCGCGTGAAGATTACTGAGCTGGGCTGGTGCTCTGATGCGCCCGAGCTGTCACAGGCTCAGAGAGGCACTTCGGGGGCGGACAGTCCCTCGGGACTCCCAGGGCCAGGATGAGACGGTGTAAGACCAGAGCGCAGGCGATCGGAAGACCTCCCTGATGTCAGCTTTGGGAAAGGAGGAGGCAGTCTAAGTCAGGTTTCCCAAAGCAAGGAATGTCATTACAAGTCTGTAACTTCACAAGGCTTTTCACCTCCCACTGCATTCGCCACCGTTGGCAAACGTTTTCAGCATTTCCAAGCTCAGGGGGCAGTACCTCACCACATCTCTGGAATTCACTTCATTTGTCTTAAGTTCACGTCGTGAGTGGCATGCCACTTTTTAAATTAACAGGAATTTATTGTAAATGTTTTCCATTTTAAGAATGTTTAGATACCTTTAAGAAGTGCCCTCGGCTTTGTGCCAAGGTGCTCACACTCTTTATGCTGGTCAGACTGAGGACCCTGGAGTAAATATACAAAACTTAGCAAGAGATGGAGGAGAAAAAAAATCTGGGTTAACTATCCAGGGTCACCTGTTTTCAGGATCATGAATATACGAGTTCCTATGAAAAGTAGTACATGTCAGTAAAAAAAAAGAACAGTTTATAGAATCGGTTCTGTACCAGCTTATTAATAAATGTTTGCTTAATTTTGAAAAATATATGTCATCATGTAATGAATTCCGAATTTCTGAACTAGCAGCTCACCCATGTCCCTTATTTTTTCCTGTGCGCCTTTCAGCCATGTGATGACTTTTCCTCTTCCTCTCAGAGTACGGTTTGGGGAAAGGAAAGCAGCAAAGTGGGAACAAATCCCTCTGGTGACTTATTAGCAGCTCTGTGGCAACTCGGTCATATAGGAACTGAAACTCTCCATCCAGTGAGACTTCTGCTTCCTCAAGAACCAGCTGTGATGCTCTCCCCAGCCACCGTCAGTGTGTCTCATCGAGACCTTGACCCGCATCGCCTTGGGGTTTAGAGAGGAAAACACAGCCCAAGAAATGTTAACAGCTCAGCTCCCACGGCTCCATCATCTGCACAACACTATCCAACACAAGAGGTTGTGTGTGTCACAGAAACACACCAACTCTGAGTCGTGGAAGCCGGGTCCGCAACTCTGCCCCTGCTGGGAACTGGACTCACGATCTTCAACAGTGAGAATCCAGGGCAGATTTCCTCCACCTTCCACAGCTCTCCTGCCAAGGCTGAGACATCCTGTCATCCCTGCTGTTTCACAAGCACTGTTTCCATCCCTGTCATTGGGACTCTAGTCATGGCTTGTGAACATTCAGACATCTCTTTACTCGCTTCCAACACAAAGGCTGCTACACTTAAGTTTCCTTTGAAGCAGAAAAAAATCAAAATTTATTTGTATCTTCTTAGTGACTCGAATAGTGCTGGACACAACAAATGTTTGCCGCTGAACTGGATGGCCATGAGTTTCTTATCTCTGTTGTATTTAAACAAGCTCTTCTTTTTTTTCCTCTAGATATCTCTGAGCACCCCTTCAGGACTTCTTCTCCTATAGATTGAGTTCTGGTTGTGACTGCCTCGGTTCTAGGCTGTCTTAAATGAGTGGGAAATTTGGCACTGACGTTGAGATACCAAATTCCTCTCACTCACGTAACAAGATGGGACCTTAAATGAACCTGGCTCTGATTCTCTCATCCCACAGCAGAGAAAGTGCTGCAAACAGCCACAACAGTCTTTCTTATCCCATATGTTTTCCACCCCTTATCAAAGAGCAGACTCTTAATTTTACAAGGTCTCTCCCCTGGAAGCTAGCAGGCCTCTGTGATCACTGAATCACAGAGCGCTGGTAAACTGGAGTACTGCGATTTCCAAGCTCGTTTCCGAGAGGCGGTGCAGCTCGCACCCTGCCCTCTCTCGGACCCGTGCTCTTAGAATCACCAGGGTTGTGACAGCAAAAGGCAACGGGAAAAGGGCTTCGCGGGAACCAACTGGATGGCTCGTCTTGCTTTCCAATTGATTCAAAACTCAAAGTTTACATGCATTCAAACACCTCCCATCTTAAAACCTTTATGATGATAAAAAATAAAAATTTTAAATAAAAACGAATAAACCAACCTGACTACAGATTGACTTTCGAATAGAGCCTTTGGCACGCGAAAGCCTGTCCTGCCTTACTTCCTCCTATATGGAGGCTTAAAGTAGTCAAGTTTTCTACCTTTACAAGTCTCCATATTTTTGAACTCTATTTTTATTTCTATTTATGAACAAGTCCACGTCTGAGTTCCACTCTTATTTTTTAAAACTTTTTCATCATAGCCAGCAATAACATTACATACTACCCGGTTTTCCAGCCCCTTCCCAGAGAGACAGGCTACACAGGCATGCGGCCCGCCTTCCAAGTCACCGCACGCAGTGGTTTTCCAAACATTTGCCACTGCCTAACAGGTCACCCCTTTTCCAGTCCCTGATGTTTCCTTGATGCCCAGTTCCTGCCAAATTCTACCCAACCACTAATCCAGCTTCACATCTTCTAGGCTTTGTTAAGGTAGAACATCACTTATAGTGTATATATATATATATATATATGCTACAGACAAATAAACTCAGTGGCTTAACCAGTGGTGTCCTGGTGAAATGACCCCCACATAAAAGCCCTGGCTTACAGCATTGCCACTTTCTGTATTGTAAATGTTCCCCTCACAGATTTCAAGCTAGCAATTTGGTATTATCTAGCTTGCAAAATTCCTTAAAAGGTGACAATCCGCTCCTGCCAGCCAGTGTAAGCCAGAGACAGTACGCGAGTGGGCTTCACCCAGTGTGCAAAACCCGATCAGCTGGGGCAGAGCATGAGGAGGGAGCCTGCTCCATGGGGACCCGGGTAACAAACAGCCTGCCGTGCTCAGCACATGGTTTCCAAGGTCGCCTTGACACCAGTATCCGGCCAGCACACCGGAGGAAGGAGAATAAGAGGCTCCCAAGGCAGGATTTTATAGGTGAGGGGCTGGAAGGGACGTACATTCTTCCAGTCCCAGATTCAGTTCATGGTTATACGTCACTGCAAGGGAGTCTGGGGGACGCTGTCAAGCTGTTCTGGTGGAAGAGAAAACAGGCTTGGTGACCATGTAGACAGACCCTGCCGCATTTCCCTAGAGCCAAGCGCCAGTCTACCTTGGCAACAGTCACTCAACAATTCAGTTTCGTTAGCCACAGAGAAGGAAATCACGGTCACCTTGATGTGAAGTATGAGCTAACGTTGCAGGAATTATGCAACATTTATCACTGCAAGAACTGAGCAAATATCTCTACTTGGCATTGGAAGTGTACAATATACCCTGCGTGGCAAAGGCTCTATCAGATTCATGATAAAGGTCCCTTGTCCAAGTTACAGTAACAGAAGCATTAGCTTTCTCCTCTGACCATGCAGACCTGGACAGCTGGAATGACAGGGAAAACCCTGAACGCAAGGCAGGGAAGTGTCCTCACGGGCCCAGCTCTGAGACAGGCTTTCAGGGCTCTGGGATTCCTACCCAGCTTTGTCACTGTCAGCTCTCTGATTCAAGTCCTTCACGTGAAATTAGAATAATTATACCTAATTCACAGAGTAGTGATGATTAATTTAAATAATTATTACTAAACACCGGCATGTAATAGGTACCCCAAAATTGTTATTTCCTCCTCCCCCTCTACCTAATGGGGGCACACTTGGCGGCAGTCTAGCAGCAAAGTCAAGGGCTGGTCCCCTTTATAGCACCTCCACCCCTGCCACGATCCACCAGGTGCTCTGCAGTTCCCTCTCTGTCCCCGGGAAAGCCTCTGCAGCCTTTCTGTCTGGGCCATGCCTGGCTCTCTGCTGACCTGATCAATGTGTTTAGTAATTCTTCAACATTTGATGACCTTATCACTGCCACAGTGACTGGGGAGAGGGAGTCAGAGATGCGAATACCCTGCATTACCCGGGAAATCCCACACAGCGATCACCCTGCTGGAATGTCGGTAGTACCTCCCCCTCTAAGGATGTTTCAGTAGCAGGAATTTCAAAACGCCTTGCGGTGGAGACACAGAAAGAAGGGACTTCTCTGAGACACCACCCAGCGACCACTCCTCTGGCCCTATATAGTCTTCGACTGACCCATCTCCCCGAACTGGCTATGTAAGAGGGAAGGCCTTGTGCCTTGTCTTCCCCCAGTAACCGGATCATTTCCCGCCCCATCCCTGCCCCCAGAGTACCCTACCCACTCTTGCTATGTGTCTGACCTCATGGCCTAACTACATATAATAAACTCTGTGGGGCTCAACCCACAGGGTTAGGGCCATTTCTCCCCACTTACAATGGTGATGATTGACCTGGGAAGCAATAAATTAAGTCTGGGTATAGATAAACAACGGGCGAACTTGCACAACCAAATTCCTCATTAGGGTCTGGTCAGAGTTAAAACTAATGACAAGTTGTGTCAAAATAATGACACACAGAAACCCCTGGCTGGAGTGTGTTTAGCTCAAAGACCATCACGTCTAAGCAGAAAGCAGGCTTCCCATGCATTTGGATGTCATGAAATGATGGAGTTAATGCTGCCCAATTTGGAAAACTGTGAGCCAATGCATATTTATATTTCTGCTTAAAAAGTAGAGTGTTAAAAGTCTTTTCCCCTCAAGAGACGTTGAGTTGATCAAAGATACAGGATTGGCCTAATTCTCTTCAAACGTAGAACATCTTTAAAAAGTTTTAACAGGAAACGTGTCTATGATGAAATAAAATTGAAACTCTCAGGATGCTTGCAATTCAAGATTTGTATCTTTTTGATGGGGCTGATCTCAAAGCATTTTATTACCAGGCCAAGTCCTTTTTTGCATGGCATGGGTGCTACACCCAGGACCCAGTACATCACAGGCTTGCCTTTCAAAGTATTTAACTTACAGAATAAAACTCCTCCAGCACTGATCTAAAGAGCACAGAAGGTTCTCAAGTGCAGCAGTCTGCCTCAGATCCTGCGTGTCCCAGGCACCAGGCACCCGGCCCAACCAAGGAAGTTGCTTCAGAACAAGCAGGTTCGTCTCTGGGTCTGAATTTAACTTTCACTCCTCAGACAGAGCTTGTTTAAATATTTTGTGCTTCAGATCCAGTTTGGGGCCCCCTTGTTCTTGGGGGGCTCTCTAAACCTCGTGTTTCTTGTCTGAGGACCCACAGAGGACCCCTCTGATTAGAATGGAGGAAGCAGGTGAAGTCGCTCATTAGCATTGTCCCATGACATCTCCCCTGCCTGTCCGCCAGGACATTCGAATCATCAGAACTGATCTCACTTCCCCAGCTGATGTGATTACCTGAACTGAGTGTATCAGGAGGCCTAGACAAGATGCACGGGGTGGCTGTGAACTAAAACTCCTTATTCCTTAAGATTAGAAGATATAGGCTAATCCTGCTTCCCAGGCCTGAGGCATCAAATTTCTCTCGTCGAGGACTTCCTTCAAACTGGAAGGCAACTGCCATTAACAACCTCCTTAAAAATATACTCTTTCCAAGTGGGGCCCTACTGTCCATAAGGAAGACACAGTCATCTCCCTGCTGCCCGGAGTCTAGACAGCATCTTGGGGGGGTGGGATATCCCTGCTCATATTTTAGTGGTCCTGTCCCAATGCAAGTTGCCCCCAGGGTGATGCCCAGAAAATGGGTCTTCCCACACCGATGACCCAATTGTGAGGAGCGCCGTCCGACCCTTATCTCCAAGGGTCCTCACGACCCTCTAGGAGGTCCATACCATGTCCCCCATTTTCCACGGAGGAAAACTGGTCCAGCTTCCAGAAGCAGCCCAGGCTCCAAGGGGGAGGAGAACAGAACAAGACTGGAACCCACGTTGTCTGCTTCCGAGACCGCCTGACAGCTGGCTGCCCAGGGCGCCTTCCCTTCCCGGCAGCCCCGCAGAGCCCCCGAGGAGCCGGCGTCCTGTTTACCCAGCGGAGATGGCGCGTTCACTACAGAAGCCAGCAAGCATTAACTTGCAACTAATGTGGGCCTCGTCAGCTTTGTATGTGAGTTTTTTTACTCAGACCAATCTAAATAAGACACCAGTGGGCATTTATTTTAATTCAGCCTCCGGCCCACAACTGGACAGCACGCTGCTGTGGGTCGTCAGCAGGTCGGCTAGTGGGTGGGGACCGCGGGCATCCTCCATCCACCAACCCTGCTTTAGCACAGTCAGCCTACAGATGTGCCTTTCAATTACAGGAATTGAAATATGACATATTACACCCCCAGGTCCGCACAATCAAAGAGAACCAACCCTTACATTCTGCCGAAAACGGCTCACCTACGTCCTGAATTGTTTAGATAATCGAGAGCAAACCGAAGCTGCTCGTCAGAGTCACCGGGTGCGTGTGAGTTTCTGGGCTCTTGTAAGCCCCACACTTCTAAGTCACTCTTTTGTGTACTTCATATGTTTGCGTACATGTTTACCTTTCCTGGCGTATGGGAATTTTTGGATTTTTACAGGCTCAGTCGTTTCTGTGGGTACTTCCTGTCTTAAATGAAATGGTTATTTCACAGACCACAATTTCAACCACAATGAGAGTCATCACTAAAGACAGGAGTGCGCCTCCTTGAAAGCCAGCTGTCAGTCCGCCCTTCTGCCAGGGGCGCCAATGTGTGCACGACTGTAGGGTGCCCAAAGAGAGGCTCCCCCGGGACAGCCTGGGTCATTCACTTCATTTCATTCCTCTTGCCACCAAGTCGCGATGTCCTCCTTTCCCCGCTACTGAATCATGTTCTTGTCTGGGCCCCTGACCCCATCTGCACCGCTGCAGAGGAGAAATATAATAAGCTGACAGTGAACGGACCTGTTCTTCCTTCTGTGTGGAATTAACAATGGAATGTGTTAAATAATACTCTCTGAGTCTTTTCATTGTAACGTTTTCCTGCATCTCATCACTTTTCCTTCTGCCCTGTGCGCTGCATGGGCAGCTGGGAGCCGTGGCACAGCGCCCGATGAGGTGGGTTTCACGTGTTTGGCTGCCTGGTGATTGTGCGACATAGTCCCTCGCTCTGTAGTGCAAATGGGCTGTGCTGCATGTGGGGCTCAGCCGACGGTCCACAATTTCCACCGTTGCTCTTGTAGGCAAGCCAGCCTCCCTTGTTACCCTTGCAGCCAAGGTGAAAAGGCCAGGGAGCAGAGAGCTGGGGGAACCGAGCGGAAGGCAGCCCAGGGCTGCAGTCGGCCGGCCACTGGCGCTCTCCCCCAGCCGGGGGCCAGTCTCATCCTCATTGATCGTCTGGGTCACCCACGTGAATTCATTTTATTGCCGGAGGAAAAAAGCGTGCATGTTGATGACTGTGTGACTGTGTCATGAGGACTGTCTGCAGCCGGGCGGGCTGCCTGGGTGCTGGACACTAAGCTTCTGCACAGAGAGGGACACGGGGTGAGGCCTGGTAGCTCGGGAGGCAGTGCTGTCTGGTTCACCCCTGGGGGCCGTGGAGGGAGGGAGCTCTGAAGACAGCAAGGGGTTAGGGAAGCCACAGTTGCATTTACGCTTCTTGGCAGCTTGAAAGCAGGAGGCCAGGGCGTTGGCTCGACTCCCGGGTTCTGGAAGAAGGGGAATCGGTGTCAGCCGAAGGGTGAGAGGGTCCAGGTCTCCGCCCTTCTCCCGTCCAGGACGAGGCAGCCGCCGAGAGGTGAATGAAGCAGAGAGACCTCAGAGCCTCAAGGAAGAGCATGGCCCAGACGGGCCTCATTCATCAAGTGGCCCCTTCTGCTGGCCCAAGGAAGTGTCACAGAAAACTGGGAAGACACAGTGACATTGCCCCCGGGGCTTCTAACACCTGCTTCCTACAGATCAATATTTCTAAAACTTAGCTGATTTCTAAGTACAGACTGGAGACAGGTCATGCCCAAACACGGTTTTACTCCGTTATGAGTCTTTAATGCCTACCCATAGCTAATGTTTATTGGTATGCATACTAAACATCAAATTAAGCTAAACCCATTCCGCAGGCAAAACCCCTATGACCTGGGGCAGGGGCCCGGACCCAGGCCCCTCTCATGACAAGTCCTATAATGAGGATGGCCCGTGCTTGGCGTGAAGTCACCGTCCTCTCCACCTCCCCAAAGGGCAGGTAAGGAGGCCCGTGAATTAGCCTTGAGGCTCTTCCCCGCTGTGCAGGGTGGAGTCAGGACTGGCCTCACATCCTCTCCTGCCTCTGGGCTGCGCGTCTGTGTGATTCTGATATGTAGCGTCATCTCACGGTGACGTTCACGTGTACTTCCTGGGCAAGTAGGGCAGCCACAAAATGCATCATCTAAACCAAAAGCGAAAGGGGTGTTTTTAAACTTTTAGCTAGTAAAGCACAGTGACCTGGGACTCTCACTGGCAAACGGGATATATGGTGCCCCTACTGCCGACTAGGAAGGTTAAGCACTTCTTAAGGTTACTGGCCATTTGGGTATCCTCTTTGAGAATCCTCCTATTCTTACTAATAATAGGAGTTCTTAGTCGAGTCTCCTTGCATTTTAATTAATACATGTACATTTTTATATTTTCACATATATATATATTTATAAGGATATATGTTTTTATGAAATAAATTAATGAAATGCCACTCATCTGTTTTATACTTTGGAGTCTGGCATAATACATTAGTAACACGCTTGAAAATCAGTGCTCTAGAAAGTTGCAGTTAAAATGTACTGTTTTAATCTAGATCACATGGTAAATTTATCAGTCCCTGGTGTGACATAGTAAGACCTTTACTCAGAGTCCATTTTCTCATTGAAAAGTCTTTTTTATAAACAAGTGGTGTACTTTATTTTTAGCTGTGATCTATTGCAATTGAAATGGGCAATTTTTTTCTATTGAAATCAGAGGAAATAACAATGAACACCCCTGAGCATTTTATCTTATTTGCCTCTTCTAGTATGATTTCCTTTGTTTAGAAATGAAACATTCCACATACAATTGAAAATTCCAACATGTCATACCCCAGGCCCATTCCATTCCTTCCGCTCCAGAGAAAACTTCTATACTGTATTGGTTTTTCATTTTCATGGGGCTTTCATAATACTACAACTTATATATAATAATGTTTTACAGTATATATAACATATATGTGTTTTAAATACATATTAACCATTCTGTAGTTTTTTTTCTAAATGATCTGTTTGTTTGAGATTTATCCATGTTGATACACATGGTCCTAATTAATTCATTTTAACCTAATAGGTCAGTAGCCGTCATGATATGACTACATCAAATTCATTCATTCTCCTGCTCACAGACATTGAAGCCACGCACCTCTTCTCTAAAAATAACACAGCAATAAGTGAGACTCCTTGTTCACGCCTGAACTGTTTCCCTAAGGGACATATCGAGATGTAGAATAGCTGTGTCGTAGGGAACGCTCAGATAAAATTTACAAGATGGGCCAAAGTCCTCTCCAAAACCTTCTCCCTAATGTGGGACGTTCTTCTCAACATCCGTGGGGTCTACGAGGGCCCCACCCGCTCCTCGGCGCTTGGCATCGTTCATTTTGCCAACGGAATGGGCGCCAGTGGGTTCTCACTCTTCACTTGTATCGCCCAAATCACCGGGTGGCTTGAGCATCTTTCATGAGCTCATTGTCCATCTTAACCCCTCATCGTAGAATTACCTTCCTGTTTCTTCTGCACGTTTTCTGTGGGGCTGCTCGCCTTTCCCACGTCAATCAGCACGTGCGCTTTTAAGTCTGTCTTTAGACGGATGCTCTCTTGGCTCGCATGCTATTTATACTTGTTTTACCTTGAATTCAACTCTTTGCTTTCCATCTTCAACCTGAATCTCAGCAAGATTAGGTGAAATAGTAAGGGCTTGGCAAAGGGCACACTCACAGCCGAAACATGCTCGGACCCGCTGGGATTCGAGACCGAAGCCCCACAGCGACGGGCAGGGGACATTCGCCCAGACTGCGGCCTCCGCTCTCCTCTCTGCGAAGCAGGGGGACACCAGGGATCCCGGGTGAGTATTCCTGGTTCCTCTCTGGCTCTCCGACCGAAGTCTCAGCACTCTGCACACCCACCGGCCTTGGAAACTAAACCAAAGTCACCAACTCCCTGCCTCCTGGCTTCCCCCATCAGACAGCAGCACTGGGTCCAGGCCTTCGCTCAGCCCTGGAGAGAAGGTCTGGGGGGCCCCACGCAGCAGGGGTCGGGTGGGGCGCCGCAGGGAAACCAGCCGAGTAGGTTCTGGGGCTCCCTGCCGCTCGGCTCCCGGCTCTGAGATCGAGGAGCTGCCAAGAGCGGCCAGTCCTTCTCAAATGTCCTCAGTTATTCATCCCCTGAGCAAAACTTAGTAAGTTATTTTCACAAAATTATTCTGGTTTTCACAAGCCTATCCCACAGTGCTCAACATTCCCTAATCTCTCTGGACTCCAACAATCTTTTTTCAAGAAAGTCCTTGTGAGGTAAATATACACCTCACAGTACACCTGTGACGCACTTCCAAGAATTTCCCACATTCCCTCCAAACCCTCGAGAGCTCCCTGCAGTGTCCCAAAGTCGCCTCCTGCCCCACTGACCCCGTCGCGTGGAAACCCAGAAGGCACATGAGCACAGCAGCCGCCCTGGGGAAGCAGGAGGTGGTGTGGGACGTGGTCTCTGCGAGGCTCCCTCCCTGAGCCCCAAACTAGTCATGACCCCAAGCCTGAAAACAGGGGTGATGGGGCCTGAGCCTGTGTGATCACTGGGAGATTAGGTGAGGTAGTAAGTGCCTGGCGTGAGGCTAATGCAGACAAGGTTCTCAGAGAACGGTGTCATTCTCATCCCACCCCCAGGGAAACTGCTTTGCCCACATAGTGGAATGGGAGATGGGACAATTCGTACGCAGTTACCTGTCTGTGATGGGGACACCACATAGCCGGCCCACATTAAACACTTCCTGTGTGCCAGTCACTCTTGCAAGAACTTTGCATTAGCAGTTATTGTGTACCACCTTATAGACAATGTCGCGGAGGCAAACAGGCAAACCCGGCTCAAAAGGGCAAAGAAGGGCCAAGTTCAAGTAGATGGGGTGCAGCTGCCAAAATAAACAGAACTACACGCAGAAGGGAGAAAAGGCATAAATGCATCAGGGATAGAGGTTCATCTGAGCACAGAGGAGTTGGGTGAGGAGTGGCCCAAATGGTATGCGACTTAATAGAAGACTTAGATTTTGGGGTTAAAAACCAAGCATTGCAGCAATATGGGGTGATGTGAAGAGGCAGCTGGCGCTGGGAACACAGGAGTGCATGTAGGTAGCACCCGATCAGAGCATGAGTAATGGACCAAGAGTCCATCTTTGAGTCATTCTGGGTTAAATTTACTGTAAGACAAGGGATGACCTTTACCATATCTACACTAAGAAAAGTGCAATTTTTTCAGTCCTATTAAGGTTTTTACACTGTAATCAATTTTGAAAAACGTGGAGGAGACTCATAAATATTGGCAAAGGATCTCTAGAACCTGTACTCCTGAACTTCAAAGGTGGCTTCACAGGTTTCGATTTCTTCCTAAAAATGAACTACTCATATTATTTAATGTGGTTTTTTTTCTCCGTACGGTATGAATGCTGACCTGAAGTCAAACCCCATGCCTTTTCTTACTTACACCCCTAGCAAGGATGAGTATCACATGGGGACCACAGCTGTATCACCGATAGCAGAGCCGAGCAGACCCAGGGGGCTGGGTGGACACTGGCCCTGCGGGTGGGATGCACGGCCATCTCCTGCCCCAGTGTCCAAAGGGCCAGGCCGCAAACAGCGGGGTGGTCCCACAGAGCTGTCAATGCAGGGCAGCCTCCCAGGGAGGCCAAATGGAGTCTGGGTGCCCCAGGAGGAGACCGCAGAGCTCCAGGGCAGCCACAGACGGTAGCGCTTGGCAGGCAAGGCGGGCACTGAGCGTAAGGAAGGGCTGTCCTCCCTCCAGGCAGTGAGTGATGCCTGAGAGCCAAGCCCCGGATGGGACTACAGTCCCATCTCAGCAAGGAGATCAGGGATCTCGGGAAGTATCAGCGTCTTCGCGCCTCAGTTTATCTACTTATAAATGGGGGTATTGATGTTATCTACCTTATAAAGTGTCTAGAAAGATTAAGTGGGTGATATATGTAAAGTACTTAGACTGGGCCTAGCACACAGTGAGTCCTTAATATATGAAAGTCTTTATTATTGTTATTAACCAGGGCTTCTGTCCCATCTGCGGTGAGTGGGAGGCTTCAGGCATCGGAAAGTAAACCAGCAGGAACAGGACAGAGCTTAGTGTCGGCGGGACTAAGGCTCTAACTGACTTTCATCAGAAGTCAGGCAGCAGCATGGGAACAAGACAGACTGGAAATGCGGTTTTCAGAGCCGGGACACAAAGTCTAAGCCAGACTCAAAGCCAAGACCAGCAGACACAGTGACTTGACACAGAGTCTCAGAATCTGGGGTGGAGTTCGTTCACGCCCCTGTCTAGGGTCGGGTTCAGTCGTAAAGCCCAGGACGGGGCAGAGCTGGCAGGGCTGGTGGGCAGCTGGAGAAGGCGGTAGAGGGCAGGGACCAAAGCAGGCCGAGCTCTGGGGTCCTGAACGGGGCTGGTCCGCTCGCCGACCTGCTGTTTTCTCCTCTGCCCATTTCACTCACTCTGCAGCTGGATTTGATTAGCCACAGTGGATAGAACAATAGATGTAGCGCAAGACTTCAGATCAAGTTTTACAGTAATGAAGTAACCATGAAAATGTGGTTGTCCCAGTTCTCTGCTCTCCAAAAAAAGTTATGTCTTCCAGACATGATACATTCATGAGTGGACACCAGAAGTTGCTTTTAAAGTGCGTATTTACTTGATTCTGTGCCCACAGGAATGCCTGCAATTAGCTTAAAGTGAAAAGCTTTGAGGAGTTCCAAGGACATAGCATTACTCTTAGAAGGGCCTGTGTCTTAAATAGAGTGGGTTTGTAAACAGCCCCGGGCAAATGCCTCAGTGCTCCAGAATCACAAGACTTCCCTTATGAAGTGTCAGCCTGGTTGGGTCAAGTCCTCAGGACAGACATAATTATCTCTAGCATGATGCTGTTTCATACCAATACCATATATAGCTTTGGGTGTAGACTTAGGAGGGAGCGTGTAACTGGTCTGGAGCCCAGGAAGAATGTGGGATCACAAAGGCCGCTCCCATACACCTTTTCATTTTGTTTTACAATTCCCCAGAACAAATACATAATGGTTTTCTGGCTGTCTAGCAAGAAGCCTGGTGCCTCCTAAGCTATCCTGGCACAGCTCTGAAAATTTTTAAGATGCGCTGAAGTCAGGGAAAAACTGATCTGGGTAATTAAAAGACACATAAACAAAAGATCACTTAACCAAGATGACTTGAAACCCTTTAGTAAAATCACTGTAAACCGTGCTTTGGGGAGAACAAAACAATAAAATATTATAGCAAGCAAACACATCATTGCATTCAGTGTAATCTCAGAGCCATGGACTCCCAATTCTGCCTCTATAATTTTCTATGTTCTTTATTCTTTTAGCATGACAAAACTTGGAGAAGCCAGTCTTGGAGACAGTGACCCCTGTTACAGGGCAGAGGCAGAGATAACAGTGCCACAAGTCAAGATGAGACCTCTAGGAGATTCAGGAAGGGCCCCCTCTTCGTTGTGCACCATGATACATACAAACACACACAGTCCCATAATTCCCCACCTTTCTCCAGAGCTCAGGGTATCAGTTTGGCTAACGGGGCTAAATTCTTGAGCAGGAATGCAGGGTGTGCTCTCTGTGGAACAGAGAGGAATCCTGTGGCAGAGAGAGAGAATAAGGAAGCTGCACTCGTGTGCTGTTCAGTCAAGGGGAGGATCCACAAAACCTCCCGTCCCAACCCCGTGAGAGCCCCACACGGTCCACGGCCCTGAAGAAAACAGCCTGCGGATCTAACATTGCCCAGGGTCCCCACTGGCTTTCAATCCACCTTTAGAGGGACTAAAGCCAGCCCTACATTTAGACAGGTGAGGCCAAGGTGGATCTCGCTTGGGTCCGATAGGAAGACTTTTCCCAAATCATAAAGATCCTCTGCGAAGTCAGGTAGGGAAAACCCCAGTAACAGAAATGTGAGTTGGGTTTGGGAGGCTTTTGAGGGGACAGTAAAGATAACACTTGCTGAGACTCTATAAGCCACAGACTGTGCTGGTCCCTTCAGAGGCTATATTATTTAATGGCTACATGATTCAATAATTATGTTACTTAGCTCTGAAGGAGGGACAGATGCCTGCATTCCATTAGAAAATACAGAAAAGTACAGACCTCCTCGAGGGTAGGCTCGCCCCATGCCTTAGGCAGGAAATCCAACCCAGAAACATTTTGGCAGTTGAATCACATGCCAAGTGGGGTATGAGTATTCTCCGTCTTTCTTTTTGTGGGGTCAGAACTAAATACCGAAGCCAGAGCATGCTCAAGATCAAGGAATTCCTACTACAATCAAATTAAAAGAACCAGGCTTCCTAGATGTAATTACAACAACTCCTTACATTTGCTTTTACCGAAGGGACCAAGACATTCCCCCACTCCTCCCAGAGCTAAAAGCTCAATGGAACGTCACAGACAAGCAAGGAGGAGCTCACAGTGCTTTGCAGCAGAGGACAGAGAGGCTGTGGGAGGAACCCTGGAGGGTGTACACCCTACCTTCCCAAGGGCTCCCCATGAACTTCCCAAGAACCCTCTGGGCTGGTGTCATTGTCCAACTTACAGAGGAGGAAACCAAGAATTGGAAAAATTAAGTGACTTGCCCAAGTCAAACATATATTCAGACGGGGAGTCTTTATCCCATTACACCATATAGCCTCTAGACATGACATTTTTACCCCTAAAGCAATCATTCATTGAACATGACACAGATTACTGGAAAGGGCAGATGTGGTTTTCAAAGGTCCCTTTCTTAATCTCAGGGACTAGTTTTAGAACTTAAGGAATTTGATTCAATATTTTTAAGTCTCTGTTTTGGTCTTACCTTTTAACCCCACAAAACTATGAATCTGGCTCAAATTCACTTAGAGAAGCCACTGGGGATTCTGCCTCCTTATCTGAAGATCTTTTCTACTAGTAAAAACTGCAGTTGGCCCTTAACATTCACAAAGGCTAACATCAGGAGAAACTTTGAGTCCACACATGCGCAAGTCACTCAGCAGCATATGATTTTTCTCTCAAAATGTCATCTTTCACCCACTCCTTCATTTAAGAAACATGCTATTGAAAACCTGCTATAGAAGCCAGGCAGTAAAACACAAATAAACCATTTAAGTGACCCCTTTAGAGCAATAAACAACATAGCTGGGTTGGGATTAGATACCAAGGGGTCAGCTAGGCTCATTCACCAGTAACATGACTCACCTCGGTATATCAGCATTGTTACACATGCATTCAAATCCCTGCTCCAGAAAAACTGTAAAAACTACATGTCAGGGACTTTAGGTCATTGGTGTAGAATTGAAACTATCAGCCTTAAATCTATAAATGTCAGGTTCCTGTACCTGCTGCCGGAGTCTTGGATTCTAGCCCCGTCCGCCAATCTCTTGAACTCGCCACACCTCCATTTAGTCATCAGAAAGACCAGAGTTGAGGCAGGTCATCTCTATGATCTCTCAGCTCCAAGTGCTGGTTCTGTTGCCTAGGGCACCCTTGGAGGTGTGAGTTTTGTTCTAAGGGCCGTCTTAGTCTGACTGGGCTTCTGCTGCAAAGCACCAGAGACTGGGGGGCTTATAAACAACAGAAATTTATTCCTCACTGTTCTGGAGTCCAGAAAGTCCAAGGCCAAGGTACTCTGTTCTTCCATCTATAGAAATTCAGACATGATTTTAAAGTACCCTGGCCTTTGGACCACATTGCAATCATATTTCTTTCTCATTGCTTATTACTGCTTCTAAGTGTGTGTGTGAAATCTGATTCTCAGTGATCATTTTCCAAAGTAGTCCCACAGTTCCTGTCGCAGGTTTGCCACTAAACATTCCACTACACCTTCCTCAGGGCCACCACGAATGGTTAATATTCAATGGCTGCCACAACATATCACAGCCCCGCAGTGCAGGGCCAGCCTTCCAGTGTCACGTGCTCAAGAGACAGTATGTTCCATGCAGCAGGACGGCCAGCTACAAACGCAGTGACCCCACCCACAGTTTAGCTTAAAGCCCTGGTCACACACCCGGCTGCCTGCAAACAGGGTGCAGCCACTTACACAGAAGTGGGCTTTACATTTTTCTGACTTGGCTGCCAGCACTTAAAAACTGGGATATATAAAGTTTTAAAATCTGGCATGCTTGCTTCATTTGATTTCCAAAACCTGGTAATAACAAGGTCCCTGTATCTGCATGGTATTGAAGGACTGGAGTCGGGGAGCCCTTTACTAGGCCCCCCCCACTCCCCACTTCATTCATTTACAATATTGCTCTGAGGGACATTAAGTTTTCAACCTATGTTAAATACTCTTAGGAAGAAATATGAATGTGATGGCCTCAATTAACTCGGTGGATCGCTTCCCTCACATGAGAAAGCAGAGCCCAGAATGGACCACGCAGGAAGACAAGGTGCCACCCCAGGTGCCACTCCACCAGGACAATTCTGCTGTATCCCCACCACTCACGCGTTCACCTATTTCCTGGGAAAACTGAGATAGTGTAAGGGTGTCCATAGCGTCTCCTCCATGTGCAGCTGGTAGTATTTCAATCTGAATTTCCCACCTTTGGAGTCTGAATTAGAGGTGCGAGCTTTCATGCCTAGGAAAACCTAAAAATGATGCTGTTTACTCAACCATATGAAAACAGTCAAAGGTCAGCTGAGCACACCATATTAACATAAAGACTCTAATTTTTCTACAAATAGAAAAATGACTCTTGGACTATCACTGAATAATCCTTTTCTGACACTAACTTGGACACGAAAACAATAGATGGCTGAATGTATTCTTTTTGAGAACACATTTGAGTAGAGACTTTTAAATATAAAGCCACCTTCAAGTCAAAAATGGATTATGCATAAAATATTCATTCCACATTCTGAAACATATTATAAATGCAAAGGGGAATATTTTTAAGAAACTGTATTCCAGATATTCCCTTTTAGACTCAGATACACTATTTTTTCAGATCTCATTTAATCATTGGAGAACTAAAATGTGAGTTTCTAAAGGTAAAAATATTAAAGTGTAATTTTTGCTATCATGTAAAATACGTTTGTTTTAAGCTCTAAAACTTAAGCTCTAAAAATTGTACTGTACTTTACAATGGACTGATAATCAAAACAATTTAACAGCAAATACTGTAATTAAAGTAACAGGAGATGATCCCATCTCAAAATCGTACTGTTTTCTTCATGTCGCTTGCTCGGCTTATCTGCTTATTCCAAATTTCCCCAGCTTCTTTGAATCATTAATGATACCTTCTATTTGTTATTCTTTCAAAGTGCAGCATGTTCCAGAGTGAATGCCCAGGAAGACTTATTAAGCAGATAACTGGAACATGCTGCACTTTGAAAGAATAACAAATAGAAGGCATCATTAATGATTCAAAGAAGCTGGGGAAATTTGGAAGATGCTTCCTGGCTTTGAAGTATAATTGCAAAGACCTTGCAAAGTCATAACACTAGTTTTATGAGGACTACCAGGCAGTTAATTCTTACTCTTTTCCCCTAATTTAATTCAATCATTTATCTTACCTATTATAAGATTTATTTGATAATACTTTCAAAAAAGTAGCTTCCAGGACTGTGATTCTCAGGATTATGGATTTGTTAAAAACCTGTAGGCACGTGGTGTAGACCTTAGGGATTGTTAGAGCAGTTGACAGACTGAGACCCCGTGCCAGGTCTCCACCCGGTGCCTGCTGGTCCTGCCCTCCCAGCCTCAGCTGCCACTACGAGTACTGAACTTCCTGCTAGGGGTATTCACTACTGAATGAAGCTTTCAAACTCACAAAAATAATATTGCGGAACATACAGCTCAGAAACAATTGTTCCCTCTTCTCTAGTTCACCTGGATGGGAAGCGATCAAGGGCAATTCCAGGGAGGAGGAGACTTAATAGTGTTTGGGTGAGTTCATGGTATGAATTCCTTCCAGCTGCTCATTTATCCTTAGGAATATTCTGATTCTCTATCAATATTTTCTATACCTTGGAACAGATCTCTCTCTTCAAATCTCTGACCTGTCCATACATGGAGGTCTCTACGCGGTCGCTTGGGAGTGCCGACACTACAGATCCAGGGAAATCTCTGTTTCTCCTTCCGTCTTGCTGGCGCCAATAGAGATTCACAGAAAACCCCATCAGTTATACTTGACAACTCCAAAAACATATACAACCAGCCTAATAATTATGTTTCTGTGTTGTTTGTTTTTGTTTTTGTTTTGCCAAGGTGATGGGTCACATGAACAATGTGTAGATAGATCAGTCACATAGGGATTTCCTAACCCAGGATACAGGTGAGGTCTTCCTTCTTACAGGATAGAGTGAAAGAAGTTGATGAATTTGTGCCACTTCCAGTGACTGACTCACAAGAAACCATTTGGGGGGAGTTCGTGAGCATAAAAAAGATTAGGGAAAATTTAATAAAGAACAAGTTAAGACTTTTCCAAGATGCCTGAAAACAAATCAAGCTTTGCTTTACATCAGAAAACGTGGCAGCTGCTACTTTGTAATCTCTAAAGTATTTACTATAAACAGCATTCAAAGTTTATATTTTTTATGACCTCTCTTCTTTTTCCTCTGAAGCACTTTGTGTTTTTGGTAAATCTCTATAGCATCAACCAGCAGATTCTGTTACTAATGTGGCTGAAGTGCTGTGTGTAGGGCTTGCAGATGTGGAAAAGGTGGACTTCTAGGAAACCGAGATAACTTAGAAGACAGTGACCATGACGTCATTCCATTCGGTCACTCCGCTGAGGCACCTCCTCTCTTCTAGTTCCTAGTCCGACCTCACTTATTCTCATTTGGCTAGAGCTGTCTTTTCTGATACAATTCTATTTGCCCAAATCTGGACAATACACTGTGGCCTTGTTTCATAAAAACCCCTTAATTTGTATTTATATGCCCGTTTATTTGCACGTCAAACACCCATGCGCTATTGGCTTTGTTTACGCCCCACCATCGCCATTCTCACCTTTGCTGCCAAGGGAAGCAGCAGATCATCTCCCTAAATCTCTCCTAAACCCACACGAGGCAGGATAGCTTCCCTGAGGAGCCGGGCAGCCTATAAGATGACCAAGAAAAGATTTTCCCTCTAAAGTGTCATCAGAAAAGCCCAAACATGAAGTCCAGGGAAAGCTCTTTCTCATTAAATTCTCACCACATGGGTGAGAATTCCTAAGCACTGTGGTCTAGCCCTTTTGCACAGCAAAACTGTCTACAAGGAGAGGAAGCCCAGGGAAAAGCTGGCAATAAATGCTCAGGAATCTTCCTTGAGCCCTGGAACAGACCCAGAGTTGATTAGCTACTCTGGGCTTGAGCCAGCTGATGGTCACAGACCATGCAGGGGCTGACTGCAGCACGGGTGTGAGGGCTGTCCTGCTCACTGAGGCATTTGGGAGGACACTGCAGCCAAGAGGTAAATGCCACAAGACCTAGGCTGTGGCACTGGAGCTCTGGACAGTAGCTGGGAGCACCTGCTGGCATCTCAAAGCAGTGTATCAGTCCTGCAGGGTGTGAATATTCTGGTGAGTCAACCACGGCAGGAACACACAAGTTCGTTATAGTTGTCACAGATATTCCACATTAGCGTGGCAGCAGACCTGTTAGCCTGGTCTTTAGCTCTTCTGTTAACAGGGAAAGTAGTCCCCTTGTGCATTATGGTTATACAAGCCCACTCAACTTGCCAGAAAGATTTTAAAGAAAAAAAGCCAATGCAGAAAGCTGGTTGGTTTTTGATAGCTGCTGTCTAAAGCATCAACAAAGCCTGTGTTATAAAAAAAGATGATGTTCAAATGCACTTTTGGAATTTGGAAATCTAAAGAGGGGACACGTCCTACAATTTAAAAGAATCCATGGAAACCTTTTCGCTCAGGTTCACGCAATAGCAATCAGAGCCTGCGATGCAACGCTGGAATGCAAATTCATTCCAAATATGGCCATCGTGATTTAAAAATAAAGATAGAAACCGTACGCTAGAATACTAAAATAAAAGAGCAGCTCCTGCCTCCAACAGAAACACAGAGGGACAGTTTGTGGAAGTCAAGCTTCACCTGCATGATGACCTGATGGTGGCTGGAAGGACACACAGGAGTCAGCCAGTGCAGCCCCCGTTCTCCACCCTTCACCTTCGACCTTAGCGAAAAAGGAAGCTGAGGCAGAAAGAGACAAGGGGGCTGACCCACTGTCACACAGCCAGTTGGTGGCGAAGCAAGAACCGGGCCCAGGTCAGCTGCCCTTTCCAACCCACGCCCCCATCAGAGATGCCGCCCAGATAGTCCCAACTTTTTCAAAATCTTCTTATAAATAAAACTATTCTGAAACTGGACAGCTACATGCAAGAGAATGAAATTGGATTATTGTTTAACCCCGTACACAAAAGTAAACTCGAAATGGATCAAGGACCTGAATGTAAGTCATGAAACCATAAACTCTTAGAAGACAACATAGGCAAAAATCTCCTGAATATAAGCATGAGTGACTTCTTCCTGAACGCATCTCCTCGAGCAAGGAAAACAAAAGCAAAAATGAACTCATGGGACTACATCAAACTAAAAAGTTTCTGTACAGCAAAGGACACCATCAATAGAACAAAAAGGCATCCCTACAGTATGGGAGAATATATTTGTAAATGACATATCCGACAGGGTGTTAACATCCAAAATATATAAAGAACTTACACGCCTCTACACCCAAAAAGCAAATAACCCAATTAAAAAATGGGCAAAGAATATGAATACACACTTCTCCAAAGAAGAAATTCAGATGGCCAACAGACACATGAAAAGATGCTCCACATCACTAATCATCAGGGAAATGCAAATTAAAACCACAATGAGATATCACCTCACACCAGTAAGGATGGTCACCATCCAAAAAGACTAAGAACAACAAATGCTGGTGAGGATGCGGAGAAAGGGGAACCCTCCTACACTGCTGGTGGGAGTGTAAGCTAGTTCAACCATTGTGGAAAGCAATATGGAGGTTCCTCAAAAAACTAAAAATACAAATACCATTTGACCTGGGAATCCTACTCCTTAGAATTTACCCAAAGAATACAGCTTCTCAGATTCAAAAAGACAGATGCACCCCTATGTTTATTGCAGCACTTTTTACAATAGCCAAGATATGGAAGCAACCTAAGTGTCCATCAGTAGATGAATGGATAAAGAAGAGGTGGTACATATACACAATGGAATACTATTCAGCCATAAGGAGGAAACAAATCCTGCCATTTGCTACAACGTGGATGGAGCTGGAGGATATTATGCTCAGTGAAATAAGCCAGGCGGAGAAAGACAAGTGCCAAATGATTTCCCTCATTTGTGGAGTATCACAACACAGCAAAACTGAAGGAATAAAATAGCAGCAAACTCAGAGACTCCAAGAGGGACCTAGTGGTTACCAAAGGGGAGGGGTGTGGGAGGGCGGGTGGGGAGGGTGGGAGAAGGGGACTGAGGGGTATTATGTTTAGTACACATGGTGTGGGGGGTCACGGGGAAAACAGTGTAACACAGAGAAGGCAAACAGTGAATCTGTGGCATCTTACTACACTGATGGACAGTGACTGCATTGGGGTAAGGGTGTGGACTTGATAATATGGGTAAATGTAGTGACCACATTGTTTTTTCATGTGAAACCTTCATAAGAGTGTATATCAATAATACCTTAATAAAAAATAAGAAGAAAGAAAGAAAACTATTCTGTAAAATATTACACAAACCCAGTTTTAACCCTTTCTTTACAATGAACCCATCAGCGATTCGAACGAATGTCATATGGATAGCTGGTTATTCTATGATTAGCCTGGATAGCTGGTTATTCTATGATTAGCCTGGATAGCTGGTTATTCTATGATTAGCCTGGATAGAGGAGAAAATGGAACAGTGATGCTGAAACAGGTTTTCATACCAAAGTCCAAGATTAAGGTAAAGCTACAACCACTCTCTGAACATACAAGATATTCCTTTTTCCAGATTTAGGTTTGAAAGGTAATAGGAATTTCAGAAAGTGTGACCAGTTGGCAGGTGTCAAATCACACACCAGTAGGGACCTGAAAATTTAGGGTTGTGGACAGTGAATGAGCCCTAGATTTTCCTCCTAAACCCAAACCAGCTCAACCCCAAATCACAGGGAATGAAGCCACGTCCCACTAATCACAGCCCACACTGTCCCAGAGGGAGAAGGGTATGGGCCAGGTCACCCTCCAGCCTGTCATCCCAGCCGAGCCACAGAGCAGCCACGCAGAGCGGGGACCAGACCAGCCCCAAACTCTGAAGGTTAGGACATCTGCCAGGAATGGGGTAAGGCTCGGATTTTAACCAAAATTGAAAAGCAAATCAACAACATGGGGTCGTGAGCCTGGTATTCACAGCCATCTGATGCCAGGCCGGGGCTCTGTGGTTGTCCCCTAGTCGATTCAACACAAACCACCACAAAGAACCACACTTGGCAAAACTATGATGTTTGTGCTGGCTCAGCACCCTCGCGTGTCTGGGGGGCCCCTTTCCTTGTGGAGGGAACCACAGTCCCAGGGGGTCTCCACCTGCCTCGCCATCCGGCCTCAGGTCCTTGCAGACTCACTGTCCGAGCCCAGCACAGTCTCTGAACCAGGCAGGCAGCCCCCGCCTAGGACCGCTTAGCTCCTCTGTCCGGCTCTGAGCAGTCCCTCACCCGCGGGAAGATGACAGACGGATTCATAGCGGCTTCTTAATGACCAAAGGTGATTTACCGCGAGATTGACAGCAGTCTAAAGATGGAGAGAAGTGGCGCCTTCTCTGCTGACCCGCTCAGGTACTCGGCCGATGACTGCCAGCGCTCATAAATCAGCTCAGGGGAGGAAAAGCGGCCACTCGATAGCAAGTGTCCCAAACGGCGAGAAGAGAAGGTCACAGTGACCAGGAACCAGGCCAGAAGGAAAAGCCCCGTGGTGAGGAGGGCAGGAGGCTGACTAACTTGAGCTTTACTGGGTCTAGTGGGCCCACGGCCCCCGGACCGACATCCTCTCCTTTCATCAGGGAAGCAGAAGGGAGGGAGTCAGGATTCAGGACTCCATTCCTACCGCTTACCAGCTGACTGGCCTTGGCCAGGTTGCCGACCCTCTCTGCCCCCCCTTGCCCAGCTGTGTGCCCCGGGATTACGTGGGGGGCCCCATGAGCTAAGGACAGTAGGGTGCCTCGGGCAGTGCGTTACCCAAAGCCAGCGCTCGGCAGAGCTACGTCACTACTATTACGCTGTTCAGGGTTAACGGTCCCTGTCGTCCGAAGACTGTGCCCTTCCTATTCCACCCTGTTTCCTCAGCAGCAGCCTCATCCCAGCAAAGCCGAAACGCACAGACCCTGCCGCCACACAGAGCCAAGGGTCAGCGCCACTCTGCCACTCACTGGCTGCGTGACCCTGAGCCAGTCACTTAGCCTCTCTGAGCTTCCTTAGTCACGGGAGGCATAGCGTCACCTCCTGGGTTCTGTGCCAAGACTGTACACAGTGGGGCCCATAAATGTCTAACTCGCCGCCCGGCGCGGCAAGCGCTCCGTGAGGAACAGCTGTCCTCCCCTTCCTGGTCTCGCCAGCCCCGCGCTCACTGTCCCACCGCAGGCACGTGTGCCTCAAATGACTCCGCCACCTGCCCCCGTTCCGGCCGCGGCCCAAAGCCCCGCATCCGTCAGGTCCCTGCTCCAGGGCCTCCTGGAGGAGCGGCTCAGCCTTGCCCGCCCCCGGGAGCCGGCGCTTCGCACGTGGTTCACTGGCTGCATGAAGACCGACACAGCCCGGGATCAGCTTGGGGGTTTGGGTTTACTAGCTCGCTTTGTTTCGTCCTTACATGTCCTATAACATAAACTCCATGAGAGGGAGGCCCTGATCCGCCTTGTCCATCCTGGAACTGGGTCTGACTAATCGGAGCCACTATAAATTATCTGCGGAATTAAAAAGGGAAACGCAGAGAGCTAATAAAGGGGATTCCGGGTTCCTTCAGTTACTAACCTAGACGGGTGCGCTCCAGAGGCAGACACTGTTTCTATCTTTCAGATTCCCCATCATGCCCCCACGCCTGCAGAGTAAGCTCATAATTCACGCTTGTTCAGTGAAGGCCTGTGCAAACGCTACCCCTAGGCCCAGGCTCACGGGCATCCGTGGCCTCGAGGACCTGTTCTGAGGAAGTCCGAGGTGTAGTGGGAAGTATCTGCCTCGTGCCTATGAATCTGTGGTTCTAAACACCAGGACACACACAGCACCTGGGTGAAAATCCATATTCTTGGTCTTAGTCCAGTGAAGACAATCCAGTTTAGAAGACAAGATGTGAGCCCCGGGAGTGCAATGCAAGGCACATTCAAGGGATCAGATGAGTACAGGGGCTCCCATGGGCTTTGTAGGTGGGATCTGGAGCTGCGGCTGAGCTTGGCAAGGCCATTTCCCCAGCTGACACCAGAAAAGTGGGACTAAAGTTTCCTTTGTGTTTCCGGCCATTTGACTGAGCCATGATTTACTGATACTATTAATTTCCTCAATGTCTCAGAAAAAAATGTGTCCTGATGTCAGAAATTGGACTTCTTCCCATGGCTCCACCCACCTGAGAGAGGCTAAAAGAAATTTCTGGAGGAATAAGTTGATTTTTTGAAGCTGCTTCGCTCTATCACTTATGTTTTTAAAGAACATTCTTTATGTACAGCTCAGAGAAGACAAGTAGTGATTCTCATCTCACTACACTGATAGACAGTGACTGTAATAGGGTTGGTGGGGGGGACCTGATGAAGGGGGTAGTTTAATCATCACAATATTGCTCATGTAATTGTAGGTTAATGATACTAAAATAAAATAAATTGTAAAAAAAAAAAAAAGAACGTTCTTTAAAAACATAAGTGACATACAAAAACAACTTTGAAACCCCATTTCGGTTTTTGGGGGTTTTTTTTAGCTTATTTTCAAGAGCCGGATGAACGTAGGAGAAGTGGAATAAGGATGGATACTCAAGAATTACATAAAAAGACATGACAGATTTGAGGGGGAGACGTTAACAAGTTCTTACTTCATTAAAAGAAAAACCGTCAATTCACTTAGTATTTATTTTATCTTTACAGGAGGAAGGGCATTGCTTTATGCAACAAAATACAGAAGAGGTTTTTATTTCATAAATTAAATAAATTCAAGCTAATTATTAATCATGTTCACTTATTCCCAAAACTGTATCATATCATGGCACAAAATATATAACAAAGTATGTTTAATTCGTCAGTCGGAAAGTCCCTTATTAGCTCCAAGAATTGTATTACCACCCAACCTCAACACTGACTTGGGGGGGAAAGAATCATTTAAAAAACTGTATTCAAAAATGTTTCTCTGTGTGTAACCATTTTACTTCATTTTTCACGCTTACTTATAATTTGAACCATGCCAAGGATAGGGGTGGTCTCTCTCCTCTGCAGTTTTCTAGTTGGTTAGTCTAAAGATATTTAATCCACATAAAAGAAGGACACAGACACCGTTGAAAGTTCGCCTGTCAATGCACAGTGTTGGCAGGACTCCACTGTCTGCTGTGCAGGGTTCTGATAGGATGACCTCATGTATTCGGCATAGGATTTAACTCCCCCTCTGTCCCATAGGGGGTCCTTCCGTTCATGGAGTTCCTTCTAGAACCAGCCCAGCAGATGAATTGGGCAGCAATACCTAAGAATGTGCGACAGTGAAAGTGGGTGGTGTTGAGTAATGAGCTTACTGGGTATTCTTAGAATTGTACAAAAGTTGGTTAAGTCTGGCTTGAGGGAACATTAGTTTAAAACAGATCAGTTTAGACAAGTTCTCATAGTTGCCCTAAAATCTGTAAATGATGTCATCCTCATTCCTGGATGCTTCAGATGTAGAAGGGAAAGCAAGTGGATTTTCTGGTCTCTGTGTGATTGTAGTCAACCAGCAAGAACTGGCTGGTGACATGGAAGGGACTGGAACCTTGGAAGAATCTTTCTTGAGTTGAACAAAACGAAGAAAGAAGGAGAATATATATATACATGTTCTCCTAGACTCCAGATAGGATGTTTACAAATCAGAGAAAAGAGCTTTGGGAAAGTATAAACTATAAAAAGAAATGCATCTCAAGAAACTCTAAAAATTACAATCCCCGCTAAAAAATTCTGAGTGCTGGTGGAGAGAAAAGGAAGGACTGAATCAAAGACAGTGATGGCACAGGCTGCTCTTGGAGAAGCTCCGATTTCAGACGGGCTCGAATGTGAACAGTCCAGCTGACTCCACAGCCCGGCTCAGCTCGCCCTGCAGGATGTCTCCTGCCCACAGCAGAGCTAATTTACTGAGCATTTACTATGTGCCGGGGGAACGCCTACCTTATCACACATCATTTACTCCTCATCTGACCCTACGAAGTATTATTGTCTCTAGTCTAAAGGTGAGACAACTGAGTTTCAGAGAGATTCAGTTATCTTGCCCTGAAACACAGCTAATGAGCCACAGAGTTGGGATCCTATAAACGGGTTAACATTGTACTCTTGAGCAGCCTATGAGGAAAGTACAATGGAAAGATGGGAAGGCGGCAGTGTTAGTAGAGGATGATAGAGATGAGGATGCTGACTGTGCACTCACTCTGCACATTCCTTCTCTGCATATCTACTCTACATGTATTTCCCTATGTGTATTATCTCACTTAATCTTTCCAACAACCTTACACAATAGGATCTCTTATTTACCCATTTTCCACAGGAGAAAATGGATTAAGTCACTATCCAAGGTTACAAAGACAAGATTTCAAGCTCATATTCTTAAGCAGTAGGTTATAATTCCTTGCAAAAAGGGGTGATACTGGCCAATTAGTCATTCAACAAAGATTCTTTAAGCACTTGCTGGGGACTGACCCCTTTCTAGGCGCTAGAGATACAGCCATGAGCACAAGAATCTCAGAGACAAATAAAATCCCAGCTCTCATGGAGCTTGACTCCTTGCTGGAAAGTCATATAAAATTTAGGCAATACAAAATACATGTATGTTAGATAGTGAAAAGTAGAACTAAGGGAAAAACTAAGCAAAGAAGAAAGAGAAGCAGCGAAGAGACAGAAAATAGGCATAGGAGAATGAAATTTTACATAGGATATCTACAAAAGGCTTCCCTGAGACTGCTGAATAAATATCTGAAGGAAGTGAGGGCATGAGCTACGTGGATACCTGAATGGAGAGCATTCCGGGCACAGGAACAAGTGCAAAGGCCCTGAGGCAGTGGGCTGTCTGGGGAATGCAAAGAAACACTATGGCTGAAATGGAAGCAGGGGGGCACTGCTGGGAGAGGGGACCACAGAGCACCTGGGACTCTAAGCAACAGGGAACCAGACCATACAGGGTTATGGAAGGGATGTTAGCTTCAATTCTGTGTGAGCTGGGAAGCCCTTGCAGGATTATAGGAAGGGGAATGACATGTCCTGACTTATGTTCGAGAAGGGTCACTTTGGCTGACATGTGGAAAGCAGACTGAAACACAGCAAGTGTGAGAGTAGGGATACCACTTACAAATATAGGAGACTGTTACACACATCCTTAAAGAGATGATGGAGACTCATCGAGGGTCATAACAGCAGAGGAGAGGAGGTGTGGTTAGGTTCTGGATATGTTTTAAAAGCAAAGCCAGTAAGAATTGCTGATGTCATGGGGAAAAGATACATCAATGATTCCAAGGACTGGGGCTAACCAGCTAAAGAATGAAGTTGCCAGTAGACTTAGAAAAGACTGTGGAGGTCGCAAGGTTTGAGAGGAGGGGATGGATGTCAGGTGCTCTGTTTGAGCTTGTTCAGCTTGCTGCCTGTTTGATATCCAAGTGGAGAAGCTAAGTAAGCGATTGGAGTATGAAAGTCAAGTTGGAAGTTCTGGGGAGCACCCGGGCTAAAAACATAAATTTGGAAATAAACATCAGGGTGCTACAGGAAGTGGGCTATAAAGATCAAAGAGGTAACCCCATACACAAAAGTAAACTCGAAATGGATCAAGGACCTGAATGTAAGTCATGAAACCATAAACTCTTAGAAGACAACATAGGCAAAAATTTCCTGAATATAAGGATGAGCGACTTCTTCCTGAACTCATCTCCTCGAGCAAGGAAAACAAAAGCAAAAATGAACTCATGGGACTACATCAAACTAAAAAGTTTCTGTACAGCAAAGGACACCATCAATAGAACAAAAAGGCATCCTACAGTATGGGAGAATATATTTGTTAATGACATATCCGACAAGGGGTTAACATCCAAAATATATAAAGAACTTACACGCCTCTACACCCAAAAAGCAAATAACCCAATTAAAAAATGGGCAGAAGATATGAAGAGACAGTTCTCCAAAGAAGAAATTCAGATGGCCAACAGGCACATGAAAAGATGCTCCACATCACTAATCATCAGGGAAATGCAAATTAAAACCACAATACGATATCGCCTCACACCAGTAAGGATGGCCACCATCCAAAAGACTAAGAATAACAAATGTTGGCGAGGATGTGGAGAAAGGGGAACCCTCCTACACTGCTGGTGGGAGTGTAAGCTAGTTCAACCATTGTGGAAAGCAATATGGAGGTTCCTCAAAAAACTAAAAATAGAAACACCATTTGACCCAGGAATCCCACTCCTTGGAATTTACCTAAAGAATACAGCTTCTCAGATTCAAAAAGACATATGCACCCCTATGTTTATTGCAACACTTTTTACAATAGCCAAGATATGGAAGCAACCTAAGTGTCCATCAGTAGATGAATGGATAAAGAAGAGGTGGTACATATACACAATGGAATATTATTCAGCCATAGAAGGAAACAAATCCTGCCATTTCCAACAGCATGGATGGAGCTGGAGGATATTAAGCTCAGTGAAATAAGCCAGGTGGAGAAAGACAAGTGCCAAATGATTTCCCTCATTTGTGGAGTATAACAATAAAGCAAAACTGAAGGAACAAAATAGTAGCAGACTCAGAGACTCCAAGAAGGAACTAGTGGTTACCAAAGGGGAGGGGTGGGGAGAGGGCGTGTGGGGAGGGTGGGAGAAGGGGATTGAGGGGTACTATGTTTAGTGCACATGGTGTGGGGGGATCACGGGGAAAAGAGTGTATCACAGAGAAGGCAAACAGTGAATCTGTGTCATCTTACTACACTGATGGACAGTGACTGAATTGGGGAATGAGTGGGGACTTGATAATATGGGTAAATGTGGTAACCACATTGTTTTTTCATGTGAAACCTTCGTATCAGTAATATCTGAATAATAAAAAAAAAAGATCAAAGAGGTGGTCATAGAGTTGAATGTTTGAAATCAGAATCTGGGAAGGTTCAAGTTAAGGCTGAGAGCAAGATCTACTGGACTCTGACTATGAGAAGGAGTTTCTAAGAGAGGATAGAGAACAAAATACTGGGAGGACAGAAAGTCAAGAATCTTCTACATGTATATTTAAATTGCCAACAATTAAGAGAGAAGGAATGATGAAGGAATGTCAGTGTTTCAAAGCTAACAGACTGAGCCAAGGTGTGCTGATGTCTGCCTAGGGGACCACTAGGTGAATTAAGTCAATGACATAAGATTTGTAGCTGAGGGCTTTGCTGAGGAGAGCGAGTGTGGTCTAGACATGGAAATGAGCAAAAAAATGCATCTATCTCACTTCCAGTTCCAACAGCACAACCAAAGAGAGGAAACAGTGGTCTCTTGAGAGAGCTTCTGGGGAAGCAGGGTCTCCAGAAGAGCAACAAGGGGGAGAGAAGGTTCCGTGAAGCCTTGAGGATGAGGGGGATGATGCTGACAACTGACCTTGAATTCCAGGGGCCAGTGAAATCCTTTAAGGAAGAGAGCCTGCAGCTGTCTCTTGACGTCTGCTGATGGAGACCCCCAGACCAGCAGAGGGTCTTCCTGCTTGTTAGACCCTCTAACCCAGTGCTGGCCAGGGAGCTTTCTGTGATGATGGGAATGTCCTCTGTCTGTACTCTCCGACATGGCGACCACCAGCCACATGGACCGTATGGGAGAGCACAGATCTGACCCCAGCCATATCCCCGACCTTTTCTCCATTCTCTTCACTACAAACAGGCCACCAAAGAAAACAATCTTCAAATTAGAAAACAGAGTGAACCTCATGGAACAAGCGAGTCTTTGTGAAGCCCAAGGGATGTGAGCACATATCACTTTTGAATAAATGGAAGTCCACAGTTCCAGAAAATTTATTAGAGGTGATCATTAGAAATGCACATATTATCATAAAGCTTAAGCTTGACCAAGTTCTAGAACAGATTGTTGCAGAGCTGATCTCTGATACCTGCTAAAGGATGTTCACAGAACGCAGCATTGACTCACTAAGAATACATTCTGGGAGCGTCTCTAGGAAGCACTTCACAACTTTACAATCACCCCGTAACAGTCCCTGCTGAGGAGGATAGTTTGCTTTCTCCCAACCACGCAAATCTATCCCAGAAACTGCCTGAAGTCCAACGGAGCCCTGGGAGAAGAAGGGTGGCCTGCCCCTGGGGAACCAGCAGGAGAGCCGCATATAAACCAGGTACCTGCAGCCTCGGAAGCAAAAAGACCGAAGCCATCAAACTAGATCAGGAATAATTCTGTCGGGAGCATCAAATGGAACGATCACCATTGGCATCACTGCGGCCACGGAACAGCACAGAGAGAAGGAGGAAACAGAACCAGTCATTATAAATGCATCATTGACAGAGAACAGCATCGTTTTTGCTCCTTTCCCACTGGGTTTTACGACTGTCCCAGGCGAGCTCCTGCCTCTCAGGTGTTCACCTGCCTAGATGTCGGCTCTAAGGCGGGCTCTTTAGCAAAGACAGAGATTAAAGAACAGGGCTGGAATTTTGAGATCTCCTACCAATAAGCCACACAGAAAAAAAGCAAAGGGTCTTCTTTTCTAATCCCTTAAGAAGACACGTCCTGTCTCCTCATCTCCAGGGAGCCACAGCCATCAAAGGAGGGCGTGTGCGTGTCTCACCTTCTCTCTCTCGAAGGCCACATCTCCCCTTGGAAAGCTCCGGGGATGGCTGCTTGTCCAGGTGAACGCAAGCGTCTCCACCCTGACCCCCAAACAGACACGGCTGAGTGAGTCGATAAGGAGCTGTTAAGTCCCACGGAAGGGAAGCCGAGAACCATCCATCTCCTCTGCTTGACAACGGTGTCACGTGGGAGACATGGTCTCCTGGCGCCAGGGGTTAGCCATGCAGCTAATAGGCCACGTTCCAGGGGAAGGGGGTCTGCGGGCCGCTGATGGAAAGCACTCTCTTTCTGCCTTTCAGTCCTGGTGCTATCCCCTTGCCCAGAAAAAAAGCAAGAATTCTCAAAAAGGCACCAATCATAATTTTCAGTTACAAACGAGGGGTGTTTTGAGAGCAGTTCCTTTGAGGGTTGTGTAATTAAAATTGTCTACCATTTATTGACCACTTACTATGGACTAGGAACCATAATGAGCCTTTGAGATGCCCTTTCTACTGTAATCCTCAAACTACCTTATATTCTTGGCGCCATTTAAACAATGAACAAACAGAGACGCAGCCCAGGATTTCATCGGTGCCCTTACGCAAGGCGACACATGGTGAGGCCAGGGCAGTCCGACCCCAGAGCCCTTACTTAGTGTGATGCTGTTAGACAGATGACGCCCAGGGGAAGGCAGGAGTCAGCCGCCACATTCTCGCCAGTGAGCCCCGAGTCCTGCTGAACATTCTGCAACTCATCTAATAAAAATCATCCTGTAAAGTCTTCAGTGTCTGCATATCTAATTAAAAAAAACTACTGTCTGACATCCAGGTTTGACTCTCAGCTGTCTGGGAGTCAGATCACCTTCTCTCCCCCCCACACCCACATTACTGATTTTATGTGTGTCTGTCACCAGGCTAATCTAGGGCTCTACGGGAAGTCATAATCGCCCTCCGTTGCTACTTCAAATAAGTCTCGAAGTTCATTTCAAGATCATTGCCAATTAATCCTTAAAGTCTTCAAAAATGAGAAAAGCTCCAGAAGACCAAAGATAGGAAAACAGTTTAACTACGGTAAGGAAACTTCAGTCCTTGTGCTAGCTAGTGGGTATGATGGGGAAATAAAATAACATATTAAATAACTGACGTTTATTTATGTCCAGGCTTACCATTCATCTGGCCCTATGGTAAACCGTTTACATGACTTATTCATCCCTCACTGTAACTCTGGTAGTTAGATAGCTCTCCACCTTCCAGTCGATGAGACTGAGGTTCAGAAACATTCTATGACTTTCCCACTGTCCGTCTGCTAACAGTGAGGAACATCAAACTTCTTCAAGCCTCTGACAGGCAGGAAGAACCAGCCGGCTGAATCCAAGAGGCAACTATACTGATTATTAGATAGGTATCAAGCCCAGGGCAGAATTTGTAGTGGGGTGCCAAAATATGCCCACTTGTGCCTTTTCTTATTCAGTCTCATGCTTTCCAAAAATGAAGATGGCACAAATACTTTTAATGGGAAAATTCAAAATTATATCAGAGAATAGGTGAGCTGAAATTGTTTAAAACAAATTCATGTAAATTGTTGCCTGTAGACTCACAAAACCAATTACATAACCATGGGGTGGACAAAACCTGGGTGGATAATGGCTCATTTGAAAATCTTCCTTTAAAAGCTAAAACAGTTTTCGGTGATATCGGAACCTAAGAGTCTTATTCTAGATGTAATGTGTTGGGACTAAATCTTGGTGCTGCATTTTAGGAAGATTCCTAGACAGGTTCATCCCAAGAAAAGCAGCCAGAATGGCAGAATATAGGGAAACCGCACCATATCTATATATCGAATGATGTGAATGTGGAACAAATGAGTCTCAAAAGGAAAAGATACTGGAAGATAACATGTGTCATTAAATGCATAAAATAGACATTGGACGTTCTTGCAGAACCAGAATAAGAACCACCAGCTGGAATATGGATGGATTTATCGTGCTGTCTGAGAGGACAAACAGCAAAGTCTCTGTGATGGGCCAGCCCAGCGGTGCCCAAATGAACAAATGAATAAAATGACTTGGCACAGAAGTAAAAGACTATCTTTCAAGGTATAGTGTCCAGAAGTCCTGAAGTTGGGTGAAAGATCAGATCTTCTGGGAGTCAGTAATCCTCATTCTGAAAGGCTGTCCAGTTGCTAAGAGCCACTAATGCTAAGGACCACACACATGCCAGCATTCTTCTCACAGGCATCTCTTCCTGGGCCAGGTGTCTCAGACCCTCACAGGAGAAAGCCATTTCCTGTGACCCCTGCCTCCCAGAGCGCTCTCCGAGGGCTGTGACATGCCCCATCTGAGGGACAGGCTGGGGACTGTCTTCTAAAAGCAAAGTCGGGAAAATTGGAAGAGGCAGAAGCTGGGAAGTCCCTGCAGATATAGGGTATGCATTCCACTAACAGCCTGGGTAGCAATGACCCCCGGTACCCTCACCACACCGCAGAGGACTTGGCATTGGAGAGAAACCATGGAGCAGCCAACGGCTGTCCCACGTCCTGGGCGGTGTTCAAAATATATTTCAACTGGTAACTCACTTACCCTGCCCGTCAACCCCGTTGGGTCATAGACCCTTCGTACAGACTCGGCACCAGCGGCCAAGGGAGTGCAGACAGCTTCCCTGGGGTCACCCGGTGAGGAAGGAGGAGAGCCGGGATCGGAACCCCGGCAGCCCAACGCCAGGCTCCCCACCAAGTTCTTGACTGTTTACTGAGTTAGGAATCATACCTCCAGCCCCTTCTTAAGGCAAAATTCCCTAGAGGCAGCTTCTGCAACTGACACATACAATACGTGACCAATAAACAACCACTGAATTCCATCAGCGCCTCACATCCTCTGGAATGTGTGGACAGCGACCGGCAGCCTCAGGACAGGGGATGTCCAGGTATGACCTCACGCTGCAGTTTGGTCCCTGGTGTTAAGTCTGCTCATTTCCCACATTCCACTTGGTCTCTGTGGTTTTTATTTTATTGGCATGGTTTTGTTTTTTAGCTTGGGACCCACAGCCATTTATTTGGGCCCAAAGATGGATGTGGGGCCTGAGGTTCTGGCCCACCACGGGCGCCTCAATTTCTGAAAGAAAAACAACCCCACGTGTCAGCTGGTAACTTACTAAAGAGAGTGACTTCTTTTACCAGAAAGGACAGATTTGACTTATTATCAACTCGAGCCTTTCCAAATTTGAGACCAGGTTGAACCTGTGAAATAGTCTATTGTTTGAGTTTAATTGAAAGTCCCAAATTAAGAAAATCTCAGTTTTCAAAAGCTCAGAGTTGAGGGGTCCTGAGAGCCCTGTCAGGAAGCTCTGGGGCCAGATGGATCCTGGCTGCACCTCTGCCCAGCGTGGCAGGGCCTCAGCTTCAGCTCAGCACAGTTACAGCAGGCTCAGGGGGGAAGCCAGAGGACGTCCTGGGCAGCAAGAGGGGACTGCTCAGGAATCCACGCAGCCTTGGCCTTCGCCCACTGTCCAGCCGGCTCGCGATTGCAACGAGGCAAATTCCGCTCGCTGAATGCCCCCGGCAGCTATGGTAGCCTGAAGTCTCCATCCCGTGCGGTTCTCCAGCCAGCTGGCCTGTTCTGAGCTCTTCTCTACATGATGCATCGCACCAGCCCTGACCCTCCAAAGTAGGCATGTGGCTGTGTACGAGGTCTCTAGACCATGCGTGTCCCTGAACATTCTGTCCCCCACGTTAGCCTCAGGAAGAATGCCCACTCCTGGGCAGGCACTGCTCTGGGCACTGAGAATTTATCAGTAGACAAACCAGGCCAAACCCTGCTTTCATACAGGTTACCTTTCACTTCTATCCCAAGGAAGCAGTCGGAAATACACCCCCAAACTAGCACAGACTATTATTACAATTGCAAAATATTAGAAACCATCTAAATTGCCAACAGTGGGAGACCGAACTGCTTAAATAAGTTCTAGTACATCCATTTGAAGTTAATCCACACAAATATCTACTTAAAAACCATGTAATACAAGAATATGTAATGCTTTGGACAAATGTTTTCAATAGATTAAATGGAAAAAAAGAAAGGATTACAAAGCAAAGAGTGCAGTATGACTCCAACATGTGAAAGAAAAGAAAATGCATGTATGATATGAAAATAAACAGGAAGGACATACACCAAAATATTAATCATGGTTACCTTTGGATAATGGGATTAGAGGGGACTTTATATTCTTTGTTGTATTTTCCACAAAATTCTCCTTTGGCCATATGTCTACAATAAATACATTGGGGTCCAAGGAGGAGGACAGCCCACACCAGGCAGTCAGTGTTAGGGATTGAATACGGGAACTGGCTGCAAAGTCTTTGTAGGAGAAGAAAGGTATGCACGCGGGGAACAGTGAGCCCGCAACCCGCAGCATCAAGAAGCGGGAGGGGAAGGAGGAGGCGGTGGTGGAGGAGCCCACAGCCAGGGCAGTTCAGTGGGACCTGCGGCTCCTGGCAAAGACGTGGCCTCTTCTGAGTGCCATCGGAAGCAAAGAGAGAGGAGAGGAGACAGCCTGATTCTTCAGCACCGCACTCACACTCTCCAGTCCCTGCAGGGCTTCCCGTGGGCTGATCTGAGCCGGTTGCCAAGGGAGCCTAGGACATGGGGTGTGTGGAGGGAGCCACTGGAAATACAGTGTCCAAGGGGCAAGTGGGGTTCAGGCCTGAGAGCAAACACACAAGTATCATAATTGATTTTTTCACAAATCTGTCATTTATGAAAAGATAGATGCTACATTTTTAAAGAGAAGAAAAATACTAGAGCATATTTTCAAATATCCTCTTCCTTCTTTTTGCAATTCAAGAATTTAAGACCCAGTGAAACCCTAGTGGTTTGCATGCCACACAGAGGAATGTACATGGTCCAAATGAACATGGCCAGGATGCTGAAGGCGTGAGGCTCTCCCTTCTTTCCTCTTGGAATCTCACCCCTCAGCCAGGTGCCCTCGGTTGACCCCTTTGCATGTGGCACCCACAGAGTTGGGCAAACTCCACCCCAGTCTCTCTCTTCCACCCAAACTGCCATGCAAGCCCTACCTGTTCCGTGATCCCCACCATCTGGGTCCCATTTGCTCCCAGAAAATAAACGCTACTTTGAGGGATTTAGTGTTGAGGTTAGGAAAAAGGTATATTTAAAACAACAAATTAGCTACTTCATCATCCCACCGGGTGTGGGTTTAGAAGGCTGCAAATCTTTCAATTAAACTCAAACAATTTTTATTGAAAGCTTGAAATTCACGCAAAGCTGTTCATGGATTATGAAACATACAAAGAAAACTAAAAACAGGTCCTTTGTTCAGGGAAAGTGAGTAAGGGGTTTCCCAATGATTCAGGAAAAATGTCTGAAGCCTCCTTGCCATCTGTCAGGAAATCCTTCCGGCTCAGTCTTCAAGACTTGTCAGGACTCTGGCCCCGCTCACCACCTCAGCTGACGCAGCTCTCCCAGGCCGGCGCCGTCCCTCCCCTGGATTGTTGCAATGGCCTCCTAACTGGTCTCCCTGCCTCCACACTCATCCCGACCTCCTCCTTCTCTGCAGTCTGTTCTCGACGCAGCAGACAAAGCAGTTCTTCTAAAACTGAAGAAGAATGATGCCTTTCCTCGGCTCAAAAGCTCCCAGTGACTTCTCCCCTCCCTCAGAATAAAAAGCAAAGTCCTCAGACGGATCAAGAAAGCCGGACACAGCCTGCTGGCCCACCGAGCCGCCACCTCTCAGACCCCACCTCCCACTCACGCACTCAGGCCCTCGGACATGCCGGTGGCTTCGGCCTCAGGGCCTCTGCACTGTGGCCTGGACTGTCCTTCCTCTGGACATCCACACGGCTGGTCCGCCAGGCCTCCTCCATCTCGCGGGCCTCTGCCTTCTCGGGCAGCCTCTCTTCACTCCTCCAACCACTCTCTTCCCAGCTTCTCTGTTTTAGTTTTCTCCTTGGCTCTTACGAGCTTTTAATATATTACCTGCTTTATTCAGTTACTCAATGATCTGTGACTTCCCACCAGAAAGTAACCTCAAGAGCAGGGATTTTTGCCAGCTTTGAGCTCGAATGTGTCTCCAGCACTCTGAAGAGTGGGCAGCACATACAGTAGGCGCTCGGTCAGCATTTGTGGGATGGATGAGTGCAGAGTGAAAAACAGCACAAAGCAGAAGCTGGTGGTGGGGGGATGTCCTGGGGCTGGCAGGGCCGGGTGCGTGGGGGGCGAGGGAGGCTCTGCTGTGCCCCGTCGGGAGGGAAAAGGGGTTTGTCTTGAGACTGAACCTCTCACCCAACTTTGAACTCCACTCCCTCAGCCTCCCCAGAAAACCTCACTCCGTGGCCATCCTTCCTTCACCTTTTTTTAAGCTGTTCCTTTCTAGTGGCTCCTTTCCCTACCTTGTGAACTCTCCTAGTCTGTTCTCACGGGGAGACGGAAGCCCCGGGATGTCAGTCATCTCCAGACCCCCTCTGGCCAGCCCTGCCATGTCCTGGCCTTGGCATCACGAACCAGGCTCCCCACGGCAGGCAGATGTGCGGGAGGCCGGGTGCTCTGGCCAGTGCCTGCGCCCACCCTTTCGCCCACCCCCCTGCCATCCTTTCCAAGCGCCTTCATTTCCTCCCTCCCCTGGGACCTCCAAGCACCCGTGCTGATCACACGGGACCCACTCACACTATTTCACACCCTCCTCAGAAGGAAGAGCATCCCTTTAACACTTTGTAACAGAGTTTTTCTACAGATGAACACAAGGTGGGGAAGGGGATCGTAATCCTGTAAAAAATGATGTGACTTAGAGATGTTGGATCCAAGAGACGGATCTGGTATAAAGTGGAAGTGTGGGAGGAGGTTTTAGAAAGAGCATGGAGATAAAATCACCAGATCCGGCAGCAATAGGAAGATAGAGCACAAATGGGTAAGAGCAGGACACACCTCAAGACACAGAATATACAGGAAAAAGGGCAGGAAATTGGGTGCTGGAGAGGCCTGAAGGGGAATCTGTCCTGCTGAGCAGGACCCCAAAGCCATTTGGTCAGTCAGAGGCACTGACAGGGACGCGGGAGAAAAGGGTGCATCTGGGAGGTGTTTGCATATAGAAGCATGAGCAATGTCTGGGGTGCAGTACATGCTAATTGTCCAAGCTCTCCTTGGGGTGAAACATATTGTGACTGGAAGTGGGATATCATTGTTCTATCTGTGCAATCACAGAGTATCATTTCCCCTGCCGCTAATGATAACTCGGGGTAAGTTTCCACAAGATTTGCTACACTTCCTGGCCTTTGGTCATCTTGGAACACCAGATCTTCCTTTAACTCCAGGCATTTCCTTTGAAAAGTAAATTCCTTTCATATAACAAAATCTGCCCTGTGTATATGATAGACGAAAACAATGCCACTATTGCCTGAATCTGGGGTCGTAAGCTGCAGTTTTCAAACGTTAAATGGCTCAATCAGATCTCTATGCCTGTCTTCATAGAAATCACTATGAGTGTTCACATCGCTTGCCAGGTACTGGTAACAAAGAGGAATTGCAAAAACTAATAAAGCCAATACTTTCTAATAATCATGTGACCAGCTCCCTATAACATAAGAATATCCCCCTTCCTGGCACCCCTCAAAAAGAAACTAAAAGAGAGACAGCCAGTGGGCATTTAGCAAACAGGTTCTGGGTTAGATCTCAGTCCCTGTGCCTAGTAACCTAGTTCAGTGACTTGACCCTTTATTTAACCTCTCTAAGCCTCAGTGTCTTTATCTATAAAATGGGGATAACAATAGTAACTGTTATACCATAGGTATTGTGAGGATGAAATGAGAATGCTTTTCAAGCCCTCAGCACAGTACATGGCTTAATAAATGTTAGCTCTTATATTCAGAGAATTGCCTCAACTCTCTGTTGCTCTGTCTCCAATGTGCTCACCTATAATTCCAGTCTACTCACTTCTTTCCATCCAACTCCACAGGCCACAGCAATATACAACCCACTATATTTCTGGAAGCAGAAGGCATCTTATAAAGTTGGTATCTAGCCAAGGATGCATAACCAAGGATGTGGCCAACCCTCTGGACACCAGTAGTATTGAGAAAGCATACCTACCTGAGACCCTGTGACCTACTCTAAATTTTCATTTTCCAGAGGAACCAGCTGATGCCCAGAAGGTAAAGAATCTTCACGGGTCACAACACCGTTTTTGTGGTCTGTTTATTGAGAGACCTGGCTCAGACCTGAGACGAGGGGCCAAGTGTCTTGACTTCGATTGTACAGTGTTGACACTACTCCAGGCTGCCTTATGGAATTCAACAAGTATTTCCTGAAAAACCGCAGCAGGGGTCATGAAGGAGGACAAGGGGGAGACGTTGCCAAGAATGGCATCGAAACCTCACCGAGACACAGGAACTGGCGGTGCTAAGAACACTAAGAGAAGTGCCAGCAAAGTGCTGAGACATTTTAAGTGCTGCATCGAACTCATATAACTTTCATGAAGGAAGTAGAATTTCCACTAGACTTTGAAGGCTAGGGAGTGAAGGGTGCCATTCTTGGAAGAATACATTATTGGAGCAAAGTCCCAGAGATGGGATGGGGTGCTTACAATCTTCTTGAGCAGATGAGATGGAGAGCTGGAACACCTGGGTTCCAGAAAAACCAACTGTCCAAAGCACCCTACAAAACTGCAAAGAGGAGAAAACACTCCCTCGATTCACTTCCCACATCATCCACAGAGCATCTGTGTTCTGCTTGCTGCTGGCTCTGAACAATGGGCTGCCTCAAAGCAGCACCAGAAACAGTTCACATGGGATTCCACTCTGGAGACATCCAGGAAATCAGAAACAAACGGAAAGTAGGCAGCATCTCTATCCAAAAGCTAAGAGGTGATGTTGGAGTGTTGACAGTTACTGTCATTATATTTGATCCTACTTGAGAAAAAGGAGCAACTCCAGTATTTTCTTAAATCTCTGTTCTGCTCAGGAATCCCAGTAAATAATAACTGCAGCTTTCCATCACAATGTAAAGCTATTAAAATCATTAGAAATAACACAGTTCAATTTTCTTTATAACATTGTTAAAATGTGAAGAATAGGTTTAGAGTCGATAAATCCTCCCCCTTTGTGCTAGTGGCTACTGCTGTGTGAGAAGCTACCCCATTGTCTAGCGGCATGAAATAGCATCATACCGTGCTCCCAGATTCTGGTAGGTCGGCAGTTAGGAGAGGACCTGACACATGGAGAGACTGCATATCTCCCCTCCTTGAGGAAACGCAAAGGCTGGAGACTGGAATTACTTGTAGGCACCTTTAGTCACCACTAGTTGATGGTAGCTATCAGCTGGAACCTCAGCTAGGCTGTCCACAGGTACACCGACACATGGCCTCTCCCTATAGGTCAAGAGGGACTTCCTCACAGCACTGAGGTTGGGGTCCACGTGTGAATGTCCTAAGAAAGCAAGACAGCAGTGCACGGCGCTTCATAACGTAGCCTCAGAAGTCATAAAGCGCCACTCTCGCCACACTCTTTTGGTTGAGGCAGTCACAAGTCACCCAGACCCAAGGGAAGAGAACACAGACCCCCCTCACCGGGAGGAGCATCAAGGTCACCCAGCAAGACGAGCACGTGGATGGGAGAGATCGCTGCAGCCATCTTTAGAACATTCAGTCTACCCCACACCCCAAGAATGCCCTCCTGCATGCTGGAAACTTGAACTGTAAAAGAAGCATCCTGTGGTGTTCAAGTGTCCCTTCAGCAGAAGCTACTCATGTCAGACTGACATACACATAGCAGGTTACAGCTTGCAGCTCTCCCTCGGGGCACCCACAGTGACTGCACGAGGTGGGCTCATTCTTACCTCCTCCTACAGGTAAGAGAACCAAAGGGAGAGAAGTTACAGGAGGTCAGCAGAGACACTTGGCAGGTTAAAGGTAGACTCACATTTGAACTCAGAACTTTGGGCTCTGAAGTCTATATTATTTTCACACTTTGGTTCAAGTGAGTGAAAATGTGTTTCTCCAATAGATGAGGATCCATACATACATAGCAATTGATAAATACCAAGTGAATGCACGAATGCATGACTCTATACCCTACATTGACAGAACCACCACTTATCAGAGTGCTAAAGAAATGAGACACTAGCTAGAATCACTTTGATGAAACAAGAAAATCTCTTTGTTGGGTGAGCCTGGAAAAATGCCACCATAGAAAATAGAAAACCTGAGAGCCAATGCTGCCTCTCACGTGGGGGAGGGACGCAGTTAATTCTCACGTAGCCCTGTGAGTGCCTCCAAACGTTGCCCTAAAAAGCTTTCAAGGGGAAGGGCTTCTATGTCTTTTTCTTTTCAATAACAACTTGAAGATGCCATAGACAATTTGAAGAATCCCCAGTTGAGATGTAGATGAACTTCTCTAGGAAAATAAAATATTCTTACAACACTGAAAGAATTGGTTTTCCATTTAATTCTTTGGACAGTTTTTTCTTTTTTTCTCTCAAATGCAGACTATTAGAGTATTGCTTGCCTAATCTAGATTTTAGAACGATTTCTTATCATCTCTTCCCAACACTCCTCCCTAATATTCTATACGACATCAGATTAAACTTTTAAGGAAAGCAATCTTTTGTGTCATTTTCAAAATAATTAAACCTTTCTTTTAATTAAGTCTCTGCATATTAGTTCTACCTCAGCGAACCGCACAATGAAAAGTGATCAAAAACCTAATATCTCACTATAACTTTTAAGATGTATTTAGAGACTAATAAATAAGGAAGTAAATTCTCAATTCCTCAAATGGTCTATGAATTGGCAGAGTACGCAAAATACTCAAAATCTTCAAGTACTGGTTAGATATAAATGAACACAGAATACAAGAATAACTTTTAAGATTGCCAGGCTACAATTATTTTTCCCTAAAACTTTTTCTTTCAGTATCTTTGCTTTGCCATTAAAAGTTCTTTAAATGAAAAGAGTTGAGCATTGGTCATTTATATCATTTCACTATTTATAAATCTGTCCCAGATAGGGAAGGGAGCACAGAGACCAATTCATATTCCACATAATTCAATATGCTTCTTTTTATTTCTCTGCTGAATAGAAAAATAGTAACTCTCAGGACTGTAATCTCCTTTTTAAAATGGGCCATTAATGATTTACAAGGGTGGTTTGTTTTCTCTTTCTAAAGGAAAGGAAATAAAACTTTGCATGAGTTCTTTTCCAGGCTGGCTTTTCAGAGCACTGATATAAAAACATTATAAAATACTGTGAATAAGCAGAACCAGGTCCAACCTCTCCCCTTGACATTCTGGGCCCTTTATAATCTGTTCTTTGTCTTTCCTATCACTTCTTTCTCCACCATTACCTACCCTTCCTACTCGTAAGCTCAAGAGACTCCTCTTCATAGACCCATGTCTGGGTCACCCTCCTCTGCTTCTCCTTTTATGGCACCCCTCATGCTCTTCCAAGGTCCAGATGAAATGCCACCCTTGGCTGAAGCATCCTCTAGTCTCCTCAAGGATCCTTAATCACTCTAGCCTCACCTCACATTGTGAAAATAATACATTTACTTCATTCTGGTTGAGTTTTAAGTGATACAGTTACTGTCTACATAAGTTCTAAATTCTAGAACTGTAAGAGATAAAATAATTGAGAAACATTCAACCCAATCTTTTTCTTGCCCGTCCAATCCATTCTCCACCTTCTTGCCAGAGCAAGCTTTCTAAAATGCAACCTTGAATGAAAAGCCATGAACCTCATATTTATAGCAGCTTTCTTCATAATTGCCCAAACTTGGAAGCGACCAAAATGTCCTAGAGTAGGTGAGTGGGTAAGCTGTAGTGCCGTCCAAACCGCAGATATTACTTGGCACTAAGAAGAAATCAGCTAGCAAGCCATGAAAAAACATAGAGGAAACAAATGCATGTTATAACCTAAGCAAAAGAAGCCCATCTGAAAAGGCTACATATTGTATCATTCCAGCTATATAACATCTCAGAAGAGGCAAAACTACAGGAACAATAAAAAAATAATCAACTGTTGCCAGAAGTTGGGCAGGGTGGAGGAGAGGGATAAATAGGAGAAACAGAGGACTTTTAGGGCAGTGAAACTACTCTGTATGATACTATAATGATGGGTACATGTCACTATATATTTGTCCAAACTCACAGAATGTTCAACACAAAGAGTGAACCTTAGGGTGAACTATGACCTCTGGGAGATGAAGATGTGTCACACTGTAGGTTCATCAGTCACAGCACATGTAGCACTTTGGCGGGCTGGGTGGGGGGCGTTGATAATGGGGAGGGCTAAGCCATGTGTGTGGGCAGGATGTATGTTAACCTCTTTTCAATTTTGCTGTGAACCTAAAACTGCCCTAAAAAAATAAAATCTTCTAAAAAAGAAAGAGAATTGAAGTCTACCCATACTTCCTAGTATACAAAAATTAACCCAAAATAGATTACAGACCAAAATGCAGAACATAAACCATAAAATTTCTAAAAGAAAATATAGGATAAAATCCCTGTAGCCCTGTTCAGGTGAAGATTTCTTTGCCTAAAAAAAAACTGACAAAACTAAGTGCTGACAAGGATGTGGGGCAACTAGGACTTTCAAACATTGCCCATAACAATGAAAGGGTATAAGCACTTTGGAACCAGTTTGGCAGTTTCTCCTAAAGCTAAATATATACTCTCCACATGACCCAGTAATTCCACTCCTAGGTATTTACCCAAGAGGAATGAAAAACTTATGTCCATGCAGAAACCTCTACCTGAATGTTCATAGCACCTTTACTCACAATCACCAAACAGTGTGAGTAACTCAAATGCCCTCCAACCATGACACTTGCCTAAAACTGGCCGTACATACAGACGATGACTACCGCTTGGCAAATGAAGGGAGTGGAGCACTGGTACAGGCACCAAATGAATGACTCAAGAATGTATTATGTGCCAAGTGAAAGAAACCAGACTCACAGGTTATATTATTATATGAGTCCATTTGTATGATGTTCTGGAAAAGGCAAACTTCCAGGAGTGGCAAATGGATCTGGGAGGCTTGACCCCAAGGGACCCTTTTGGAGAAATGGAACTATTCTACACTTGTCTGTCATTGTTGCTACATGACTGTGTGCATCTGTCAAAACTCACAGAAGTCTATACCGAGAAGAGTATATTTCACTGTATGTGAATTTTTACAAATAAAAAATTTAAAACAACTATTTTTTAAATCCATCCATGGCTCCCAACCAGCGACAGGAAGCGCTCCATTCGCTGTGGGCCAGCATTCCAGGCACCTCCGTTATAGCCCTTCCCTCCTCTCCGGCCCCTTCTCCTTCCTTCAGACAGGCCCAATCACTGGTGGCTGCTAATGACCCCACGGCGTCTCACCTTTCTGTTCATGTGCGGTTCTCCAGAAATGCCCCTGCGCACCGCCCCTTCAGCCTTTCCCATCCCCTGCGTCCGAAGGTCCAACCTAGCTAAATCCTTTGCAGTTCCACAAAATGTGCATGGCTGTCTCCAGCCACCCTGCCGTCCTGCGGGCTCTGCCTGGGATATTCTCTCTTTCACCTTCTTCCATATAAGCCTGCTAACAGTCACTTGTCCATATAAGATTTCTGAAATTTTCTTGAGGCCTCTCCCAAGCAGGATTAGCACCCCCTTCTGCCCTCACTGTGCCATGTATGGACTTCTATCACTGCCCTTAAAAACATGTCAGGCATTTGTTTGCTTATCTACGATGAGCTCTTTAAGGACAGAGACTATTCTTATTTGCTTTCTATTGCCACTACCTAGAATATTTCTTGAACATAATAGATGTTTGGTAAACAAATGAAGGAAGGAATAAATGAATGAGTGAAAAAAACAAATGACAAATTCATGAGCTAATAAATCTCCTTATCGAGGATGCCCTATGGTCCACCTAGAAAACTCTAAATTATCCTTCAAAAAAATATTCAACACTACCCCCACTTCTGAGTAGCCCACCCCAAACACATGCTCTATGCCTTTTTGATATCTATAAACTAGTGCTATAAACCAGCGTTAGGTAATGACACTGGACCATGAGTCCGTCCAGGGCCTCAGTAAATAAGATCTCCAGCCCCGTGGAGACCAGGACTGGCTCACATGCTGGTCTGAGCTTTTCAGCTGAGGAGGGGCTATGCTTTCCTCAGTCTCCTCTGAGTCTTGGACCTGATTAGGCAGTAGCGATATCTGTAATAGAAAGTGTGTAAAAAAAAATAAAAGTTACACACATAAAGATTCTAGAGAGAGAAGGAGAAAAGGGCACACAGAACACAAAGACGCTGATGACCCAACAGCGATCAACCCAGGGAGTCAGAAATGGCCTTGAACCTCATTTTCCTCTGGAAAAATAATCCCTCAAAGGAAGCAGGAGGAAAATGAATACAGTAGCAAACTGCTTCTACCGAAAGACAGAGCGAGGGGACACACGTTATCTCCTCCCAAAGCACAGAATTTGCTTCTGGGAAGTTGCAGGAACTGCCTCCCCTGGCAGGTATGCAAATCACAGTTTCCCCTCAGCTTATGCCTTCCGTGTCCCAGGAACGACTTAGGACCTGCGAGGGGGAAATGATTCCCCCAATAAAGGGGGATTTCTGCTCCAACTTGGCCATGATACATTCTGAGTCCAAGCGCAAGGAACACATGCTCTTTGAGTCCCTGAGATATGGAGTTTCTAAGAATTGGGCCAAAACAAATATCTATGTTACAGAAGAGGAGTTTGTGAATATTGAAGTTTTCCAAAATTGTTTCAAAGCCCCCTGCTGGAGCACCATTCACAATTCCTCTCTCAAGTCATTGGGTGAACACTGCCTTTTTTTCTCACTCAAAAGATATCAGTGCCTTTTGCCCAGTTGGGGCTGATAATTCATTGCCCAACAGGCACGAAAGCATTATGAGCTGAAAGAGACGGCTCGCCCCCCACCTAACCCCCAGCCTGTGCTCAGCAAGCCCTGTCCCTGAAGGTGAGAGCCAGGTCTCCTGCTGCTCATCATTAAATCCCCGTTAGTAATAATATTTTAAGACACCACGATTTTGTCAATCCTTGACCTTCTCCCAGGCATGTGAATCTGTCTATGTTGATTCTTTTATTTCATTAAATGAGTCTTAAACTTGATAAGCAGTGCATCGCAGACCAAAGACATTTAAGTGCATGTGCAGGGCCAGGGCCAGGGTGAGGCAAGAGAGATGCGGAAGTTGTGAGATGTAGAGATGCTCAGAGTGGCCATGTGGAGCTTTCTCACAGCCAGTCTGACTCCCTGACGCTCCAGAAAGTGCAGGCACCTGCTGAGGTCCTGTGCAGAAAATTTTGCACAGCTCCTTTCAAAAAAATGCTGTGTCCCTCCCCACATAACTGACCACTTCTCAACTTTCTGGTTTTAGCTCAAATGTGTCCTCCATGGAGAGAACTCCCTGAACACCTTCTGTAAAGCAAGCATTCCTTGTTGCATTTTATCAGCATTCTCTTATAATTCTTCTCTGCATTTCTCAAAATGTGCGACTACTTCCTGTTGGTTATGGGTTCCCCATTAGAGCATGAGCTCTGTGAGAGCAGGGAAGTTGCTTAATCTCTCTAGGTTGTTAACCTTAAAATGGGGCTATTCATTGACTCAATCACTCACCAAGTTGCTTGCAAGGTATCTGATAAAAATTATCCAACACTACATAAAAAATCACCCCAAAACTGAGTTCCTGTGAGTCAGAAATTCAGTAAGGGCTCTGCTGTATGCCTCTACCTTGGGGCATCTCATCCAGGCAGAAAATGGCTGGGGCAGGGAGAGTGGAAGGTCCAGAGCAACCTGGGGTTAGCCAGGCATCTCTCTCTATGCAGCAGGTGGTAGACAGATGGTTGATGACAGATGCTAGGTAATAGATGGATAGATAGGTGGACAGACAGATAGATATAAAGAAGGAAGCATAGATACATAGCTACAGAGCTACATACAAAGACAGAAATACAGGTGTTCAGGGCTCCCACACACAGCCTCCACAGGTGGGCAGCTGGCTTTCCTCGCAGCACTGTGGCTTCAGGGCAGTCAGACTGCTTGTCTGCCAGCACAGGGCACTGCCACACTTGGCCGGTACACAAGGCATGAGGGGCCTGGAAATCATGTAGCCGCCCTCTGCCCCACTCAGTTGGTCAAAACAGTTTCAAAAGTCCCCCCAGTCTCATGAAGAAAGAACACAGACCAGCCTCTTAACAGGAGGAGCACCAGAATATTAGCAGACAGGCTGTAAAACCTTGTAGCTCACTGTCTTGGCACAACTCAGACAAGCAAAGCACACTAGCCCCCACCCAAGACCCCCGCAGTTTCATTACATGGTGGTGTCGGGCTTGAGGTTCAAGATCTCAACCCCTAAGTCAAATCCAAATACACATGACAAGCCTTGCATACAGTCCTCTGGGTATGGTGCCCCGGGTACAGTTTCATTCAGAAAACTTATGAAATAAAGTGACAATCTGTGTGTCCCCCGCACCTAACATGTAGGCATAGGGTAACCACTACAGGCACTTGCGTTCATATAGTGGGTGCTAAGAAGCACACAGCAGGCTCAGTCCGTGGCCATCCTGATGTCCAGTGGGGCACGTGCTGTCCACGACTTGCCAAGAGGCCAGGCCTCCCTCCAGGGGATGATTCTCTGTGGTCGGCCTCACCCCTAGCTCTCAGGTTCACCCTCTAAGTCTTTTTTACTTTTCCAAAATAAATTGCCTGTTTGCTTCTCAGCCTCCTTCAAGCTCAAATTTTAGTTTGAAGGAACAAAGTCCTCTTTTAATTTTATTTTGTCTTTATCTTTTTCTGTTTAAGCTAATACAATTCTTTTAAAATGTTTGTGGGGGATTTGTATATCCACTCCACTGTAAAACATGTAATCTACACCTTATACATGTATAATGTATACATTTGTATGCCTCCACTCCGATGTATAATCCGCTCCATTAACCAAGAGCTGTACCATCCCTATAAGGTGACCTTTCTCTACTGTGGGCTTCCTGTGAGGTTGCTGGTGGAAAATTCCCTTAAGATTCTTAAAAGTCCTATTGTTTAACAGAGAAAGTCTGTGAGGCATGCCCTTAAGACCCTTAAAAGATGTTTCGTCTGTTTGAAAGGCACCACCTGACTTGTTTCTCAGGTCTTAACAAAGGGTATTACAGGACCACCATGGATTTGATCTTTGCCCTAAAACTATTACTTAATATGAGAGGTTTTGCCATCTGGTTAGACTGGGAGTGAGAAACAGTTTTATTTTCAAACACAGGGAGTCCTGGTATCTTAATATTTCCTCTAACTTTTTTATGGAAAACTGAACAGTTGCGTTTCTGGCTTACCTTTCTCGGGTTTCACAGCACAGTCGCCTCAAAGTCAGCATTTCCCACCCTCTGCCTGCAGGTTTCCTTAGCCCACCACATCAGCTCTCTTTTCCACATTACCATAGGTGACAGTTTTGCTAAACTTCCCATCACCACCTAACAAAAGTCTCCTTTCCTCCAGTTTCCAATAAAGTTTTCTTCCCTTTCCTTTCAAGTTTTACAACAGACCCTCAAGGTCCCTCTGGCTTCTGCGAACAGTCTCCTCTAGGCTCTCCCAACCCCCGCCCACCGTCCAGACCCAAAGCTAATGCCACACGATTTTAGTTTTTGTTATAGCAGAACCTCGCTACAAAGTAAAAAAAAAAAAAAAAAAAACCTATTCCATTCATCTACTGATAGGTAACACATTTCCCCAGTACTTTGTGTCTTAAAACAGCAAGAAACATTGTGTTATCCCTGTGGGTCCTGCAGGTCAGGAACGCGGGAAGACCCTCACTGGGTGATTCTGGAGGGGGTCTCTCCGCACCTGCGGCAGGTGGGGGCTGCAGCTGCCACGGTGGGGGTGGGCTGCCCGGGGGGTGGCCAGACACGTCCTCTCTTCCTCTGTGTAGTCCCGGGGCTCCTGCAGGAAGTCCTGTGCCTGGGCTACCTGGAGCTTCCCCACAGGTGGCCCCGGGGGCTCCCACACGGGTGGTCCAGCCAGCAAGCCGGGCCTGGACCAGCTTTGGACATCACATGACGTCACTTCCACCACATTCTGTTGGGCAAAATAGTCACAAATCCTGCCCAGTTTCAAGAGAAAGAGCATAAATCCCACCTCTTGATAGGAGGGGCATTAAAAAACCTGCAGATGTGTTTTCAAAGTGCCACATCCAGGGAGTGGCAAAGTTGCAACCGAATCACTTGCTTTCTATCACATTAAAGGACAGGGATGAAGAGATCCAGGCGCTCGCCCCCCTCCACACGTGAGCACTCTGTCCTCGGCGTGTATCCTGCCCACGGATGCAGCGCATCGCTGTCCAGTGGCCCGTGTTGGTATCTGTCTCTTCCCTTACAGTGGCACATCCCTGTGGGTGGGGACTGTCTTATTCATCTTTGTTTCTCCATTATTTAGTGCAAATCTGACTCGTGGAAGATGCTCAAATAATAAATGCTAACTGCATGGATGAATAAATGAATGAATTGCCATTTTACCTTGTTTACAAATATTAAATGGAATATTTCCTACCAAGAAATGAATCACCAAAAACTATGTGTCTAGACCCTGTTGCCAGAAAATGTTGTTCCTACTAAGAAAAGTCAGTAGCATATTCATGTTTATATCAGCTTCGTTTTACAAAAGTGTGTGTTCACATCATCTTTTTGCACCAGACTGTGATACAGTCCTTTACCTACATATAAACGATAGAGAGGGTGCACCTTGCCCCAGAAGCCAAACAGCTGAGACAAAGGTCAAAAATGCCTCCCAGAAGGTTGGCTTGGCTGCAGTGCAGCGCCGACTGCCTGAACGGGGAGTGAGAAGACGACAAATCGGTGGCCAGCAGCAGGGTGGGAGAAGCTACAGGGGCAGGGGCGCGAGCTTGTGAGGGGCAGTCACACCCCCTGCTGGAGTTCCGGGTACGCATCCATCTCAAGGAGGCCAAGCTAAAGAAGCCTCAGGGTGTAATAAACCCTGAAGTGCAAATGCAGGTGAATAGGAAGCCAGGGCAGGGGAGACAAGGCACAGGTCCAGGACTGGGCTACTGGGAACCAGGCAGCAGAGCAGGGTGTGAAGTCCCCCTCCCCGTAGGAGACTGGGGGGATGGAGGAAGCAGGGAAGGATGTTCCAGGAGATGAGTGTGAAGAGGGATAGAAACAAGAAAAAAAATAACTCAAAGATCAAGGGAAAGACTTCAGCAGAAGTGGTCAAAATAGGCAGATTCCCTGTCTGAACCTCCACCCCCTCATCTAAATTCCAAGTTCTTCCCAAGATAACAGTTGGTTCAGGAAGCTACACAAGGTCATTGTCACACAGGAAAGAACTGGCTGACTTCCAGGCACAGCGGCCTGAGAGCTTGCAGGCAAAGCAGGCAGTTGTGTTGTGGCCATGACGGTTGTGGGTAACCGTTATGTACCGTCAAGTACGGCGGGGGAACCAATCTGGCTCGTCGCAGATGTAACTGCTGGGTTTTTTCTATCAGCTCATGTATTTGCCCCGAAGTGTGATCTGAAACCACTGTTTGTGGAACACTTCTGCCAGAAGGCGCTTTCCAAACCCATCTCCAGGCAGGTGCTCTCCCAGGGGTCATACGAGTTCAGGGGTGGGGTGGGTGGGCCAGCAGGTAGATGAATGAGATTTTGAGAGGCTGAAAAGGAGCTAGGAGTGGACAGAGACAAACAACTGCACAGCGGAGGTGCGGTTTCCACCACAAATTCTTATTTGTTAAGAATTGTCATTTGTGTCTCACCCTTGAGAAAATCACAAATATTCTCCCTATTCAAAAGTTACAAGGAAAATTATCAAAATTAGAAAATAAGTCTTTCATTTATAGCATTCCTTTGGGAAAACTAAACCTTATCTCAAAACACATCAAATGCTGGTGCCTTGAAAGACAATTCTGTCTCTGTCACGAGCTTGAGGGAGGCGAGGCTGGGAGGGCCCCCACTCTGCCCTGGGAGGAGGTTGCACAGAAGTTACCGGAGGACCCCGCAGTGACCTGAGTCCCCACGTTATTTGATTTCAATCTCTGATCACAATGGTACTGCAATCAAGTTTCCTATTCTTTCCACCCTGTTACACAATTACCCATAAAGGTAGTGGATCAATTTGACCAGCCATCCATGCAACTGTCTGAAAGCAAAATTTACAAGTCACTTGCAAAAGTTGGCATCATGTACATGCAATGTCTGAAAGCCAGCTTGGAATATCCATTTACCATACTATAAATCTTTTCTAGAGAACAAAGAGGAAAGCACATCCAGTCTTCAGCTGCATTTACACAGGACTCTTTCCACTGCGTCATATGCACTCTTCAATGAATGAACCTAAAGGCGCTTGTACCAAGTGAATCATTTTATGCTTACCCATGCAAGAGACTCAGTTTTCTCCCAAATTTTGGAACAAGAAACCTTTGGAACACTTCTAAGCTTCACCATATATTTAGTTGAGATGTGCCAGGCAACTGCAGAGATGGAGTTATTTTCTTGGCTGATACAGGATGGATGGCACATAATTCCCCATACTTTTTACTATGACAACAAGCTTCAGGAACTGAAACTAGGTGAAAATACTGCATTTATGCAAAAATGATGCTAGAATGCATTATATCTGAATTTAGTTTCAGTATTTTGAACCACAGGAGAAGTCTTAAGTTTCAAAGTAGATTTTTAATTTTATGTCTCGGTAAGTTGCTCACCAAGAATAATATGAGACAATGAATTCAGACATGATTCACAGTAAAAAGGCCTAGATTTCAGAACAACCTTGAGATGTTATTTAGTCAAAATCAAAACAAGAATAGCAAAAACGAACTGCCACACATTTCTGGCAGCGTGGTACGTGGGCAAAATCATTTTTGAAGGTCGTTTGGTAATAATCATGATCCGTAAAAGTATTTGTACTGTTTGGCCAGATGTTGCAATTTAGATAATCAATCCTAAGGAAATGATTTAAAAATATATGGACAAAGATGCTTTCCAGAATATTATTTATAGTAACAAAAATGGGAAATGACTTAAATGTTCCAAAATTAAGGGAATAATTACATAATTTGGGGTATAGCCAACAATATGGAAATGGCCTTTTTATTGTCCTTTCCAGTAAATTCCAAACTCACTGTAAGGTGGTTATGATATAGTTTGATTTTTTGATAATCTTTTAAAGTTTCATTTTTTCAATAATCTTTTAAAGATTCTTTTTCAAGTAGATAATCTTTTAGAGGCCCCCACCAATGCATTGGAATGTCATGAAAGCTTCAACACAGAGGACGTTTTACAAATAGATAGAGGAAGCCTATCCATGCCTCAAAACACTTCCATTTCTTCAATTTCTTCACCTATTGAGTAGGTGTGTCTCTCAAAAGGAAGGCAGCCACTTGAACAAACTTCATGAAAATGGTATACCATGATACAGTTTGCCGCATAATTACATTTACCGTGTGCTTGGCACATCCTGCAACCATGCCAGACATGGAGGAGGAAAGAGGTGAAATGTTCCAACCCTTCCACTGCTGCTGACAAGTAACCACAGAAGAGGAGCAGGTACTGAAAATGCAGGTTCCCCTGGGAAAGGTGGAAGCATGTGGGGCCTGGGCACAACAAGAAGGGGTGAACAGCCTCTTGCTGTGACATTTCCCTAAGGACTTTACTTCTGAGCTGAGTCTGGAAAGATGAGCACAACGTCATCAGGCAAGCCCAGTGGAGAAAGGGCATTCCACACAGACACCACAAGCAAAGACATGGGGTAAGAAAACCACAGCATGTTCAAGGGGCTCCAAGTGGTTTGACAGAAAGCAGGGAGCACCAGGGCACGAGGCTGGAGTGTTGGGAAGAAAGAAGATCATAAAGAGCCTTGCCTGTGTCATTTTGGGCTCTAATTAGTGATTCAGATAATCTGAGGGGTTTTTTTTTTACTCTTTCCATTTTAATTAGAATTGTAAAAAAAAAAACAATAAGGTTTTGATACATAAAATTATAATGCATTTTATATGTTCGAATTCAGTTTCTCTAAGTCAAACAATGAGAAAATGGGACTGGTTTATAAATATAAAGTTTAAATATAAATACAAGCACAAAAAATGGAGACTGGGGTTTGTGGAGAATAGTTGCAGTCATATAGCAGCCTCAGCACCTAATTTATTTCTGTATTCTATTTTGATTGTGCAGAATCAAGAAAAATCCTTATTTGAAAAGCTGAGGAACATCAAATCAGAGCAGGGTTGTTTTGGTTTTGGGTTGGTCCACCTTGGTTTGCCCCTGACACCTCACCTAGCAATTTCAAGCTGCTCCTGAGAGAAATGGATCCTGAAAGCATCATGTAAATTTTGTTTCAAATTTGATCACTGAAGTATTGAACAATCACGTCATGGAGTTATCACAAAAATAGATCCAAACGCCACCCTCTGCCTATCCGCAATAGGAGATTAAAGGGGCTTCTATGTTATATTTCCCTTTTAAACTGTATGTGTGTGTGTGTGTGCATGTGTGTGTGTGTGTGTATGCGGGTATGTGAGTGTGTGCGGGTGTGTGTGTGCAGGCGGCATGGTCTACAGAAGACACTCCCATCAGCTTCATCTCAAGGGAGAGGGAGAAGGTGGGGGAGAGAGGAAAGGGTGAGCAGAAGAGGAAGGTGGAGGTAGAGGGCTTTCCTTATAGTAGAATGACAGTTTATAAAAACAGAGGGCATGGTGGGTGTGGAAAATCACCATTTTTTAACCACCAGAGTAAAGACAAGTTTAAGCATGAATCATCAATGGAGGTTCAATCTAGGAGACAAAGCTTGATTGAAAATCTGAAATGACCAATTACCAGCAAAGAAATTGAACTGGTAATCAAAAAACTCCCTAAGAACAAAGTTCCTGTCCCAGATGGTTTCACTGCTGAATTTTATCAAACATTTAGTGAAGACCTAATACCCATCCTCCTTAAAGTTTTCCAAAAAGAAGAGGAGGGAATACTCCCAAACTCATTCTACAAGGCCAACATCACTCTAATACCAAAACCAGGCAAAGACACCACAAAAAAAGAAAATTACAGACCAATATCCCTGATGAACATAGATGCAAAAATACTCAACAAAATATTAGCAAATCGAATTCAAAAATACATCAAAAGGATCATCCATCGTGATCAAGTGGGATTCATTCCAGAGATGCAAGGATGGTACAACATTCGAAAATCCATCAACATCATCCACCACATCAACAAAAAGAAGAACAAAAACCACATGATCATCTCCATAGATGCTGAAAAAGCATTCGACATCCACTCACAATAAAAACTCTCAACAAAATGGGTATAGAGGGCAAGTACCTCAACATCATAATGGCCATAAATGACAAGCCCACAGCCAACATTATACTTCACAGTGAGAAGCTGAAAGCTTTTCCTTTAAGATCGGGAACAAGACAAGGATGCCCACTCTCCCTACTTTTATTCACCATAGTTCTAGAGGTCCTAGCCATGGATATCAGACAACACAAAGAAATAAAAGGCATCCAGATTGGTAAGGAAGAAGTCAAATTGTCCCTGTTTGCAGATGACATGATACTGTACATAAAAAACCCTAAAGAATCCACTTCAAAACTACTAGATCTAATATCTGAATTCAGTAAAATTGCAGGATACAAAATTAATACACAGAAATCTGTTGCATTTCTATACATTAATGGTGAACTAGTAGAAAGAGAAATCAGGAACACAATTCCATTCACAATTGCATCAAAAAGAACAAAATACCTAGGAATAAACCTAACCAAGGAAGTGAAAGACTTATACTCTGAAAACTACAAGACACTCATGAGAGAAATTAAAGACGATACCAATAAATGGAAACACATCCCATGCTCATGGATAGGAAGAATTAATATTGTCAAAATGACCATCCTGCCTAAAGCAATCTATAGATTCAATGCAATCCCTATCAAAATACCTACAGCAATGTTCAATGAACTAGAGCAAATAGTTCTAAAATTCATATGGAACCACAAAAGATCCCGAATAGCCAAAGCAATCCTGAGAAGGAAGAATAAAGTAGGGGGAATTACGCTTCCTGACTTCAAACTCTACTACAAAGCCACAGTAATTCAAGACAATTTGGTACTGGCACAAGAACAGACCCATAGACCAATGGAACAGACTAGAGAGCCCTGATATAAACCTAACCAAATATGGTCAATTAATATATGATAAAGGAGCCATGGACATACAATGGGGAAACGACAGCCTCTTCAACAGCCGAAGTTGGCAAAACTGGACAGCTACATGTAAGAGAATGAAACTGGACTACTCTCTAACCCCATACACAAAAGTAAACTCAAAATGGATTGAAGACCTGAATGTAAGTCATGAAACCATAAAACTCTTAGAAAAAACATAGGCAAAAATCTCATGGACATAAATATGAGCAACTTCTTCATGAGCATATCTCCCCAGGCAAGGGAAACAAAAGCAAAAATTAACAAATGGGACTATATCAAACTAAAACGCTTCTGTACAGCAAAGGACACCATCAATAGAACAAAAAATCCTACAGTATGGGAGAATATATTCATAAATGACATATTTGATAAGGGTTGACATCCAAAATATATAAAGAGCTCATGCACCTCAAAAAACAAAAAGCAAATAAGCCAATTAAAAAATGGGCAGAGGAACTGAACAGACACTTCTCCAAAGAAGAAATTCAGATGGCCAATGGGCACATGAAAAGATGCTCCACATAGCTAATCATCAGAGAAATGCAAATTAAAACCATAATGAGATATCACCTCACACCAATGAGGATGGCCAACATCCAAAAGACAAACAACAACAAATGTTGGTGAGGATGTGGAGAAAGGGGACCCTCCTACACTGCTGGTGGGAATGCAAATTAGTTCAACTACTGTGGAAAGCAGTATGGAGGTTCCTCAAAAAACTCAAAATAGAAATACCATTTGACCCTGGAATTCCACTCCTAGGAATTTACCCTAAGAATGCAGCAGCCCAGTTTCAAAAAGACAGATGCACCCCTATGTTTATCACAGCACTATTTACAATAGCCAAGAAATGGAAGCAACCTAAGTGTCCATCAGTAGATGAATGGATAAAGAAGATGTGGTACAAATACACAATGGAATATTATTCAGCCATAAGAAGAAAACAAATCCTACCATTTGCAACAACATGGATGGAGCTAGAGGGTATTATGCCTCAGTGAAATAAGCCAAGCCAAAGAAGACAAGTATCAGATGATTTCACTCATCTGTGGAGTATAAGAACAAAGAAAAAACTGAAGGAACAAAACAGCAGCAGATTCACAGAACCCAAGAATGGACTAATAGTTACCAAAGGGAAAGGAACTGGGGAAGATGGGTGGGAAGGGAGGGATAAGGGGGAAAGAGGGGTATTATGATTAGCACATATAATGTGTTGGGGGGGGCATACGGGGAAGGCAGTATAGTACAGAGAAGACAAGTGCTGATTCTACAGCATCTTACTACGCTGATGAACAGTGACTGTAATGGAGTATGTGGTGGGGACTTGATAATAGGGGAGTCTAGTAATCATAATGTTGCTCATGTAATTGCACATTAATGATACCAAAAATATATTTTTTTAAAAAAAAAGCTTGATTGAAGACCCAGTTATGCAGATGTTCTTAGAGTGTCTTCCCATGGACTGCTTATTAGTTACAAGGGAAAATAAGTAGCTATACAGCCAGTGAAGCAAGAGAACAAACAATGACCAGGTGATCAAAATTGACGTCATATGCATCTGGCTGTGACGCCCTGTCAAGGACACAGTATCTGTCATGTTCATGCTGGAGTTGTACAGCTGTATCTGGTCATGACAAAGTATCATAAAACAGTGAGACACTCTACAAAACTAGTAGCCTATAATCCTTAAAAATAAGTGCCAATGTCATGAAAGCCAAAGAAAAGCTGAGGACCTATTCCAAAGGAACAGACTAAAGAAACACGCCCCCCTGAAGTGCAATACAGGGTCCTGTACTGGAGCAAAAAAGATTCTGTAAAAGGCATTGGGACAATTGCTAAAAATGGCAAAAGGACAACAGAGTAGATAATGTCTTATGCAAATACACAATTTCCTAGATTTGATAACTGCATTATGATTACATAAGAGAATATCTTTGTTTTTAAGACATACACCCTGAATATTAAGGAGTAAGAGGGCAGGATATGTGCCACCTATTCTCAAATGACCCCCAAAAAAACAATAATCCCACACCTGGGGGGAAGGGGTGTGCACACACGTGTGTGTGGAAGTCAACAGATAGAGCCAAAAAAGGATCAATCAAGTACTATTACAGGCGTATTATTTACATGCAAGCTGATTCCTGAAAGAAACTGAAGAGCTAGAAGAGTTTAAGATGGTTTCCTCTGAGGAGTAGACCTGAGGGAGGAAGGACTAAGGAAAGATTGGTCCCTTTTCTGTACCATTTGGGGTTTTTAACCATTTAACAAAACTTAGGAATTAAAGAAACTGACAGCCACTGCTGGGAGTACTGAGGCCTGCGGGACCTCAGGAAGGGAAAGGCATGACCAGCCTGGGCTGTAGGTGTCACCCGCCGGGCAAGTCTGGAACACGGATTCCAAGGAAAGGCCGGGACGGTTCACTGGAGTCAGAGAACGTTAATGATCAGTCTTTACTTCTGTGCTGGACTTCATATACTGCAGTATTCTTTCACGGCATTATTTCATCCGAATCCTCACCATTGAAAAAAGCAATAATCACGCATCAAGCTTCAGAGGAAATGAGCATGTAAGTGAGGCATTATGCAACGAAAACCTGACCAACCCCACCTAAAATCTACAGTAAAAACCGCTGGCAGCTCTGCTCTGAACAGGATCTGTCCTGAACCCTATCTTAACTATGTCTGTTCTGTCCTTCCTTGAGGTCTCTTGATATTTCATTTCTATTGGAACAAAATTACGGCAGCACCAGAGGTCAGACAGGTGTCCCATCAGGTTACCAACACTCCAGGGCCCGCTCCCCGCGCTCACCCCCAAACAGCACGTGGCCAACTATGGCTTGGACAGAGATGTTCTCTTTCCTCTGGGGTCTTTTTTAATCGTCTCCCACTCGCCACTCTGGCTGCAGGAAAGGAAGAGGAGAACAGTTCCCCTCGGGGACCTTGTCCCACCCCGTCCTCCCAAGGAGGGAGGGGACTGGTGATCACGAGCACAGACCTGAACCTGCCTGGTTTCCACCACGTTTCCTCAGTCCTGTGGGGTGAGTAACAAAATTCTCTCTGCTTAGCTCTGAATAAAATACAGCGAGGAGAGATACAGGGGCAGCTAAGTCCACAAGGCTAGTTAGCAGCAAAGCTGGAGTTCAGACCCGGGGTGCATAACCCCAAAAGGCTATGCTAACAGGAGGTGGTACATTCGGATTGTTCTCGGGCAGTTTTCCCCAGCCAGGTGTCATGCATGCCTCTAGCTTTCACGCAAGGCCATGTAGAGAAGAGGGTCTCTGTGAGGCAGAAGAATGTGCCAGACTAAGGCAGGAGCTGTAGCTCCTAGGTAAACCCAGAGTGATATATTCATCTTATCTTAGCCGTTGTTTAAGCTTCCTAACTCAGTGCCTGGGTATTAACTAGTGTATAAAGACAGCCTGTCCCTGAAATGCGAGGACATGAGGCATCTGAGGCAGATTACACCAGAGCATGTGCTCAGCTATTTTTAGAACAGGGCTGGATACAGGACATAGTTTCCCTGTTAGGTCACCATCTCACAGGTATGCTTTCTGTTCACATTTTGGATAAAAACAGATACATTCCTGATATAAAGATAAATGCAATACAGCTTCTGCCTGCAAGAGTTCCAAGACCAGCTATAGGGACAGAAAAAAATAGAAATAAGGCAAAAGAATATTTTTAAAAATGGCATAATGGAAGTAGAGGAGCACAGACAGTAGGTATTTAAGACATCTTAGCAGCCTGCATCACTTCTGCAGCAAACTCTATTAGGTGCCCGGCCATGGGAAGACGAAGGTGCGCGGAAGAGATGCAGTCCCTGCTCTGAGGGCACTTACACCACGTGGGGGAGTCAGACCCGGTCCCACCGCAGCACGAGAGCGGAGCCACATGCCGATGGCAGCGCCCAAAGGGGAGCAAGGCTTCCTGTGAGAGGCATGCGACACAGGGCTTGACTTGGACATGGAGAGGGGACAAGCGTCTCTGATTGGAAGCCTTCCCCTGGGAGGTGATTCTTGAGTGGAGCAGTGAGGAAAGAGGAGGCGTTCCCTTTAGGAAAGGAAGGGGGTGAGGAGCCTTATGGAGAGGGGCAATTGTGTGCCAAGGTCCTGCAAAGAGAAGGCAGAGCCTTTCCAACGCACTGCAGGACGTACCTGTGACAGAGGCCTGAGAGCGAGGCGGAGGGCGCACAGTGATGGGCGGAAAGCACAAGGGCCAGCGGCCGCAGGTCCGGCCACTGGCGGTCACGCTGCGGGTGGGGGACATAGAAATGGTCAGGAAACCTCTTCACCCCCCCATCTGCCACTCGGGGACCCTGTCCCCTGAGCTGGTACCTTTCAGTAGCCACGCATGGCAGCCAGAGCATCATGGAACCCTACAAATGCTCGGACAAGCCGTAGGGCCTCTTAGTTTCTTCAATTAATAGAAACTAACATTTTGGTCCATGTAAATGTTCTGAAATCTTTTTGGTTATATGAAACTTTTCAACATCGACACATTTGTCAGACCCTCCCCACACCCAAAGGTCCCCCTCCTCTTAATCGGCACTTAACTAAACACTGAACGAGAAAATGCAATGATAGTAGTCACTATGCTTTCAGTCCAGACTTTAAATGAATTTTAACAAAGTGAAACGCGATAGCATCTATGTACATTTGAAAATTTTAAATTCATGACTGTGTGCCAATGTATGCTTTCCTTTATCTGTGGGGCAAAGTCGGTGACATATACGGGTCCAAGGACCACTTGTGAAAACAGTAGGGCCCATGGCTTGGAAACCACCCGTCTAGATAAACTCTAAGATCCCTTTCAGTCCTGAAATTCTGATCCTATCATGATTTACAGTAGGCATGGTCCTAATCTTTCTAGATAGTGGAGCAAATGGCAGAAATAACTTCTCCTTTGGCCAACACTGTATCTAAAATCTTCTTTCAGAACACAAAGCCAATTGGGAAAATCTGCTTAAGTTGACCCATGATTTAGTGAGACTCTAAACATGTGTGCTCTGCAGCTAATTAACAATCCTCTTTAATGTGTTTTTTAAGCTTCCCGAACCTCCTAACCGCAGCTGCTCTGAACCTTGACGTCATCAGCCTTGATCGCCCTAGGTCTGCATTTTTTCTCTGCGGGTTTTGGTTCCAGACAGGCACTTTCCACATAACGGCCCCAGGAGCTGCCGGCTGCCCCCCCAGCACTGTCATTCCAGAGAGATACTAGCTGCACATTTCCAGCTGTGCCTGCAAAGATCTCCAGACTGAGTCTCTCTGACCCGGACCGCGCTGTGCCGTGCGCCCTGAACCGTCAGTGTGGCTGGGAGAGGCTCCGCGGCCTGGCCGAGCCGGTGCCCCCCCCAAGCATGGGAGAGTGGGGATGTGAGGGCTCTCCCTCGAAAGGGGGCCGTGATATGGACGCCCAACAGGTCACATGCCACCTTTTCAGTCCTTCGGGACTGTTTCTCTACTACAAATGACAGAAATGACATTTCCTCGAGTGCTTTCTCCCCAGCAACCCCTGAGGTACCCGATCCTGTCCCCTGAACTCCCTGAGAAGAATGGTCCTCTCCCTCCCGCCCTGTGGGCTTCAAGGAGGGGTCAGAACAGTGCACCCAGGGACACATCCCCTCGACCAAGCAGGGCATGAGCTGGAGGCCTTGTAGTAATGACCTGTGGGAACACTTACGCAACACTTAGCACCACCAGACGCCGCTCCGAGCAGTTCGCCTCTGTTCAATTGCCCCATGGAAACCACAACACATATGGTAGGTGCTCTCAGTATCCCTGGGGGATGAACGAGAAACCGAGGCACAGAGAGGCTGTCGCTTTCCCAGGGTCGCGCGGGAAGCGATGATGCTGCGGCCCGGAGCAGGCGTCTCATCCCAGAGTCCGCGGGCTCATAAACGACACGCCGAGCAAACGGGCAGCTCATCTCAGAGCGGCAAGGACAGTGAAGGAGATGGAAGAGGTGGCGAGCACGCCCTGCCGTGTGGGAGCCTCCTGAGGGGGCAGCACTGGCTGAGGCTGGAGGATGGCACCTGCAGGAACGGGGTCCAGGCACAGGTAACAGGAAGGGCAAAGGCTCTGAGGTGGGAGTGAGCTTGGTGCGTTCAAGGAACAGCAGGACAGACAGACACACTGAAGGACAAACAGGGAGGGGTGTGTCAGGCAGGGGACAGCCATGTAGGCCCCGAAGGCCAGGGCCATAGTGTGCGTTGTATCCTAAGTGGACAGGGACTCACTGGAGCCCTGACGGAGTGAGTTCAGTCATTCCCTAATCACCGAGTCTAGACCGGGGGCAGGGTTAGCAGTGTCTGGGGTGTCGTGGGGGACTGATGGGCAGAATCTGCTCTCCAACATTATAAAAAACACATATAATTGAGTGGAAGTCCTCTCTGGGATTAACATGTTTTGAAAAAGTACTTTCAATAACCCCATTTCCAATAGCTAGAGTTTCTTGACCTGTCAGCTGGGACTTATTTTCATTGTTGGTTGACACAGACCTGGTATTTAAGTTCATGGAAAATGGATTGCGTTCCTGTGGCTGTTTTGCTCCTTTGCAGGGAATCGTCCTCACTGATGGTGGTGGGCTTTGTGGCCTCACTGATTCCCCTGCGTCCCTCTTACTCGGGAGCCTCCCTTGGACCGGCCTTCTCCTGCCTGTTCTCCAGCAAATGCAGCCATCTTGCGTGCTGTTTCCCAGAATTCTGAGTCTACTTCAAGCTGAGAAGCCTCTTTCTTGCTAACGTGTTAGTGGATTCTTTGTCCTTATAGCAGAATAGCACAATGAAGACAAATTGCTTCAAGCCTGGAGTTGTCCTCTAGTGCCATCAGCTTCGTGAATTATTGCAGGATAAGGGAGGACGTCACTGGAGCCCCCTCGACCAGCAGTCACACTGCACAGCTTCTGTCTATATCCAGGCTGACCTCACCCCTCCCGGGGGCAGCTAGAGGGCTTGTAGGTTGGGCTGGGAATCCACTGACTCGTGCAATCCAGTTTCCCTCCCTGGGCTGCTCCTGCTGGCTGTGTGTGTGTATATTTATTTAAATTTGCAAACAGTAAAATGAACTTTTTTGGTGTACCATCCTTTGAAGGTATTTGACGCCATGATCAGAATACAGAACAGTTCCGGCACTCTGTCAGTCAATCCTCTTCTTTTGTACCTAACCCCAGGCAAACAGTGATACATTCATGTTGCTATAGTTTTATATATATAATATTATTTTTTGAATATATATATATATTTAAAGTATCCTATAAATGGAATCATATAGTACGTAACTTTTTGAGACTGGCTGTTTTTATTCAACATAGTACCTTTGAGATTCACCTGAATTGTTGCATGTATGAATAGTCTGTCCCTTTTCGTTGCTGCATACTATTCCACTGAGTGGAGATGCATTCACTCCCTGAAGGTCACTGGGCTTGTCTCCCACTGGGGATGATTATGAACAGAGATACACACATTTCTGTGTGAAAGTAAGTTTTCATTTATCTTGGGCAAATACCTAAGAGTGGGATGGCTGGGTCCTGTGATAAATGTATCAAATGATAAGAAACAAACCTCACTGTAAGAACTTGCTGAACCATCTGGCATCGTTCCAGAGTAAATGATGCTATAGCAACGGCCCTCCTGGAGCCAGTGAGCTCACCCAACCAATAGCAAAGCAGGAGTCATCTTTCCCCATGGAAGCAGCCGTTGATAATTTATCATATCCAATGTTTATTCCTACTCACTGCTGTGCACAATCACCCCGGGGGTACAGCAAGCACTCCGCCTCTCTCTGTACCCAAGTGGGCTGGCTTTGTGTTGAGCCACGAGTGTGCGTTGCCTCGCTCTCGCTCAGGCTGGGGCCCTGGCAAAGCCTGGAATGAGCCACATGGGAGTGGCAAGAGAATGGCATGCTTTCTGCCTGAGCCCAGGGGAAGAAGACCCCCCACCTGGGGGGTCTGCAGCACAACCCTTGGCTGTACATTAAGCAATCAGTAGGAGCAACGCCTGGATCCCCGTCTTCCAAACAGCATCATGAAAATGGAAGTAGATAAAGTGTAACAAGCCTTTAGCTCCTCTGCTGCTCATTGCCTTTTCTTCCTACTGGTCTACATGCCTGAAACAATTTCTGTGGCCTGAATTGCTGGAAATTCAGATTAGCCAGCATCAAACCAGCCCACTAATGGAATCCGTCAGCAATTGCACACAGCAAGAGGTTAAGCAAATCTTAGGAAAAGCTTTTTACTAATCACAGAAAAAGCCACACTTTACTAACATTTTAACATAGCCCACTGTGTTAAGCCCAGTGCATTGAATCAGAGAGAATTTTATAAAGGCATATATACATTTCAGAGGTAATTTTTTAAATGTATTTTCCTGATTTAAATTCTATGATATCACAGCTGTAAATCACTCCTAGGAGAATTGTAAAATAGAAAAATTGATCTACGTGTAAAGAACATCATGGATCAAGGGTCCTATCTGACAAACCTACGAGTATAAGAATTGTGGTGAATGATAAGTAGCGATTGGAGAACCTCAGAAGGGTTTCCTGGCTTGTCTTGGACGACCACCCAAAAGTTTCATTTGCTCAGGCAAGCATCCTGTTTCTGGAGTCTGGAAAAGCTGGACTGGAACTCTTATGAGGACACGGATTTCCTCCTTCTGGTTTGATGACCAATATTACCAGAATAGCATCTTTTGGGATACCTAATACTTGTGTTACACTTCCAGCAATCAGAAGTGCAGAGTTCCTACAACAGTCAAAAACAAACGATGAAATAGCCGCTCACAGGGCTGACTGAGACTTCGCTAGCCCATTTTTCCTCCCCGAATGCCTCGACACAGCTGACTCTGCCGAGCGTCCTCCCCTCTCTCTTCCTAGGGTGCTTTCACCTTCCTTTCCTCGGGAAAGGAACCAGGGCAGGGGTTCCATCCTTTTCTTCTCTTTTTTCTTTTCTTTTTCAGTTATCTGGAGTGCAAACAGCAGGCGGGCATTTGTGGCCAGCCCGTTTGAAATGCTCTCACCTTCCCTTAAGGGCCAAGCGTCCCGGTGCCCTGTGTGAATATTTCCCCCTCGCTTGCTGGGCCTTTGATCAGACCTGGCCCTGTCTTCGTCCTCTGATAGGCCGACGTCATCACGCACCTGGGTGTGGTCATCCAGTTTGGGCATCTGCCTCCATGTCCAGCAGGGTCTTACAACAAGCAGACCTTCGTGGGATACCTATTGAAAGACTGAATCCATTCATTCAACAAATACTTAGTGAGTATCTACTATGTGCCAGGCACTATTCCAGGCAGAGAGGAGATCATCCGTGAAGCATAAAAATAAGACTTCTACTTTCAAAGAGCTTACATGGTGGTGAAGGAGAAAGTCTGAGCTCTCTTGATTTGCATACATTACACATTAAAAGGATGATCTTACCCCAACACAAAATATTCAGCCTCAGGTGCTGTTTCAGTCATATAAACATAACTGAAGGGTGGTAAAGGGTATTTTTTTCTCCTTACCATGTACGTATCAATCCGCATAAAGCGATGCTAACATTGCAGCGTCCTCGCCAAGAACCACATGACTCCACTGGAATACTTTTGTAGATTTTATTCTATGCTGAGGACTCTGTGACTTCTTAAATATCTAAACCTGATGTAGATTACTCATTGAAATTCGAAATGGTAATTGTTAGTCACCAAGTAGGAATGAGAAACAAAAATGATTGCTCTAATTACACACCAGACTTCATAGTGGTCAAGGGTGACACATACATTCCAATATTCTGTAGAAATTAATTGAGGTAAAATATGTGTGTGCCTCTTCCCTCTTTTCTTCCTTCTATATTTATAATTCAAAAGAAAGGAGCCTGATTGCTAACCAAAGAGAGTTCCCAGGTCGCCTTTTGCTGTTGTTGAAGCTGCAGAGCCACAGATTACTGCTATTTGTTATCCATCTCTACCATCCTTAGCATTACCTGGTAATCAAGCTGCAGTAAGAGGTGCTGTTTTTATGTAATGCCATAGAGCATAAGTATAGAATTTTGTCACATCTGACATTACGTAATAGAACGGCCTTAGAATGAGTTTCACGTGAATCTTTTTGTTTAACCAATGCCTAAAGAGCTCATCTTTTAAATGTATAGGCTGTCTTGTGTAGCTGAACAATTACAATTCTTAGAAGGCACTGTGTGTCCCATTTACCCCATAAACAGCAGTCTGATCTAAAGCAGTTCAATTTCTTATTTTCCTTATATGCCCTCTTTCTGGTGTGAAAGCATTAAGGAATTTGGACATAATGATAAGGTGCTATTTAAAGTTCTCACTCGTGAGATTGGAATGCAGTTATGCTCAGGAGAAACGTACAAGGTATGCATTCATGCTGGGGTACAGCCAACCGCACAGAGCAGTGTTGGGAAGCAGGAAACAGTTCACGTTTAAATTTCTATGACCTTGATTACCTTGAATGTGGAGGTGATTATCAGAAAACTTTGATAATATCTTTAAAATTCTTATGCAGTCTTATAGAAAGCAAAATATCCTGGTGATAACTAAAAACATTTCATTGCTACCCAGATGTTTTGTTCTTGTAATGCCAAACATCTGGATATTAAGAAGCATTTGAATCATTGAGTACATTTTTAAAGTTGTTTTTTTCATGTGAATTTATGCTTGCTATTATGTGGTCACAGCGGCATGGCCGACATGAGAACCACTTTGTAGTTATATATAATACCAGAACACGGTCTCAGAGTGTATCTGGAAGAGACTTCTTTCCCGGGCAGACTCCTACCGGATTTCTGCAGAAACCACACCAACTGTGGAAGGGATGTGCATAAAAACACTACATGGAGGGTGAACATCAGCCAATGACGCTGACGTTTTATAGGAGGCACCCGGCAAAGCCAGGCTTACCCAGCCAGGTGGAACTGAAGGCACTTCATCTCAACTCAAGAAACTAGAGAGTAGTCGCAAGGTTACACAGATTCACAACGTGGCCGTGGCCCCTAAAACAAGCCAAACGACCTCTTATATGGCAGTCAGACACTTCAGTGGTGATTGGCACATAGGCTGAAATGTTCACGAAGAGAAATCACTATAAAAATGGATGAAAAACATAATCTCTTGAGAACGATTGTTATAGAAGCAAATCTGTATTTGCTTCAAAGATACTGTAAACAAATAGAATCAAATAGAAATCTGAAGCAATTAGGAGATACTAGCACTATATCAGAAGAGGTATTATATTTCTTCGTATTTAAACAAAACAGGTGATGAAGACAGAAGAATCTTTTCCCCATTTATATAACATCCTTAGTTCTCTGGGGAGTTTTGTATACAACCTATCTGCTCAGTTAAGTGCTTGTGTTTTCTAAAAATGTCCCAAAATGGAACAGCCAACACACTAGCATTGTAATCTATGAGCTTCCTGTAAAGAAAGACAAAACATCTCCACGCTGCACACTGAAGGCCTGCAGGCACGTTTTCTGTCTGTTCTAACTAGATCAAAAAGTAATGCAAATGAACAGATGCTTCCAGAGGTTTCCATTTCAGTTACTTACTTATTTAACATATATCTAGTAAACATACAGAAGGGATGGGAGGACAAAGGGAAGAGAAGGCGGTGACCCTTCCAGAAAAGATACAGGTCCCAAGCATGGTACAGACACTTTATATCTAGGCTATTTGAAGACATGGTGATTACCTTCAACAAGTTTGTAACCTCCTAAAAAGAATCGATGGGCACTACCCGTAATCCAAAGTAGAATTGCGATAGGCACAAACTGAGTTGCATATGAGAGCAGAGAGGAAGAGACCACTTTCAACTGGGGGGGGCGGGAGGCAGGAAATCCTATTCATGAAGAATGGCCAGGACTTCAGCAGGAGGAACCGGCCTTGGTGGGTCGCACTTGGGAATCTAGAGGTCTGCACTGCAGGTACATGATGGACAACGGAGGGCAGGAAAGGAGTGAGAGGTAGTTGAACACAAAGAAACACAGTCTGGCTGGCATAGAAGGTACATCAGTGCCCCCACACACGTGGGAATTAAAGAATGGTGTATGTGTGTGTGTGTGTGTGTGTGTGTGTGCGCGTGTGCGTGCACGCGCGCCTATATGAAAAAGAAATGGATTCCTCGGCTCTGCCTGGACTTACCAATTCAGAATCTCCAGAATATAGTTTTAGCAAACATTTTTCTTCTTTATAGGCACCCAAAGTGATAGTGAACATCAGGCAAGGTTGGGAAACCCTGGAACGTGAGGCGGAGTATTAAGAGGACACCGTTGCATTTGGATTTTATTCAGGAGCCAATCCATTTGCAAGTAAGAATTCTCATCTTAAGCCAAATATTTGCAACTTTGCTGTGACTGCATCCCTTTGACTCTGAAACCACGTTTTTAAGACACTTGGGAACGCAGGCCTATCGGGTAGATGCCCCCCAGGCCCCCGCACCGCCTCGAGCAGCTGAGAGACTGAAGGGTGGCTCCGCACGGTGCAGTTACACGCCCTCCCTGCGCTGAATCGGGCTGTGATCCCAGAGGCATCTGGAGGCAGCTGGGGCAGCGCTGACTGCCCACGCCTCCCTCTGCGCTGCCCACGACAGGCTCGGGCACGTCCGAGTGGACAGGGCAGCCGCCTGGCCGTCGGTCACTGACCCCGAGGCGGCAGAAGCCGCTGGCCACTGAGGCGGGGAGGCCGGTGAGCGCCCCGGGGCTGGATTCGCCCCTCTGCGTGTCCCTGACGATGCGCTCGGTCTGCGCCGTGGCGGCGGTGCCACACTCTTCATTGAAGTGAAGTTTTTATGGCATCCTAGCGGAGGACCACAGGGCACGAGGGCCTGTAGGATGCCCAAGGGACGGTCCTTCGCTTCATTTTGTCCTTTTCTCTGTCTTTCTTTCTATTTTATCTTTCTGGACCAAGATCCTCTTCTCCGCGCCCTCTCCCTGGGTCTCTTACCCCCCCCAGCCCCTCCCATCCTGGGCCCCCATTCCCGCCGCCTCCGCCCGCACCCGCCGCACTCCCTCCCCTCCAGAGCTGACACGGAGTGAGTTCCTGCACGTCCGGGGTGAGGGGTGGGCAGAGCGACCCCTTAGCTCTCCCCCACTCTGCTTCCCATCATCACCCAGGAAGCCCCCGGCCCACTCACTGCGCCCCTCCCTTGACTCCGTGTCCCGTTAGGCTCCCACCGCCCTTTGTGCCCTGGGTCCAGTCCTCATTCCTGTCTCCACGTTTCCTTCAGTATATCTGCCCTGCCTCTTCCCCTCCCGTCCCGCAGCTGCCCCTGACCTGCCCCCGCCTGCAGCACCTGCTTAGAGGCAGAACTGAAGAGAGGCCAGGCACCGAGGTTAAGAAGGGGTTGGCCAGGGCATGAGGTCCCGCTCTCCCCTGCCGGCGCCGACCCCAGCCCGCGTGGGCCTCGGCAGGGAGTGCCTGTCCGCGCCTCACCCTCACCTCTAAGATCTCTCTGCCAGCAGTCCGCAGCCGGAGGCTGGTGTGACCTCCGAGCAGGTTCCTGCACACTCAGCACTTAGCACAGGGCCTGGCGCATTGCTGTCATACGTGCCATTTGTCACTGGTCCTTTCACGCCTGGCCTGGAACTTTGCCTTTTCCACCACACTGAGTATGTCTCGGCACATTTACCAGATTAAAAAGTCAGCATTTTATTTGAAAAACAAAGTATATATTTTTAAAACAGCGTTCTCTAATGGTCATTCTGACAGTGTTTGTTGGTGTGTGTGTGCGCGTCAGATCTTACACAACAAGACTGCTCTCCCCGTCTCCTCCGCACGTCCGCTTGAATGAACGTCGGGCCGGTTTTTGTGAGCAGGACATTCACAAGCGGAAGTTTGGACTGAATCAAGTGGCTCCTTACCGACATACACCAAGAAACAGCTGTTGTTTATCTTTTTATTTGTTTCCATCTATATTCTTTGACCTGCATCTTGACAGTTTGTGTAATGCTCATGGATGACGAATTAAAATTACAGAAAATGAGGAGGGAGGAATAGAAAGAAGAGACGAGAAGAGACACATCTTGCACCTTGCTGAAGGATAAGTGCCAGCAGCTTGCTTTGAGAGAAGAGGTGGATGGCCGATGGGTAGCACAAAAGACCTAAGAAATCTCCTGCAGCAGATTCGTGGGGGGGGTCTGTCCTCAGGGGGGCTGGCAAGTGCAATTTTAAACATATTCCTGGGCGGTGCTAATGTCTGCGGCCCTGGGACCACACTTTGAAAAACACTGGTACAGACTTGTCTCCCCGTCCCTTTCCTTCATAACACTGTGTTTATTGCTTTGTATTCATTAAACAATAATTGTATGTCCCTTGATTTCTTACTGCTCTAAAATAAGGTAGATTTTTATTGGAGTTCCTGCCCTTTATCACCTTTCTCTCCTATCTCTCTGCTTGTAAAGTTGTCCCCGTTCCCTTACGATGGAGGCCTTCCCGGCCCAGTCCCATCCCCGCCATCCTGCCGCCACCCCCTGCACCCAGGACCCGCTCCTCACTTGCCTGGCAGCCCGAACGGCCAGCACACGGGGAACCAGGGCAGGTCCGCCGACCAGGGCACGGCGGCCGGAGGTGGGGCAGCTGAACAGCAGCTGAGGACTGGAACAGACATCCGACCCTTGGCTTTCCTAGCACCCCGCCCCTCTTTTTCTTACAGCGTCTGGTCTTTCCTCTCGGGAGGTTTTCTCTTACATACTTTGTGGGATGGGCGACTTGGGGCCCTGCCATCATCACCCCCCTCATCACAGGAAGGTAAGCTCAGTGGAAGCAAACAGCTGAATGGCTCGCTCACTCGGCCCGGGGTCCAGAACCGTGCCAGTCACTCAGCAGGCATGTGTTTCTTGAATGAGTGGAGGTGTTATTCAATGTGTACATGAATAAATACTCAGGTTGCAACGGAATTCTGCAGTGATGCCAACGTGACGTGGAATCGACCTCTGGGCCCGGAGCCTGGCTGTCACAGGATCAAAAATGAAAACCAGCCCTCTGCCCCTCAAGGTAGTTAATTAATTAATTTAATTTAAGAAGCCTCACCTGCAGGGTGCATGGACTATGCATAATCAATCTCATAATTCAAACCTGACTGCTTGTACTGTCCTCCGAGACAGGACCTGTTTATTTCAGTGTTTCTATCCTTCCTGCGCTCTGAGAAAGCACCTCATGGTTTTCTGAGTGAGCAGGATATATGGATGAACATGCAAGAGTTGTTAAGAAGTTCGGGCTGATAATGGTGATACTTTAACCAAGTCCCCTTCCAAGTCTTTTTCCCATTTCCAGGCTGAAACTCCTTGTCCATAAACCAAACAACATACTTTTTCAGAATAGAAACACTGCCTTAGAACCACATAAACATTTCCTTCTGAGCTTGCACCCAGATTACATAAACAAGACAATATCGCATATTTCTATCTGTAGTTGAGGCAATTTCTAATGCACACATTATTCCTCTTTAACCTCAGTGTCTACCCGACCTACCCTCTCACACCATCTCCTCGCGGCACCATGCTGAAGATCCATCTACCACTTTGGAAACATTTTCCTGCACTGAAGAACAGCGAGGGTCAGAGGCTGCATTTCTGGAATTCATTCCCAAAATGACTCAGATATTATCTAAATGTGCCGACTGTCTAAAGGTTGGGTAATTGGATTCATTTCCTCTCTTCTGGAATCAGCATGATTTTTTACTTTCACAGCCACACATTAGTCTTTTTCCTTCTCTTTGTAACACTGACATCAAAATATTCGCTCCGTTAGTAGATGCGCCAGCACACATCACAGACAACTTCCTCTTAAACAGTTCAGTACAGTAAGTAGTCACCTAGAATTAGATCTCAAAAAAGCATTACCTGGCTGATTTTTATTATTGAAGTACTATTCGTTTTTATAAAATTACGTTCTTCACACATACATGTGTTCACACACACACACACACACACACAGAACGTGTGATTCTGTCTGAGGCTGATGAACTACCCAGAAGCGTGAGAATGGTAAGCAGCCACTGCAGTCCTGGCTGCCATCACAGAGCCTCTCTTTTCATGAAAACAGAACTTTTCTTCAGCAGGAAGAGCATGGCAAGACCTCAAGGAGGTCCAGCCTTCTGGCCCAGCAGCACAGACACAGCCCCACTGTTCAACACTGAAATGCTGTTTGTTAGATAAACATTACATTGAAATGGCCAAAGGACACCGAGGGCCATTGCAAGGGGAGGGATTTCTTTTTGCCACCCCTTATTTCTTTTTATGTTATCTCCTTAAAGAAGGACTTTCACCCCAGAGCAACCTTGGGGAAAATGAGACCACAAAAAGGCATTCATGGCGGTGGTTTCTAGACCCTCCGTTCTATTACTTTAGATATTTCCTTTTGAACACGGGCTCCCTTTCCCACAGCTATGTTTGGCCTCCAGGTTTGCAATGACGTTATGTCTATGCTGGTGATTCCCCAAACTGCCATTAGAAAAATTTGTGCCACAAATGTAACATAAAGAGCTAAATTCTACCCTCAGTTGTTTCACTCTAATCCGAGGGCTCTTTGACTGGAAGTGTAGACTTGATAGGAATGTTCGTTTGTTTTTTGTTTTTGTTTTTTTACCATTTATGGGGTTGGATGAGAAACTAAAGGTAAAAATAAAATTCACATGCCAGAGATCCATCAGCAGTCTTGCACCCCATTCCTCCCGATTCTGTCTAAAAATATTTATCAGGAATCTTCCATTTCAAAATTAGCAAACAGAATTCCCCAGGGGCTACTCAAATAAATAACAAACAAGTTGTTTTCAAAGAACTTATAGTCTAGTAGGAATACAGGGGGAAAATAACTACCACATATGCTTTTAGACAGGTACCAAAAATAAAATACAGATAAAAGAAATTTTAAAGAAAAGATTGCTTCAGGAGGAGAATGGCAAGATGGTAAATTAAAGAAACTTATGAAGGAAAAAAATGATTTGATCTGGGTCTTAAAAAATGGAAGCTCCAAAGGCTGAAATTTAAGAAAATAGAGGAAAAGACATATGCAAATATCCAAAAGAAGCAGAAGAGGTGTGTGCTTGAAAACAGTGACCAGCCCCGTTGTGTGGCCCTGACCCATTTGGGCAGCACTGTGCTGTGGCCCAAGTGACACCACCCACCTCCTACCTCTATGCAGCTCTTTCTGTCTGGAGGGCCCTCCAGCTCCCGCTCCTGCCGGTCGGCGTGTCCGGCTTGTAAGGGGAGGGCTGACTTCACTTAAAATTGACAGAAAGAAATTAGAAGGATTAGAAGACAAATTGAACACGTATTCCTAAGTATGAGTAAGAAACTTCAAGCCTCTAGTGCCCACTGCCTGTGGCTGGAGAACCAAGCGAGGCTCAGTAAATACTTTTTGAGGACTACGTCAGACCCAAAGCTTTTGCACAACAAAGGAAGCCATCAATAAAAGTCAAAGGCAACCTACTCAGTGAAATAATATATTTGCAAATGATAAATTGGTAAGCAACTACTATCCAAAACAGATAAAGAAAACTCATACAACTCAATGCCAAAAAATAAATAAATAACAATAATCCAATTGAAAAATGGGCAGAAGACCTGAATAGTCATTTTTCCAAAGACATGCAGATGCCAACAGACACATGAAAAGATACTCCATGTCACAAATCATCAGGGAAATGCAAATCAAAACCACAATGAGATACCACCTCAGACCAGTCAGAATGGTTAGTATTAACAAGATAAGAAATAACAAGTTGGTGAAAGAGAAAAGGGAAGCCTTGTGCACTGTTGGTGGGAATGCAAATTGGTGCAAATACTATGGAAAGCAATATGGAGATTTCTCAAAAAACCGAAAATAGAAATACATATAACCCAGCAATTCCACTTACAGGAATCTACACAAAGAAAATGAAATCATTAATTCAAAATAAAAACATAATTAACTAGAAAATATATATGCACCCCTATGTTTATTGCAGCATTATTTACAAGAGCTAAGATATGGAAGCAACCGAAGTGTCCATCAGTAGATGAATGGATAAAGAAGAGGTGGCACATATACACAATGGAATATTATTCAGCCATAAGAAGAAAACAAATCCTACCATTTGCAACAACATGGATGGAGCTAGAGGGTATTATGATGAGTGAGATAAGTCAGTCGGAGAAAGAGGAATAATATACAGTTTCATTTATATGTGGAATCTGATAAAACAAACGCACAAACAAAACAGAAATAGGCTCATAAACAGGCAGGAATCTTGTGAAATAGATAAAGGAAATAAAGAGGTACAACCTTCAAATTATAAAATAATTTAGTCATAGGGATGGAAGTACAGCATAGGGAATATAGCTCATAATATTGTAGTATCTTTGTATGGTGACAGATGGTGACTACATTTATTATGGTGAGTATTTAATAATGTATATAATTGGTGAATCATTAAGTTATTCCTTTGAAACCAATATAACATTATATATAAACTATTTTCCATTAAAAAATTAAAAATAAACAAATACTTTTTGAAATAATGACTAAATGATGGAGAGAATAAGAAAAATGATAAAATGTTTGCAGATCAGTAAAATTATTAATAAACTGTTACATTTTGGTCTATCTGGAAATGATATTCTTCCAAATTTGCCAGATTTTTGTTAATTTAAATACATTTAAAATACAGTCTATTTATTCAAAGATTATTCATATTCAAATATCCAGCCATTTTCTTGGGCATATGTCTTCTAGATCATGCTTCCACAGCTCGAGATGGGGAGAAATTCTTGGAGTTGCCCCACATTCAATTTCTGAGTTGCTAAAAATAAGAGTATCCTTTTCCCCCCCCCCCCACTTTCTTCTCAGGCCTCCACTTTTCAAACTGAAATACCATGACAGTATTTATGTCTATAATTTCCTAACATGACCAAGCAAGATAGAAAACATAAGACCGCAAAGATCAACTGCTGGTGAAATACAACCCCCTCCCAATTTATTTTAAAAGCCCAGGTCTAATGAAAAAGGAGTTAAATCTATTTGTTTTTAAGGAAAAGCTTTCCACAGTTCAGCTCTAAGAGATGATTAACGGCAGCAATTTTTCTTATGTGTCCCACTGATATAACTGGACTGCCTTCACTGAATTCAAGTGGCAGTTGGAGATGAATCGTTTTATACCTTCTGATATCACATGTCCTGCTTCAAATGTAATTACTAGCTTCTAGAAGCTGGATATAAAGAACTCATTTAGAAGGCCTGTTCGGGTTTGTTTACTATAGGCCATACATACAGCTATTCAGAACTGTAAATGCATTCAGCTACTCACAAGCTTTTTTTAAAAAAATGAATAAACCCCTTGAAATAGGGAGGTGTTCCTTTAACCAGTACCTCAATGTTAAATTTTGCCGTTAGCCCCAAGTCCAAACCTGGGGTTTGATTTTGTGCCATCATGGTGTGAATTGTTCACGAGGCTGTGTGTTCACTTTGGCCTGGTTCTCTGGGGTTCACAGCTTTAGCATCTGAAAACCAAGAAAAAAAAGGAAGTGCCTCTATCTGCTAAGGAAAAATGACAGCTGTCAGTCTGGAACTGTGAGTCCAAGAGAGAACCGGTTTGTGGTTCTATAGCTTTGACACAACAACAATCCCAGGAAAATTCTAACTAACAAATCAGTGCCCTCGAGGTGTTTTGAGTTTAGACCATGTTTTCATTTTGTGCCTTCGTCTGGAGAGTCACTATGTTGTCTCTTGCTTTTCCTTCAGCTTCTTTTTAACACAAAAAGATAAATTTTCATATTTTTCTCTGTTTCAGGAATAGAAAAATCCTTTAAGACTAGTAAGTGTGAGGAGGGACCTGCCAGTACAGATGAGGGCTTCTGTTTCTGTAACATAGCAACAGTATTACCTAAATTAACACCATGGGAATTTTCACTAAATTTTAACCATCTTTAATAAGATCTTTTTTGAATCAGTAGCAAGCTGATCTGTCCTCTTTCAGTCCATTTCATTTTTCTTCCCAGGAATAAAATGGATCATCGTGGGTCTCTATTTCTTCTGGTAGCTCCCAGACTGCTATTCACCCGTGCCAGGAACAGGGAAGGTTTATTTATCTTTAGATACAATATTTCCATATGAAACTGTGAGACCAGTTATCCTGACTGGCGAGTGAATGGCCAGGTTAGGGTTAGTTGCACAACAAATGGAACTTCTAACATTCTACCATATGTACGTTCATGGGGATATGTAGCCCTCACTATAATAGGAAAAAAGTGTCCAGCTAATAATATACTGAACTACTGTTGCCAGAGGCTCGTTAAATGGGGTGTGTAAGAGTCGTCATGCACCATATTGCTGCCCAACGGGGAAGTCTATTTTCAGTCCTGACTGCAAACAGAGAGGGGTGAGCCTCGCCAAGGGAGGTCTTATAATCCATCCCAGACCCACAACACACAGAAGGCTGAGTCCGTAAGGACAGCACACACTCAAAGGATACACAAAGACAGGACATGCTCACTAAGCCCTGAGGCAGTGAGGCAGTGGGGCTGGGTGACATGCAGCTGTTGTAGCTAGTAAGCAAAGCCAGAAACCCCCATTTGCAGAGCATAGCAGAGGGAAGCCAGCAGACACCAAGATGTCCCGGACATGGCACCAGTGGCTTTGGGGGACCAGAATAATCCCTTCCGCTATCAAAGGTTATTTAGTGGAAAGGAATGAGAGACTGCCTCCAAGGAGCTTACATTCTAGAAGGAATCAGGGGAGAGAAAATAAACACTTGGCCAAGTAAACCATGTCAGGTGGTAGCAGGTATGAACACCGCAGTGCAGGGTGAGGCGCCAGGGGGCGGCCAAGAGGGCCGGGGCACTGATTCTAATTAAGGCTGGTGGGGAGGGGACAGCCTGCTTGAGGAGGGGACATTTGAAGGGAACCTAGGTGTAGCAAATTCTAACAAGACAAGGCAGAGCACAAAGCTACTAGGACAGAGAAAGCTTTCCTATTAGTTTGCTAGGCTGAGTGGCTTAAACAATAGAAAATTATTTTCTCACGGTCCTTGAGGCCAAGAGTCCCGGATCATGGTGTTGTGTCCCCGGGCTTGGGTTCCCTGAGCCTGTCTCCTTGGCTTGTAGATGCCTTCTCCTTGGGATTCGCATGAACTCTGCTGTGTGTTATCTGTGTCCTTACCTCGTCTTCTAAGGACACCAGCCAGACTGGACAGGAGCCGCCCCACTGACCTCCGTCTACCTGAACTCCTCCTCAAGGGCCCTGGTTCCAAAGTCAGCCACGCTAGGACCTCCTGGGGTTCAGGACTTCTCCATGTACGTTTGGGGACACACGGCTCAGCCCCTGACAGGCTTGATGTGTTCAAGGGACGGAAAGAGCACAAGAGTGGCTACAGCGTGACGAGCAACAGAGAAACGAGGGGGAGTGGGAGAAGAGGAAAGGGCTCCAGACGTTATTTTTTATGTGGTGCTGCAGGCTCGGCACAGCCGGAAGCTAAAGCCTGTCTGTGATTTCAGGACTCTAGTCGGTGTCTCTGATTCTCAAGAAGTTCTGGACGGTTTATGTATCATACTCATCTAGTGCCTAATTTTATGCATTTTTCCATTTTATTTTGAAATCATGGACAAATCATTGACACCTAATAATGATAAAAAACTTTTTTGTCACAGTATTACCATGAGGACTTAGCTAGATGATACATGCAGACCATCAGCACAAGGTCTAAGGCATGGTAAACCCTCAAAATCAACAGCGACTTATGTAATTGTGTCTCTGTGGTTCCTGGGAAGCAAGTTCTAGATCCCGGTCAGGAGGAACATTCCCCTTAACTACGTGGGAGAAACACTTCCTTGAAAACAGCCTTCTCCAGACACCTCCTCAACTAACTGGGGAGCAAACTCGAAGACAAGAACACAGTATGCTCGCCATCTGTGAGCAGAGGAGACCCCCCTGCTCTGCTGACCAGGATCCACCCACCTGGGACCAGGTGGCCTGGGCTGGTCTGGGCTCGCTGCCTGGAGGGAAAGCAGGATGCCCTCCTCAACCTGCGCCAGCCCCACTACAGAGCCTTTTGCCGTCCCTCCCTCTGTTCCTCACCTCCCTGGCCAGGCCTTTCTGTACAACGCTCCTTTACTAGCACCTGGGCATGATCCCTAAAAGTAGGAGTGGAAATAGAAGGGAGCAGGGGGAGATGTTTTTTTCTCCCTAGTTGCAGGAAACAAAGGCCCTCAGAAAACCCCAGAAGGGCACTGGCTTGTGTGAACAATTATATTTTGTTCCACAATGAGCAGGTGAGGCTAGAAGCCTTTGAGACTAGTGGAGGCGGCTAAAAAGAAGTTGGTAAGCCAGTATTTGGGGTCCTGGGAAACCTAATGGAGAAATCCACAATCCTCCAGGATCTCCGGCAGAGATCCGCACCACCTTCTACCAAACTCACCTGGCTCTTCAGCTGCAGGTGTCTCCCGACCTCCACCCCGCTCTGCCCTGCCACACACCATGGGAGAAGCATCCTCCTGGAGCTCTGAACACATTTCCCTAAAGAAACATCGTTACTCATGGATTCATTCAAAGATTATCCTGGATTATTCAAATAAACCCAATCTAACCAAGAGAATCCTTAAAAGCATAGAACCTTTCCTCTGATCTTTTTGTGTCGGTCCCATAAGCGCTCTTACACAGTTATCCCCAAATGAACAAAGTCCCTTTTCCTTGGGTCACATAGGCTCTGAGGGCCAGCTCTGAGTTTAGGGTCATGGCCTCATTGCTACCTGAAAGGACCATATGAGGTCCGTGGGAATTCAGTTCATTTTTACAAAATGTTTTGCAATCCTGACCACATGTGGTAGACAGAATAATCTGTGTGGCAGAAATATAAAACAAAACACCACTCAACTAATGTGTGTTTATTTCAGTGACTTTGGAAAGTTGGGGAAGCATTTAAAAGATGAAACAAAAGTCACCCAGAATTCTATTATCCTTCATGTCCTTTATCCACCTTTTGGGGTAAATCTTTCCAGTCTTTTTTCTTTTTACAAAATTAACCAACTATTGTTTAAAAACACATACAGGCTTTTTCCAACCAAAAGTAGAATCCTATCCACGTGTCATTTCTATAATCTTTTTATTCTTCTGTATTGTGTGAATAAGTCCCCACATTATTGTATATTTTCTATAGCAGTATTATTCTGATAACATAATTTTCTATTTTACAGTTGTAAAATCAAAATTATGTCAAAAATTCTCTTAAAATTGAGCATGCTGCATTCACTTATAATTGTAATTACAGACTATACATGCATACATGTATACATAATAATGCAACTATGTTGTGTTCACTTATGAATTAGTATATGTTGTCACATTTATTTTCTATCAATTTGTCTCTTCAGTTCCTCCTCAAAGACCTTCCCATTTAGAAGTTGCAGATATGTCCTCGTGACCTCAGATCAGCCAGCAGGTGTCAGGATAGAAAAGGTCAAAACATTTATGGACTACTTCAATCCAAGCACCCTTACTACACTGTCTAGGTTAGCTGTATCTAACCTATCAGAGAGTCCCCCTCAAGGACCCATGAATCCATGGAATGCTGTCTCTCACACAGGGCAATCCTGCCTTCGCCCAAATATTCCCAGTGACTGGGAACGCTTCATAACATCAGACAGCTTATTCATGTCAAGGGAACTCGTGTTAACAGAGAATGTGACCTCCTATTAAACCCAAATCTCCCCCCATCTAATTTTGACCCACTGGTCCAGTTGCCCTCAGAAACAATACACAGGAACCCCATGCCCTGTTCTCCATGGCAGCTCTGCAAATACTTGAAGATAGCACATGACCTTGAAATGTGTGAATCTCCTGAAGGAATGTTGAGATTTGGAGATCACAAGTGAACCATAGTTAAGTATGGTCTCTCTTCAAGACATGTTGTTTGGATATTCTGTTGCCGGCCTTCCGGGAAATGCCAAGCAATTCACTGATAACTCAGAAGGCAACAAATAATATGATTCCTCTCCCTTGGGGCTTCATTCTCTTGGATCTAAATTCCAAAGTTCAGGAGATACTAAAGACATCCCAATGGGGTAGGAAGTAAAACGGTTTCTCCCTCCTGGAGAAAGACCCGGAGCCATGCAGGGAAGCAACCTTCTGGAGGGTCGTAGGCTAAGGATGGGTCAGAGAAGGATGGATGAGACGATCTAATTTTATGTTACTCTGTTTCCCCTTATTCACCTACCCTTGAGTGCAGCCTTAATAAAATATCCCCAACGTGTCTCAACTGTTACCTGGGTATTCAAATAAGGATCATGAAGCCCCTTCGGTGGCGGAAGGGCAGAACGGCCCTCTGGCAGCAGTCACTATCAAGAGAGCTCTAAGGCAGGGACTGCAAACAGGACCAGTCAGTTAGCAATGGTGCCTGGAGCACTGCTGAGAAAGGTTCTGAGGGCACCGCCAGATTCAGCAGAAAGGAACGCTTTCATCAATTACCGCTACACCTCGTGAATACGACAGAGGGAGTAGGAATAAAGATGGGTGATGAAGACGATCCTGGCCCTGAAGAAAGTCACATGGCAAGGAACAAGGGTTATAGCCTTAGGGGATCAGAGTAGTCTTTAATTAATCAATCAATTAATCTGATTATTCTTTAATCGCCTTTTACTAAGGAAGAAAATGTACTAATGTACTTTGGAAGCTATCACTTAACTTAAAATTTCACACCTTTATTTTTCTAGGATATGTGCCTCCATTTCCTTCAAATGTTCACCATCCCACATGGTTTTCAGATCTTTTGACTCCAGTCATCCTCCACGGGGCATGTTCCTGTTTGTCTCTGTACCTTCTAAAAACATAAGGCCCAGAACTCACTGGAAAGTGGTGGAGGAGGAACAGCACAACCAGATATACCCCCAGACCCCTGGACGCACACCAGCAACACTGGAAACAAAGAAACAGAACAAAAACTACCCAGCAGCAAGCTTAGTCTCAAACACCTCTAACAAACTAAGGAAGAACAATGGAAGTTCATCTAAGAAGTATGACACCTCCAGGCAGGAGAGACAAAGAGCCTGACAAAGACGCTCTCAGTGGCCCCGACTCCAGGGCTGGGATACACGAATTTTATGCTGGTTACTTCTAAAGATTGATCATTTAACAATTATTGCAGAAATTAAAGGTGAAATGCTTCATTAAATAATATTTAAGAAATAAGACTTATTTGCAGGAAACTGTAATAGAGTTTTATATATATATATATACAAAGTAAAAGGCCTGGAACACAGTTACAAATGTTCACCATGTTCTTGGACTCTTCTAATTTATTTGTCTACATATCTGATTATCTCCCACATGTCCATGAAACCAGAAGTCACAGGGCAGGAAAAGCTGAACAGTGTCTAGTCTTCCTTTGAAGAACTATGTGGTCTCACTCAAAGCTGGGCTCTGCAAAGATCCCTTATAAGGTCAGCTCAGTCCCAGGAGAGTTGTGGGGTTTTGTGCTTGCTGCTTTGATTTTATTAATTCCAGAGTTTGGCTGATTAAATCAAGCTCCCTGGAGGAAAGCTCTCCCGGAGTCTCTAGCACCTCAGCCAGCCTGAGTCTTAGCCGGCTGTCCCACAGGTGAGCCTCCCGTCCCAGTGCCTGAACAACTCGTCAGCCCAGCACACCAGCTAGTAGGGTGAAAACTGACTGTGGGCTAAGAAAATTAAATTCTTCCTGCTCTGATTTTATCAGGTAACTTCTCTCTGTTCCCAGTCCAGTCATGACCCAATACATTCCCGTTTATGGAAATCAGAGACGATGCGTCCAGACTAGGAGGACAGAAGAGAAGAAAGGTGCCAAGTGAGGACTGCGAGGTCACACGTGTAAAGAACAGAAGCACTTCTTCAGTCATGTTCATCAGTCCCGAGCTATGAGGACTTGGTTCCAATAGTGAAGATGTTTTTCTGCAATGTAAGAGCCTTTGGCACATTTTCGGCAGATGGCAAGATAAAGTCCATTTGCTTAAGAAGCCACTCTTTCTTTGATGTGGTTAATTACGACCTCTCGGGGTGCATACCAGCCTTATCAAATCCATCTGGGGAGGGCTCTCCCTTGTAAAAATGCCTCCTGTCGCTTTACAATTAGTATTGCTCTCATGCCAGTGGGGCTCCTGACACCGTGTGATCTCAGGAAGCCCAAGTCCCACGCCAGCGACTTGAATAAGACAGACGCAGAAACTGCGACATAAACCTACAGGTGAGAATGTGGGCAGATCTGAAGATTATGAGTTCCATTTTCATCTTCCCTCATCTTTCCTTTTGTTATCTGTTAACCACAGGTTTAAATGTTTTTCCTCTAATTTTTCCCTTTGTTACAGAATGGAACTTACTGATGATAAGAGAATTTTTTTTCCCAACATGCCAAAAGTACATGAAGAAAAAAGTAAAAGTTCCCTCTCACCATTTCCAGTGCTACCAGGAAGGTGTATGTTTCTTCTAGACCTTCTTTCCTATATGTATTCAATACATGACTTTCAGTATTGCTTTAAAAAAAAATCAAAACAGTTTCACACAGAGATACCCACACAAACTGAGTTTTATAAAGATTTTTAAGAGAGACATCCTAAATCAGCCTGGTAGACTCAGAGAGGAAAGAACTAAAGGGTCAGTGGGGACAACAGGGCAATAGACAGGAAGATGAAGCTAGGAGATGTGAGAAGAGTCTAACGCTCTCTACGAACGAAGAAACAAGGAAGACGTCACTGCAGCCCAGAATGTTAAACAGGGGCCTCAAAAACAAGAGAGAAGAAGCAAGATGTCTACTGCATTTTCAGGGAAATACCCAGAAGCTGGCCTAGTAGGTGCTTAATAAATATTGGTTTACTAAGTGAATACCCTATAGTCCCATTTCATTGTATAGCCTTGATCAAATTAGAGCCCAGCAGGGCAGAGACAAGTTTATGATAGTTAATGAGCCCAGAAATTAGCTCAAGGAGAGCATTTTGAGAATGAGAAAAAGAAATCAACATCTGATGCTGGCTTTTACATGTGAAGGAGAAAGAATATAGAGGTAAAGTTATATCTACAAGAGAGATCAAATACAACTGGTGATAATGGCAGACGCTGGGGGAAAATGGTTAAGTATCTGTTTGGAAAGATAGCCAAACAGGATGAATCTGGGGACCTGGGCGGATGAATGAAATTTGTGGAGGTCTAGCATGTGTCCAATCTATTGGGTTATTTTGACCTTGAACTCCGGGAGGAAGGGCTTCCTGATGTGCATTTCAAGGTATGGAAACTGAAGCCCAGAGAAGCCTGGTGTCCTGAATCTCTGAGCTAATACACAGCGGAATCAATGTTCAAACTCAGGCTTTTATCCTCCAAGCCCAGACCTCATTCCGAGGGACCCCTGCTCCCCCAGAGCAGATGTGGGAATGGAGTTACCAGACTGATCTGCTATCAGAGCACAGAGAGGGCTGTCAGCCTGGGCATCCTCTGGAAACACACTCTTGGGTCCCACTCCAGAGCCCTGAGCCAGAATCCACATCTATCAGATCCCTGGATGACGGGCGTGAATCTGAACGTTTGAGAAGCACTCATGGGTTTGGAAGCCCATCATATTCCCAAGAACTCAGCACCACCCACTTAGGGAAATTTCTGGAATTCTCTACAATGGAATAAAACAGGTCAAAAGCTATTGCTCTGATTTGGTGTAGAATGGGCCAGGGCTTCTCAGCACCGTGCACCCAAAGGCAACTTTCTGCCTGCGTTTATTCCTCTTCTTCCTATTCACACACACTTGACAGCCAGTTTTAGCCCGTCTCTAGCACTCAGGTCTCATAGGCACCTCACGGCTGTGCGCACGTGCAGGAGGGACCGGAGAGGGGCAGGTTCCCGTGCACTGCTGGGATCTGAGTACTTAAGACCTGAAGTGAGGGCTTCGTTCCTGCGTGCTTCCCCCCAGGCCCTCCGCAAAGAGGCAGCTGGCTCTTGGCCACTGGACACAGGGACCTCCCCGGGCTTCCGAGCTCTGTCATCAGCCGCCCAATGAGTAAGCCACTCGTCCGTTCTCTGCCTCAGCTGCCTCCCCGTAAATGGGCCTCACCTAGTTCACAGGGATACTAGGAGAACTAATTAGTGTTTGCAAAGCTTTGAGAGTCCCTAGATGAAAGTGGCTTTATCAGTGTAAATGATAATCATTACCGTCACCATTATTACCTAAAGCACGGATGGCAGATTAAGCATGGGATTTTATGCCAACCTTCTTGGGATGGTTGATTTCTGGATAAACAAAAAGTGTTATAGACTATTATTAGTCAGGGAGCATCCTCAGGTTCCCGAGGATGATTATGCAGAAAGCGGCGTTCCTTACTTCCCAAGGGACGAGTTCCCAAGAGATGGTTAATAACCGACGACTAGGAAACCTCTCGAGCTGTGTGTCCCCCAGAACCAAGCAGAACCAAGCAGATCGGTTCTGAGCCTCGCCCACGGAGGAACCGAATTACCGAGTCATTCCAATTAAAGGGCCCCTCCTCCCTTTCAGACATACTCTAAATGAAAGTAGAACTAAATGCTGGGAGAATTTTAAATCTCCCCCAGATGATCTCATGCACAGCAGTGGTAAAGAAATCTGTGTGGGATTAAGGCCGCTTCTGCTCACCCTGAGTAAAACGCAACACCACTCTCCCAGCACATGCTCAGCCCTTTCCTTCTGCTGGGTCACCGCCTGCGGTGGGAGGAACAGGGCTCGAAGCTGCAGGTGCCACCAGGCGGAGGGACCATGAGGAAACCGCGGCCTTTGCAGAGAATAGCTAAATAAGGGGCATCGATGTGGAGTCCCCGACTCCTGCGGGCATCAGGGGGTCTCTGCAACTCCCCAAAACATCCCAAAGGCCATCTGGGAAGAAGGTTCACAGCTTTCTCTAGAGATTTTCAACAGATTCTATGACCCCAGAGGATTAAGATCCAAATGTTTCCGTCCCATTTAATTTCACTCTTCTTGGACATGTACCATTTCTGTTCCCCTGAAACTCGAATTCACACGGGCTCCTGACACGGCCTGATGACTGCCTCTGATAGCATGGTTTTCCCAGCTCTCCCTCTGTTACGCTGATCACGTTTAGGAATAATCTTGATCAGGTCAGCATGAGCCCCACAACCTGAATCTGGTTCTGATTTTATGTTTAGTTAGGGATATTTGGTTGTTGCAAATCTTTCCCCATTTGGAATAACATCTGTGCTCTGCTGTCCAAGTTTTTGACAAAACTTCTAAAGCTTATACTATTCATTTCCCTGCTCTTTCACTCTATTAAAATGACTGGACTATGACTGAAATTCGGTGGAGGGGAAGCTCAGCCTGAGAAAGTATGAATCTCTATTTTATTTCAGATAAGCTCTTGGAAAATGTACATATTTTTCCAAAGCAATCTATCAGAATTCACTTGGCAACTGAGCAACCCCACAGGCCCGGTTCCCTTAGGTGATTTATGAGACTGTCTCTTTCCAGTAAAGCTGAGAGGACTTGGACAACAGGTTCTCACCCATAGCTCTTCACTGCAGCTTCCAAACTAAGCCAAGAATCAGAAAGAACCACAATGGGATGCAAAAATTCCAGGAGTGAAACAAGAGATGGAACAGATTCTATTTGGAGGCAGGACATCCTCCTTAAATCACTTTCTAGCTCAACAACTCTGCATTTTTTCATTGATACAAACATTAATTTAAATGCTGGTTCACACCATGATTCAGAAAGGGTCAAGACAGCACGGGCAATAAGGGATTTTTTTTCTATAATTATGCAAAGCCCCTTAGAGTAGTCAGAAACCCCATGGGATTGGGAGCTACAGGGCTTGAGTCCTCGGCCACCACCTCACTTCCTGTGTCAACTCTCACCTTTGTGAAATGAGGAGTGCCTAGTAGATGGCCTCCAGGTCCAAAATTCTGCACCCATGGGTACTCTAGATTTTTTAGGGGCATCCTGTTGAGGTTTCTGACCAACCTGGATACTCCCAAGAAGCTTTTATTGCAAAGCTGTTTTCTACTAAGAGCTGAGCCTGATAGTGTAAGGTATACGAGACAAAGAAGACAATATCCCTGCCCTCAAAGAGCTCCCAATCTAACAGCATGCCATTAATAAACCACTACAGGATTAAACTAGGGGAGTCGGCAGTGAGGAGACAGCAAGCAAGGGCATTGCCGACTGAGGCAGCAGGCATGCCAAGACAGGAGTATGCATCTGCCCTAGTGACCCAGCCCAGGCAACCTGAACGGAAACCCCAGGGTCTCTCCATCTCTCTCCCAGCCGCTAATCTGTTTCTGCTTCCTTTATTCTGGACCCTTCTCTGTACCCTCTATTTCTAGAGCTGAGAAAGAAAGACCTACGGAAGGTTCCCAAGTTCATTGTCACTTACTTCTTTCCTCCTCCACCCGCCCTGTGTTGTTTGTGCCTAACAGGAGAAGGGTGGGATGGAAGACCACAGGTGCCTTTCACCCTTTCTGCTACAGGGTGAAAATTATTTCATTTCCGCACAATTTCCTGCTCAAGTGTATTTACTCCTTTCCCATTGTTCAGCTTGACTGGCACTTCTGGAATAGCTCTGTGCTCCTCCCTCCATATCGTCAGTTGTGAAATAGTAAGCAGGTCTCTTCCTGGGGGTGCAGACTCAGGAGGAAGTACGTCTGGGCAAAGTCTGTTGCCAGAAGTATTAATGTGTTGGTCTTCATGAAAGATGACGCTATCAAGAGGGCTTTCTGCTGCAGTTACTTTTCTAGCAATGGTTCTGGGTTGGTATTAACTCATTCTTTCATCCCATCACCTCCGGGACTAAGGGGACTCGACTGCTCGGCAATGAGCCAACACTACAAAACCCAGGGTCACGCTCGGACCTTCCCACCTGGGACTCAGGCCAAGATCCTGCACTGACTCCTGCAGTGGGATTACCAAGCACCGACAATCTACAATTCTTATGCTGTTGGTTAGAGGAACCTTTCCCAACAGTGTTTGGCCAAATAACATAGCCTCCCCTCAAAGAGTGTTATAATCAAATAATTTGGGGAAATCCTGGGTTTAAAAAGTTTAACAGTCTCCCTACTACAGGACTTCTCAGAGCCTTTAAGTGCTAATATGATTTGTAAATCTTCAAGAAAGTGGTTCACAAATTTAGCAGATCTTTTATTCCCAAAGGATGCGTGAATCACCCTGAGGAACTGTTAAAATCTATATTGCCAAGCCCCACCCCCAGAGAATGAGAGCCCCAGCGGTCCTGGAGTCTGTATTTAGCAGACACTCTGGTAGCTCAGACACAGGTGACCTTGAGAAACACTGACCTGGACGATGTCCCTAATGAAGCTCCTCAGAACACACTTTGGTAAATGCAAATGTTGGTGTCGGGAATCAACTCTAGATCAGCCCCAAAAAA